>CM064519.1:29628204-29773202 GCA_032716605.1 Paralithodes platypus
CACCCCATAATATCATGCACCATTTTTAGGTCACTGGAAATCAGCACATAATTATTGTTAGAGTCTAATGCTTCTTCATGAATTATCCAATTGGTGATAGATATTCAAACTCGTGATCGATTAATGCTCCATTTCCCGTCCATCCACCATCCTTCGCAAAAACTGGTTTCCATTATTTTTGGATAAAAGTTTATTCCTTCGCAAAAAATGGTTTCCGCTATTTTTGGATAAAATTTTATTCCTTCACAATTTTATTCATCCTTAATGGCGTTACTTTGCCTACACGTTAAAGGATGTTGCGTTAGGCTACGATTAGATTGGTTAAGGATAGGATAGGCTACAGTTAGGATATCTTTAGCAAAGGTTGACAGTATTTTAGGATAGGTTTGGCTATAGGTAAACAAAATATATTTTAGGTTAAGATAAGGAAAAAATAGGTTAACTCTTGTCAGAATCGGTTAGGACATTATTTATGGACTCTGAAAGCGAGCAAAAGAACCTACCGGCGAAGTAACCGACAGCCCATCAGCACCCCGATGTTCACTCTACCGTCCACCTTTCCTCTTACCCTGTGTACCTTTCCACTTGTGTCCTTTGCCAAGTGTTTGCATGCTAATTGGTACTCTTGAAGCGCCGTCCGAAGGGAGAACCACGAAGACAGTTTATTTTTTAACCGGAGGGACTATCATGTGGAGGTGTGTGCCGTTATCTTAAAGATTAAGTTGGCAAATCCTATCCCTTTCCTTGTGCTCATGTCAGTGGTGTTTTGAACATTAGAGCACTTTCGTAGCCTGACAAATGTTGTCTACATTACCTAGCCAAGGGAATATGATCAATAAAACAATTATGCTAAAGAATACTCGAAATTTATAACTATTCATTATGTGCAGAAACAATATAAACACATTAGTCTCCTGTTAGCAAAACAGATTTTTTGTTAACAGGAATGTAATTTATATGTATGATAAATGAGCAAAGGTGAGGTATTAGTATCCTTAATTACTTGATAATTGAAGTGCCTATATTATCATGGGCGTAGGTGTATCGTTGGCCTTTAACTGGGAGATAGAATTACAAATATATAAATTCAGAATAGAGTTTATTGTACACAAGAACATACACAACACAATACAAGCAATAAATATACACAATGTAAATGCAATATAGCTCTGTAACGTACAGTATATCTAAGTATCAGAAGAGTAAGGGGACCGCGACGGTAACTCCTTGTAGATACCAAGTACGGTGGTAATACTGGTCGACTGGGCTCTCACGTTAACGAGGGATTAAACCATTAATTGATTTGAACTAGCCGGACTCGTAGCCTCGGGGTAAACATGCAGCTCCTCTTGCCCAGTTGATTCCATCACGCAGAAGGCTTCATTTCCTCTCGTCCTTTAGTGTTTTTTTCTGAGCGAATTTACTATACAAAATATGGGGAGTCATAGGGGAAGTACTATGGTGGCGTTTGGCCCAACTGTTTATAGGGACTTTACAACAAGTGGGGAAATAGCAATGTAGATGCTGTGGCAGCGACTGGCTTCGTTATAATTGAATGCAAGGTAGCTGAAGTTAGTGACTCGGTATGCTGCAGTGGCAGCGCCCGAGGCTCTACTGACGAAGGGAGCTGAAACAAAATGAGGGGTTAATAGGGTCAGCGTAGGTACTGTCCTCTAGGCTGCTTTCTCCGTACTCACGTCGGTGTCTGCTAGTGGTGTCGTGCTGGTCGTCTTCTCCAGGCGTAGCCTCCGTTATCGAGTGTCTCTCTCCTTGGCCTGGTTTTCGGCTGGGGAGTCCTTCTGCTACTCTCGAAGCGTCCTATTGAGTTCCTTCCTGCTGCTCAAAGTAGTCATCGTCGGGGTTGAGTAGGTCCTTGAGCTCATGTAGCTCTATAAATTTTGAATCTTCCTCCTGCAGAACAGAGTCAGGTGGCAGATTAGGGGTGTCTAAATGCTTTATTTCCCCAGTGGGCTTGTCAGGCCTCTGTGCATTATCGATCTTATTTATAACCTCCGAAGGTCTTTAATGCCGTTCTCAGTCGCAGAGGAGGTCTGATGCTACTGAAGGTGCACTGAAGAGGTAGGAGAGTAACTTCTATTCTCGTGGCGAGCATCCAAACTTTTATGTGTAGAAGTGGGGTTTCGGCCCTCATATGGCTCCAGCTTGGATCGAGTGGCCTGTCTGGTCCCCTTCATCGGACTAATAGCAGACCGGGTGGTGGGGTGGGATTAGAGTTTCCAACTCCCAACTCTGGAATTGCTTGGAGAGTGAAGGTCGGAGGTATTTGACACGGCCAATCCAACTAGTGGTGAGGACGGCTGTGAGAGACGAAGGAGTAATTCGCTCAAAGTTCGCAACTAGGTTAGGCTAGGTTAGATATATAAGCACACTCACACAGGCCATATGGAGCGGTGTGCGTGAGTGAGTTGCGAAGTTTGAGCGAGTTACCCCTTCAAATCGTCTCTCGCAGCTGTATTCACCACTTGGTGCGAGAGTGGAGTACAGTTGGTGAATATGCGTCCCGGAGAGGTTCCGGTCACAGCAGGCAGACACGCAGCCATAGGTTAAGAAGGACCTTTGGGAGTTACACGGTTGAATCAAGTCTCTAAAGTTCTTCGTAAAATAAAGTACTGTACCAGCGGCCTCATAACTGTATAATTATATGTTACTGTATCCTGGAGTTATGTAGTTTGATGAAAGGTAGTATTAAACCAAGGGGGTTTAGAAGAACTGGCCTTGGGTGGTTCATAATTGTTTATTTACCAAAAATATTTAGGCCTAAGTAAGAAAAACAACTATTTATTCGTTTTTTGGGGTGTGCATTTATAACCTGAAATACATCCTGAAATATTGAACACTACGATAGGTTATGTGATGGAAACTTATATTATGAAGCACTTGAATATATAGATATACTGTATAATAGTAGGACTCTCTAACCGAATGACGAGGGCGGGGAATGGTTTGGATAAGTAAGAACTTTGGATATCTAGGTTTACCTCTATATTAGCTATAATAAAGGATAGTATGTGAATAAAACGTATATAAGACACAAATATGAGTTATTATATTATTTGTTCAGTAATTTACAATGCACACCATCAATGAGCTGATCCTCCTCCAGTGCCAAATCCACCTCTTCCTTCAGAAGTGGAGGCTGCAGAGGCACTCTGAACAGGGGTAGAGTTATCCTAAGCAGGGATAGAGTTATTCCATAATGTCTTGTGCAAGGATGGAGGGTTGCCTACTTTCACACATTTGTCCTATAATACATGCAATACTGTAATTATTATAATTAATTCCAGTCTCAGCAAATTCGGTTATGTGAGGGCTTAGGATGCCTTGGGTTAGGTTAAACAGGGTCCTATTGTACTGTATATATATTATTAATACTAGGAAATGTAATGAATAGCCATTGCCTTGAGGATTAAGGACCCTTCTGGAGCAAGTTTGTTCAGCTACTGGCCAAAATTAGGCTAGCTGGTCGATGGTGCTTTGATGATAGTTGGTGATAGTTATAAAAATGTAAGTACTATCACTATGCACCACTATAGTCGGTTTTATTTCAGCTGACGGTCAATTGAATCCATTAGCAATTGATTGTTTTATACTTAATGGGAAACTATGATAATACTGTATCTCTATATCATATATATATATCAAGTTTTCATAATTATCATTATATTTCGCTACAAAATCGTCATAATAGCTGAGTAAAGAAAATGGAAACATTACCATCAGCTGGAAACAAAATAACAGACTATATTACACGACCATTATCACCCTTCTTGCCGTTCCGTGTGAGGAAGGGTCAACGCTGGGGCAATGGGAACTGTGCTAACCTCAGCTTAAATTGTGTTGTTTACAATGACTCAAACCTTAACCTATCTATAGGGGCAGTTGTACTGTACCTGCAAGGCCCAAATTGATATTACAGTAAATCTTGGTCACAAAATATTTGCGTGTAATGTCCCTAGACTTTATACATATGATTATAGTTAAGTCAGTGTGTATAATTATTGTATACAAGATAGTGTGGAGGTTTGGCTGCTACAGTACGATCATCCACTAATAGGCCGAATGAAAGTAAGACAGTTCCATCGTGATAAAATTGTTAAGGTTAATGTACATTCAACTCAGCATGCCACTCAGAAAGGCCATAGTCTTAGACTTGTGAGAAGGATGTTGTATATATCATGGCAAACAAAGACAAAGGAAGTGAGTATTGATTTATGATAGTACTTGATATCACTTACATCGTTCATCGGTGCTTTGGGTGGTAAGGCTGGGTTTACGTGGATGCATTGAGAGTTTGTGTAGTTTTGTGGTGAGCTGTCTATATTCACACACACACACACACACACACAGGGGAGGTGTGGTGGAGTGGTCTTGCCACTGGCCTGGTAATCCAAAGGTCCCGGGTTCAAATCCCGATGTATCAATGGGAAGATATTATTGGGATGGAATTTGTGCTGTACCTAGTATCAGTGCATTACCACAAGCCCACCGAAACGTCAATAAAATACCCTCATTGTTCCCTGATTAAATAGCACTGTATGAATATTCCCATATTCAAAATATGCTATAGGGGTGCAATGCCTGGTGAGTTATCTGCTCAACAGGTGGCGTTGTGTGTGTGTAAGTGTGAGAGTCCGAGTGTAGGGGTCGAGACAGTGAAGCACGGGAACGAGGTGGCTTCAGAGATGGGGTCGTTTCGGGCCATGAGTGAGCACCATGCCTCATGTGAAGGCAAGATGGCAGGTGCTCGTTGTACTCTACGTGCTTCACATGTCTCACTCCCTAGACTGGAACAAGACCTCACGGGCTTCACTGTTCATTGTAAAGCGGTGAATGTTAAGGCTCTCAGCCTATGCCCGAGAGGAAGTAAGTTGGAATATAGAAAAAAAAAAAAAAAAAAAACACACACACACACACACACACATATTTGGCTCAAACGTCCCTTGATTTTGGCCCTGTCACTCTTTCACTCTGGGGGAGCCCTCGATACAGGCAGTTCTGCCTTTTGCCTCCCTCACTCACATAGAACAAACAATGAATTACTCTGCTTAAAAATGCACTTGGGTATACACACCAATTTAAGCGTGTGTAATTTTGTTCAGGTTTGTATGATATATGTACTGTATATACAGTATATATACTGTATATATATATATTTGTTTTTTCTTCTATATTCCAACTACTCCCTCTCGGGCATAGGCTGATAGCCTTTACACTCTACCGCTGAACACGGTGAGGCCCGTGAGGTCTTGTTCCAGTCTAGGGAGTGAGACATGCGAAGCACCTATTCACGGCTCGAACCCAACTCCATCTCTGAAGCTGCTTCGCCTCTACGCTTCACAGTCTCACTCCCCAGGCTCGGACCCTTACTCTCAGAACGCCACCTATCGAGCAATTAACTCACTAGGCATTGTCCCCCTGTAGCATATTTTGAATATGGGAATATTCATACAGCGCTATTTAATCAGGGAACAATGAGGGTTCTACTGTGCCTGAATTAACTTACAATATGGGCTGTAAAGTACTCAGCTTGAATCTACAAGTTATCCTGGACGTGTGTGTTTGTACACAGATGGTATATATAGTTTTATAACGTTTGCATGCATATACTATTAAGCAACCCATACCAACATGTTAAGGTTTCTCTACAGTATACAGCGTCACAATTCATTTGGGAGAACTATTCAATTTGCTACTCTGCCATTTGAATACCATTTTGCCATTTCATTTGAATAAAAACATATCAGCAATAGGCAAATATGGCGTAGTTATTTAAGGAATATGTATAACTGAATTACTATATATATTTTGTTTTATTATACGTTCTATAAACCCAACATAATTTAATTCGGCAAAACAGGGGGGTAGGGGGGGAGGACGGTGTCTTTCTACGGTGAATGTTCGATTGTTTTGATGAGAACACGTTGACAAAATAATATACTGAATGACAGCCGGAGTGATTAATTTATATTTTATTATCTAATTATTATCCACTCTGCTTCCTTTAGGATAAATTGAAAATATATTAACTTCAATTTCTACTTTTTCTATCAATTTATGTAATAATTGTTTTTGAAGCGGAAAAGTAAAAGCCATTTTTGCTCAAATGAAGTCAACTTTCCTGCACACATAAGACATGTTTTCACCCATATGAAGTGTCGATATGCAAACATAATATGAGAATTTATACAATACTATGCATGGCAGGCCAAACAAAGTGAGTGTTTGTACTGTCAAGCCTGTTAACCCCTACATATGGGTTAAGATGGAGTCAGACGAGCGCATTCTTCGTCAAATAAATCGAAAATAATTACCCACAGCAAGAGTTCGGGGCTGTATTTTTTAAGCATCAGCAACTTGAAAGAACACAGATAGCCAAGTATGATTCACAAACTACCTAACTAAAGCTACCGGTTATATCTGACATAAAAAGTTATACTGTATATTAATTATATATATAACTGTACATGTGTCCGTGTGTGTGTGTGTGTGTGTGTGTGTGTTTGTGTGTGTGTGTGTGTGTATGTGTGTGTGTGTGTGTGTGTGTGTGGCTCCAATGCTTAGGAACATAAGATAATTTAGAAACTGCCCCACTCTAGAAATGCCGAACCAAATTGCCAGTAGATGTGATCGTGTGAATGTGCAGTTGAGGATGGTTGGGCAGGGCAGAGTGGAGAACCTCGAGGTGGCTGATACGTGATATGGATGTCTAAATATTGGCACTGTGGGCTTGTAAAGAACAGAGGGGGGGTGAGGCCTTTAATGTTGGCTGCTGATGGAGGAGGAGGAGGAGGAATGGGTGAGGATAGGAGGGAGGAAGAGGAGGAGAAGGAAGAACAGGGGGGGGGGGATATGAGGGAGGAATAAGAAGAGGAGGGATATAAAGAGGAGGTGGAAAAGAAGGAAATGGTACTTAGGAGGAGAAGACGAAGGAAGATTAACAGTCCGAGGAATAGGAGGAAGGGGAGAAAATAGAGAAAGGAAAAATGAGAATGGGCAGGAGGAAGAGGGAAAGGAACAATAGAAGGAATAATAGGAAGGTCGAGAAGTGGAAAGTAGAGGGAGAGTGGTACAAAGATGTAAGATTCGGAAGAGGGAAATTGAACAGGGTTAAGAACAAGAACACGAAGCATAAGAAGAGGTAAAGGAAGAGGAGGAGACAAGGAACATGGAGCAAAAATAGAAGATGAGGAATATTTCCAGGAAGAGAAGCAGAACGGAAGTAACAGGGAGCAAAGGAATGAGAAGTAAAAGAAGGATCAGTGCAAACACAAAAAAGACGAAGGCATGCAAAAACACCTTTAGAAGAAAACAAAAAACCCACAAAGTAAACTAAATAATTATGACGACGATGTTTTTTCAACAAATCAAATGGTAGATAAAATAAATAAACATAAATGGACAATGGAAAATTATTGGATATTTTGAATGTACTACAAAGTAGGAGACATGCAATGTTTAAGTATAATTAATGGAATAAACCATCACTTAATTACGACTCTTTTGTTATCAATGAATTACTTTGTGTACCATATCACTAAGTATTATAAAGAGCAAATTATTCTAAGTTTGATCAAGTAACCACAGAATTTCAACGTTCATATTCAGCATACTAGTATCTCAAGCAGCTGACTTTATCAATAGCCAACTTTGCATTTACTTTCAATACACATTTTACTTCTAACGGTGAAAAATGAGTTCCGAAGTTTACAGTGTGCCGAGACACTTTTACAACAGCGGTGGTGTATAAGGCATGAGCAAATATTATCCCCTTAACCCTTTCAGTCAGAGGACGACAATTTGGTTATATTCTAGTTACATCCTGAATTTCATTCAACATAGGAGGCACCAATCAATGTTAATTGCTTGAGTGTTTGCATTTCTAACAATTTCCTAGCAGTAGTATCACAATAGTAAAAACATTGTCCTCTGATCGAAGGAGTTAAAGGCTGACTTAAAAGAGCAATTATTTGTCTGGTAATTGCCATTTGCCAAATATGTTTATGGCAAAAATTGTGAGCCTATTATATTTCTTATTGGATTTGAGAAATAAATTGATTGTAGATAATATTATGTTATTTAATGCTCTTATAGCTTGAAAAGATTAGCTACCAAAATACAATTCCCGTAAACAATGCCGGTAAGTGCTCTTGCAACTGTCATCCAACTCTTTAACTCTTTCGGTGCGGTGGCTTCTATGGGGGCGAATACGCCTAGGTTTCTATTTTCCTGCTAATTCCTCTCAATATACATCACCCAAACACCATATCCGTAGTCATGAGCGAATTGGAACGAGCTCTGATGAACAAATATTGGGTTGAACTCTCCCTATAACAGTCACCACACAACTCCACTACCTCCTAATACCACCAAGGAAAATCAATTAAAACTTTGCTTGTTTCATCGACCCCCCACAATACAATCACAAGCGAAAATATACGATTATCTTCCTTTCCACTCGCGATAAATCGAGGATACTTACAGTTATTTTATCATGTTCCATGTTTATAAGACAGTGTGAGTTCTTGAAATGAAGATAAAGGAACCTCATATTCATACCTAATATATAGCTGTCACAAGTATATTGAGAATTGACCATGTTTGCGGTTTTTCATCTTCTAAAACACCTTTTCACTGTACATACACCATTCCCTAACCAATGCACTAAGCTCACTAATTTAAGTATGGGTAGCAAGCTTAGACCCTACTGGAAGCGTCTGGCAACAAGGTTGGTGGAACCAACTGAGCTGGTACTACCAGAACGTATATGTATGTCAGCCACTGTATAACCCTTTTTTACATAAGACACAAATATACGCTAGCCACAGGGAGAGGGTTAAAGAACTTTGTACTTGAGTGTATGCTAGGATGACTGTGGTAATTTCACTTCATCTATTAAATCTAATTCAACTTAAACTTGAATAACTTTACTTAATGAGGATAAGTTATCAAAGAAAACAGGAACACATGCATCACATAAAAACCTAGGAAATATGCGCACACAACATTTTTCAAGCAAATAATATAATGAATAACTAGTTCGAATAGTGACGTTTTTTTGTATTACTCAAGCTATAGGCCTACTTAGATAGTTTTCTAAACTAAATACCATAGTTAGGCTTAAGAAATATTGTCATATTGAACAAGCTAACAAAGTTAAGTTAAAGTTGAGGGGGATAGATAGGTTTGGGAGGTGAGATCTCTCTAAGATTTAGAGAGAAGAGTAAAGGGGCGATTAATATATTCTATTTTATTTACTGCCAAAATAAAGTTGCCGTCCAAAACTGGACAGACAAAATCTCCGTGTAGCTCCCCCTTTAGTAATACCACACGCGCACGCGTTACGCCAGACTCGCTTGTCAATGGCATATGCAAAGTAGACGGTAAATATCGGTAGTTAAAATGCTGGGGGCGAAAAGAGAGGCAAGCTGGGGAAATATTAAAGATGAGGAGTGGGGACGGGAAGTACAAGTGGAGGTGCCAGAGGAAAATAATAAAATGTAGGGAATAAAAGCAATATGGAGGGATGAACGAATAGTTGTGAGACGAGATTGAGAAATATAAGAAGTATGACTACAATGCAAATTAAAAGAAGAAGTTTATTAGCAAAGAATATGCAAGTCGAAGTGGCGCAGTGAATAATCATGAAGTGGTGGGGATATAAACCAAACGTTAAGAATTAAGTGGTGAATGAATGGTCAAAAAAACAAACAAACAAAGTGAGGAACAAGAGAACTAAGAACTCGTATGCAGGAACGAATATATTAGATAGCTTGCCATGAAAGGATTATAAGTAATATGTAATGTAATGTGAAATTGAGGGGTAATTAAAACAAGAATATGGAAAATAAGGAATTCAATGTGAAAACAGAGAGAATACGAAGAAATTGAAAATAAGACAATAATTAAATAAATAGATATTATATTATAAACAAATATAATAAAATAACTACTGAACAAAGTGAGGTGTTAATAAAGAAAAACTGATATATCAGAGAACATGCAAACTTAGTATAACGTAAATAAGAAAGCATATGAGATATATGTACATATCAATTATTAAGAGATAAGCCAAAAACAATAAGTGAACAAAGAAAATAATGGAACAAGAAAAAAGCGAAGGAGAAGATGAAGGAGAGAGAGCCATAGAGAGAATAAAGGGATTGAAAAGAAAAAGTGACAAAACACGTTACTGAATAGGAATGAAGGGAAAGAAGGAGGGAGGAGGATTTGTGAGTTTGTGTGTGTGTGTGTGTGAGAGAGAGAGAGAGAGTCAGAAAGAGAGAGAGAGAGAGGGAGTACGAGTACGATAGCGAAAGAGAGAGAACCAATATTAAAATTAAACAAGTAATAAGATGAATGAGGATGACAGTATACAGTATATATGTCCAATTGTTATGTCTAGATATTAATCGAAGTTCTCCCTCAACACCACAGGAATGATATGTGCAAGTCCTTCCTGAACATCACAGAAAATGGACATGGGACTTTGGATATTACCCATGGAATACTCACTGCTTAACTACCCTCTCTGCAACTCCCTGCCACAAAGGCAAACGCACCTGCCATTGTCCCTCTTGCACTGAATGATGACCACCAGGAGACCAACAATTCTTGCCACGACCAGTTGCAAGGGTGAGCTAAACAGCAACAACCCCTCTGGCTCTTTGTGATCGTTGAATGGTTTGTCACTGGTGACCGACACCGATCTCCCATCGTCGATCATTAATCTCCATGCTATCATTATATCAATCTCTGGTCTGATATCAGTGACCAAAACTGATTTGCCATTGATGTTCGCTAGTCTGCACCTGTAACTTAAACTAGTTGGTCGTCAAAACAACAATGTTCTGTAATCTGCAACCTCGCCAGTGCAACACCTATAGTACTGTCAAGCTATACCTGGAAACCCTTACACTGGCGACTACCGAAGATGCTGACGACTATGATATGCATAGCATAAAAACAAAGGAAGTATGCATACAAGACCATTTGGTTTAGTTGCAAGAGAAAACAGATGTGTTGATTAACAGAATATACAAAATAACAAGAACAAAATTACTATAGGCCTATAGCTAATTAACGAGGGGTCTATAGCTTTTATTCAGGGGTCTTGAATTACCACATCATTGCCACATTAACCCAGCAGTATTGTAAGGGCCATTTCTAACTCTTTTCTCAAACTTTGGTGTTCTGCTGTGGGCTTGCCAGATATAGTTCAGATTATAACTAAAAATAGTTCCTAAGTAAACTGTCTCATTGTGAGAACCTAACCCAGTCAAAGCCTATTATCCCACCAATATAAACAAGTAAATGAATCATCAACTAGTGAGTCGTTTAAGAGTATCTGGTGCAACGTTTTGGGGGTTATTATGATTTTGTTTAATTATCATTAAGTATATTTATTTTATTTTTTGCCATTTTCGAACAATGTATTTTTAGTTTACCTCCTAGATGAAAAAATAAATAAAATTAAAAATAAATATGTAAAAGCCTCCCCAGATACCCTTCAGACTAATTTTGTTTTACCAAGATTCCCTTAAAGCTACATATGTAGCCTACTGGTTGAAAAATTGTCTGGCCAAAGGCTGGTTTCTCTTAAATTGCAAGCTTGCTATCGCTCGCCTAGACAATTTAAACACCTGTAAGGTGTGAATCGTCTTCCAATCGTCCAACGAACGAGGTGAACCTTCTTAGAATCTCCAAACTAATAGATTGAAATGGTGAGGTCCAAAAAGACCTGCCTCTCACCAGCTACAGTAGCTACACAAAAAGGAAGGAGATAAAAAGGAAATTATCATATACAGGAGTGCTTAAACACACCTACTGTAGGAGGACTTTGCAATTACAATGAAAACAAAAATAAAAGGAAAATGGAAACAGGAGAACGTGAATATAGAGGTGATGGAATACTTGGGTTTGAGAGTTGTATTGCTTGGTTTAGGCTTTGAGGAAAGACGGAAAGGGTTAAAGTTGCTTTATGGGTGCATAACAGGAGAATCATGTAAACAAATACATGAAAAGATAGAAGCCGTAAGTAAAAATATAAAGTGTTTAAGGTATTTAAAAAGACGGAGGGAAAGGTTAATAAAAGAAAATAAAAGTATTAACGAAGAGGGGAGCAACAGAAGAATATGCAAACATATGATGAAAAATGGTTGAAAGTGATACCTGAGGATTAAAATGAAATCAATTACAAGAGAACTTGAAAGACAATCTGCTGATAAAATAATAAATAATCATGTCATAACAGGCGATGTAAATATGCAAACCAATATAATACAGTAAATGATGAGACGATGTCCAATGTAATAAATTGAAGACAGAACGGTGAATGCAGAAACTAAAAATAAGTTACAATAACACCAATTAGATGATAAGCTTGGTATAATATATATATGGAAGACTGGATCACGTTTTGTGAATGTTTCGAACAAAATATTTAAAAACAAGTTTCATAGATGCATAAAAAAGTAAGAATCAAGACAATAACTGTATTAAATGGATAAACAAATACAGAGAGAAAGAAACGAAGCACCATATACGTAGTAAGGAAAACATAAAAGTGTATTTAAGGGACAATCTAGAATGTGAAACTACATTCTAGTAAAAGGTAATACATAACAATTTTTTTTATTATTGATAATGGGTTGAAAACTACGAAATAAAAACATAGGTAACCATAAAGCAGTAAGAAGAAATCCATGAGACGGCGTATAAATGGAAATACAACCAATACAAGTATAATCATTATAAATAAAAGCATATAGAAGAAACAGGAGAGGAAAAACAAGCATTGAAGAAGAAAATTAAAGGGGATTATAGTGTGGAGAAAGAGAGGAAATGAGGGAGGGGGCAGCAGTAGGGATGGTAGGGGACAGGAGGTTAGTATTGACACAACAAAGAGGAGACAGTACATGGAGGTAAAAGGATATAACGTGTATAAATATGTAACCAGCGGATATACTCACTCAATCCTCACACTGGATATAAAGCCCTTTTATTTATTATATTATCGTGCTAGACATGATTTGAAACTGATATGTGACTGTTGGTAAGCTACACTCTATCAATATAAATATGTTTTTATCTCCGTGTTGCATAACCCTGTAGATTTTAAATTGAAGAAACAATTTAAGTAAAAACTATTTAATGATATGTGGTTGTAAGTGATAAAGAGAGAAATGGACAGAATGATCAGAGAAATATACAAGGAAATGCACAACAAGCAGCGAAGGGGAAGCTAGGTATATAGATAGTAAATGAGTGAAACACAGTGATAAACAAAAATAAGAGAAAAAACAACTGAGGGAGAGAACGAGGCAACAACTGGAAAGAGAGAGAGAGAGAGAGAGAGAGAGAGAGAGAGAGAGAGAGAGAGAGAGACAGAGAGAGAGAGAGAGACAGCCGTGTGACGAGACCTGAGCTGAGTCACACACCATCCATCTCTGTCTGTGTAGAGGCTCAGTCATTGTATGTGGTGACTGATAAAAAGAATAGTGTGAACACCCTATTTTGTCCTCTACATTACATTATTTTGGCTACGTAAAGAATATATATATATATATATATATATATATATATATATATATATCCAAAGCAGTCTTTCAGGGCAAGAAAGACCATTCCAGAGACTGGATTTGGCGCACTGGTGTCCTGCAGCTATCATGAGACTGAAATGGTCCATATAATATTAATGGTGGTGCAGACTTACATCATCCCTCTTTTAGTCGCCTCTTATGACATGCAATATACACGTGGACCACATTCTTAATTCTTAAATTCCCTCTACATGGGTAGAGGCACCCGTAACACCTTGGGGGGATGCAGAATATAATTTGTCACATACATGGATATGGCATGGAAGATGGCCATAGGTAATGTTATATTTTATCAACTCCTGCTCTCTCTCTCTCTCTCTCTCTCTCTCTCTCTCTCTCTCTCTGTCTGTCTGTGTGTATGTGTGTCTGTGTTTGTATGTGTGTGTGTGTGTGTGTGTGTGTGTGTGTGTGTGTGTGAATCAAATAAAAATAATGCATTACATTTTCTACCGTACTTCCTCAATATGCCCATTTACGGAATCCGCTATTGCTTTGTCATATATACTGTACAGTATATATATATATATATACCGTATATATATATATATATATATATATATATATATATATATATATATATATATTGCAAGCATGTAATTTACTTTTTAAAGAGTAGTTATTATACTTAAATCATGGGCTTCTAATTTCCCATGCTTATCTGTATTAATTTACTTCTTTATCTTTCATTTTATTTATCCATTTCAGCCTTCCTCTTCCTTCTCCCTCTCACCATTACCCGTCACCGACACCCCAATTCCAAAACAATATAATGGGGGTCGTCGCCCCACCCCACACGCGGCGGTATTGACAAATTCAACCCGATATCCAATAAATAAAAAAAGTCAGGAGTCGCATCACTTAAGGGGGGTCTCCAGCTTTGTTCTCTTTCTCTCCTTTTCTCTCTCTTTCTCTGGCTTGTAGCCATTCGGCCCCTTTCAGAAAACTGTTTTAAGACATTTATTCTCATCCAGGTGTTGATTTCTTCCAGCGAGCCAGCATTGTATGGAAAAATCCGGCTACGCCGGAGACATTTTTCGATCGAAAAATGTACAAATTTAGCTTGCTGTCAAAACAAAACATATATATGCTGGCTCGCTACCGCTCAGCAGGAAAATATTGACACCTGGATGGGGGTAAACGTCTTAAAACAGTAGGCTGAATGAGGCCGAATGGATACAAGCCAAAGAGAGAGGGAGAGAAAGATAAAAAAAAAACGGTGACCCCCCTTAAACCCACGGTCCTACCAAGCAGTGTGCATGTGTGGGGTGAGATATATGTCCTGTTCGGTGCTGTGGACGACCTGGTATACATAACTGATAGTGTGGCCGGTAACTCAACCTCCTGCAGCCACTGGGGGAGATACTGCAGAGATACGTATTGGGAAGATAAGGCAACGTGGAGAGAGAGAGAGAGAGAGAGAGAGAGAGAGAGAGAGAGAGAGAGAGAGAGAGAGAGAGAGAGAAGGGGGTAATGTTGATTAAGCATACGTGGATGACGATCTGATTCTATTTTCGCATTCAAATATACAGCTGTTTTACTTTTCCGCGTTCGTATAAGTTTTCAGAGCTATAGAAACTAAATAAAATGGCTTCTTATTATATAAACATATCAAAGTACTCGTTTCCCATATTACTTTAATGATAAATTGAGAGGGAAGCATAAAGTGTAGCTCCAAAATTCTTACAAAATAGCGTAACTGGATAAATTGTAATTTTGTACATTACATCATATGTGGAGAGGCAGGAGAAAGAGAAATAGAAGGAAGTATACATCCACAGTGCAATCACAGAGTGTGCGGTGAGGTTGAACGGTCAGGCTATGGAGAATGTCAGCTCATTTAAGTATTTGGGCAGTGTGTTGAGTAAAGATGGGAGTATGGATGAAGAAGTGCGGGAGAGGGTGCAACAGGGGAAGAGAGTTGTAGGAATGCTGAAAGCAGTAACAAGAAATAGGGTGGTCAGCATGGAAGTAAAGAAGTCCTTGCATGATAGTGTGGTAATCCCAACATTTACGTACGAGAGTGAAGCATGGACGTTGTTAGAGAGGCACAGATCAAGGGCGAGAGGGGTGGAAATGAATTACTTGAGAAGTGCATGTGGAGATACATGGAAGGATAGACAGACACATGAGGAAGTAAGAGAGTCGTGTGGTGTGGATGTGGATGTGCTGGAAAGTGTGAAAAGGAACACCTTGAGATGGTTCGGCCATGTGGAATGTATGGGAAGCGAAAGAATGACTAAGAGCGTGTACGAGAGTGAGGTTGAGGGACAGAGAGGGAGAGGCAGACCGAAAGTGAGGTTGAAGGATGGAGTTGAGAGGTATATGGGAGAAAAGGGTGTTAGTTGGGAGGAGGGGCATCGGCAGACAGAGGACAGAGGTGCTTGGTAGTGATTCATGCGTGGCCATCCCTTCGGGCATCATGACGTCTGGCAATAGATACATAGAAAGATAGATCTTAATTTGGCTGGTGCCATAGTTTGTTTTGACAACTGAGTAGAGCTTGATGAAAAGACGAAGCAAAGAAACTCTTTAAAAATTTAAGTAAGACTGAAATTTCGCAAAAGGAAAACATAAGTTTGTGAATTATCTTGTGCAACCATTACTCATAAAAGAATATGAGGTGAGGTGAATAATCACGCCTAAAATGGCTATGGGATTGAATAGTTTAGATTACTTAGTTAAAATAGGAGTTGAGACTCTATCAACCCTTTTGAAGCACTAAGCCAGCACACTGTAATTAAAGAATAGCGTCAGGACTGGAGCCTCTTTTCGAAAACTCCAGTCCCTTGTCTTGATTAGGTTAACAGAGTTCTCTTATAAGTAACAAACTACTGCTGTACAACCAGTGTGTCCTCAATACATTCATTTCTGGATAAGAAACTTGGAAAATAAAAATTACTCTAGCCCATATTTAACCCCTTCTATACCGGCGACGTTTCTATATTATATTCTAGCTAAATTTAGTCGTTTTTGTGCATTTTAAACGCCTCTCTCGTGTCCTCTCTGATGATTATGATTATCACAACACTAATGCTATGTGAACACATACTAAAAGGGCTGGCCGGCGATGTCTGCGCTAAAATATTAGCCGAACTACCATTGTGTGGTTCACACATATACTGTAGGCCTATAATAGTTTATCATGGGTTGATGTACAATGTAGATGTGACTTTGAGTTGAGGTTGGGAACTGAGTCCGTTTCCATGACCACCAAACATGAAGGAAGGAAAAATAACATTCAAAGACAACAAAATGCATGTGCCTAATGTCATCTTCCATTCTTGAAAAACATATAATAATTGGATTCACACTACTCTGAATTGACGAAATTCTTGACAAAATGTAACACAAATGGATTTATACTGCTTTGACGAGTGGTAACATGTTACTATGAGGAAGTGATTTCCTGGGTGGTTCTGGGTATGCAACATCTCTGCGTATATGTAAGGGAGGAAGTTCATGTGCAATTATAGGGTTCTTGATGACTTTATTTCCTGCATTTTTAACTTTATCAACTGTCTCAGTGTAACCTTTCTGCATCCATCTTACACTTGGCAACATCACTCCTAACTTAAAACGCGTATGCATTTTAAGTATACGGCTACTTGATCGTCAGTCTATAAATCACTAAATCGATAAAGAAACTCAAGATACAGGAAGCTTAACTATTTGCATTAGTCCCTGTGAACCAGGCTGTGTATCTACCACAGGCTTTATGTGACAATAACACATAGACCAATACCAGCCATCGGTATATCTTTAGTTCATGTCCATCCTTCAACTAAAGTAGAGTACTTTAATTTATTTTTCTTGCTGTGGCTTATAGGTTTAAAACAAAAATATCTAAACATTGGCCCAATCTCCTCATTCTTCTTTTCCTGTCTTGTTTCTCTCCTTAGTGTTTATATTGTATACTTCGTTTTCCAGATTACAGCATCTTACAAGTTTCTTCTTGCCTTTTATGTAATTAATATTTTCCATCAATTTGTGTAGAACCTCATTACTCCTTTCCCAATAATGCTAAGCATACCCCTCTTTCTTTTTTACTGTTAACAACTTCATCTTCCTATCAAACGTTATTAAATTGTATTGTATTTAATTTTATGTTCCATTACTGAAAGCTTTATCAATATTTTTGGCACTAGGTCAGGATAATTACAGAAAGAGTTCGTTAATTAAGCAATTATCTTCATCATCATCATATTCATTAACTCTTATTTCTTCTTCTGTATTCTTCTTCTTCTTCTTATTCTTCTTTTTCGTCTTCGCATTTCTCTTACTCTGCACCCATACCCATATGTCGCTTCTTCTTTTCGGTTTTGTTTGTGTTTTTTGTTTGCCCTCCTCGCTGTCTCCATCCCATCCAATACGTTCATATTCCCACCCATTCCCATGCACACGTGGGGGAGGGGGGAAAACGCAGAGAGGAGGGGAGAAAAGGAGTGATGGAAAAAAAAGGAGGAATAGAAAAGTTACAGCGATGAGAGTGAAAAACAAATAGCACAGAAAACGAAGAGGAGGGATGGGGGAATGAAATTAGATATACGCAAGAAAAATAGCACAACAAAACAACATATACAATAGAAATAAAATGGCATATGATTCTTCTTAACAACGCAGGCTTAACAAAATAAAAAGTGAAAATAAATATAATAAATAGAATGTGATCTTTGTTATCTTTATGCCATCGATTACAAACGATGGAAACAAGCTTAGAAGGGACTCTGGGTGTATGATGATTTGTTTAGGTATTTGAGAAACTTATTAAATATCTGAGAACAAAAACGAAATAACTGAATGACAAACATAGAGAGAGAGAGAGAGAGAGAGAGAGAGAGAGAGAGAGAGAGAGAGAGAGAGAGAGAGAGAGAGAGAGAGAGAGAAGGACCGTCGACTTTAGCCTGGTCTTGGGACGAGTGCGCCTCTCCCTATTTATGTGGCCGATTTGCATAAAAACTGATTTGGGATGGGCACTCTCCAGATATTTGTCGGAATCAGAGCAACTTATTGGGCCATTCCCCTCCTTCGCAACACACTTCACGTCCAGATTAAAGACCTCCCAGAAAGGGCATCGTTTACGTTCTTGTTGTTTTTCCAGAGATTTCTCAAAGCCTTTATAAATATTTTTCTTCTCTCTCTCTGTCTCTCCGGCTCATTCTCATTCCGTTTTTCTCACATCGACCCTCTGACTCTTCGCTCTATCCACATTTTGTTTTCACCCTCTCACCGGCCGTCTATTATTTAGGACTCTCGTATATAGTTTTTTCTATGTGTGTTTTGGTTTTCTTTTAGCATACGTATTGCACATTGGCTTACTCAGTTTCGGTAGTGTTCTGTATACGGGGTTTAAGGGGTGTAATGAAAGAGATAGCACCCCGCTTCGAAACATTAACTCCACTCTTGCTAAACTCAAAAGCGAAACAAAACAAAATCCAGGGAGCGACTGTTTTGTATTCCTAAACAGATTGGGCATTTTGTATACATATCATCACCGATTTTAATGAACTGAGTATAACCTAATCTCACATAACTAAGTTTAGATTATCTTCACCTTTTCCATTTCATTGTAAATGTGACAACAATAAAAATAAAGGCATAAATAAATAAAATAGGAGCGGTGTTACATGTAAGAATGAATGAGTGTGTGTGTGTGTGTGTGTATATACACGTGTGTGTGTGTGAAGTTAATCAGATGAGCATCCATGTGTACAAACTCAACCCCATCTCAGCAGGATTAGAATAAAAGATACTCGGTATCAGGGTGGAAGGGGGAGGGAGGGGGATTCAAGATATGAGTCGTAAAGGAGGATTTTCAGAAAGCATTGGGAGGTGGAGAAACAATGGCCACTTTTCATCCGGCGGGAGATAAGTTACCTTCTGCTTTTGTTGGGCCTCCGTACAGCCCAGTTCATTTGCCTGCTGATGGACGCACGGGGACGGTTATTTGAGAGAGAGAGAGAGAGAGAGAGAGAGAGAGAGAGAGAGAGAGAGAGAGAGAGAGAGAGAGAGAGAGAGAGAGAGAGAGAGAGAGAGAGAGAGAAATCCTTTGGTTATTCAATACGGAAAACCTATGTGGATCACTCTAAGCGTGTATGCATGTGTGTGTGTGAATTTATAGTGATTATTTATATGTATGTGAGGGAAAGAAAGAATGGGAGAGAAGCAAAGAAAGCGTTTGTGTGTTTATAATTGTGCGTGCATCTACGTCCGTATGTGTGCAGATGTGTGTTTTCACATATGTAGGTGTGTATATAATTATTTTTCACTTTGCAACTTGTGTATATCGTGTACTGAACCTGAATGCCTGTGCTGCATAACCTTATATCCATTATGAATAAATATATAAAATGTCATACAATATTTTTAATGAGCTCTAAAAAGGCAGACATAGTATATTAATAGAATACACTAGTTATCTCCTTATATTCTTTGTAGTTGGAAAAAGTGTTAGTGCAAATACTCCAAACAATCAATAAATTACAATTGACAAACCCGACCAGTTGGGATAGAAACCCATGGTGGCGGAGCACCACTATGATAATTTATGAAGAATAACACTTTATGACAGAACATTTAGTGTTCTTCTCTAGTTTGAAGGAAAAAATCAACGTTCAATGTTGAGTATATGTGTGCCTCATTGTATTTTAAAGTGTATGTAATATTATGCAAATGTATTTTTATTACTAGTACCATGGTGAATAGTGAATTTAATTACCAATACCCTTTACAGAAAAGGTAAGTATGAATTACGAATACAAACATTTGGTAGTGTATTGCTTGTATTTCTTTTGACTAAGTTTGGCAATTAATATGACAAATGGTGCATGATTTCTAGTGTGTTTGATTCCTGAATGCTTTCGAGTAGAGAGCACCAGCAATACAAAATATATGTTAATACCAACGAGGATTACGAGAGCTTAGCTATAAGTACAAAAAATGCTACACAAAATACAACAAAAACGCAATGTGCACACACACCCTAACTTTATAATATATAATTGTTCAGTTGCAGGAATATTTCCAAGTAATCGTTGTTTTTTCCTTTTTATTTATTATTTAATTTATATATTTATTCGCTTTGTTTATTATAAGAATCCACATTTTAACCGTGTTCCTAGGTCTCACCCATACAGTACATATATGATATCAAATTCATAATACGCTGTATATCTACAGACAGAAAACAGTATTTATGGTAATTAAATTGCGATTTTGTTTACCAAGTCTCTTGGGTCGAAGGGTTCCCCATGATGAATGTCGATTATTAAATATAATAGTAGTGTTCTCTTGTATTTTGGTAGAGATACTTGGCCCACTACTTTATAAAACGCTATCAAAATGAACAAGCAATAGTGTTTTTAATTAAGCAGACTATAGCCATTAAATACAAACTATTTAAGCATAGACAAAACTTTACTCGACCGTTTATACAAGTAATGCGAATATATATGTGAATATATGTGTGGCATACCTGCAAACTCATCTGCTTCCTGTTCCTCAGTCATCAACATAATATTTCCTGCCTGCTTCTCTTTTCGTCACCTTAGCTGCCTAGCCAATGTCTGCTGGGAGTGGCTTACGTTATTATAAACTTAATTGTCAACTCCATAATGAAATCAGCTGAATCAATAGCATTTTCTATCTTATCTGCCGCCTTAGTTCAAACATTGGAAAATCAAATTCCATTCAGAGACCTAAAAGTTTTAATAACTCTGAGCTTTGGATTGTATCAAGCGCTTCGATCTGTGTTCCAACGACTGGCCGACACAATGGTTGATTTATCCACTCCCAAATCTGTGTTATATTAATTAAGAGTTGACATAGTTTCTTTCATGGTCGAAATACACATATATAGATTTGATTTATAGATGTTCATTATATATAACCTAGACGTTCTGGGCACTAAAGCCTACGCTCCTTCTACAATCGCAACCAATGCCAGAGCCAAGAGACAGAAATCGAACAGCTTCCTGTCAGCCAGTGTCTCTATCCGTTGATGGATCGCCGACCAATGACGGATGAGGACACACCCCCTGACACAGCCAATCACACGTTGACATCGCCACACACTCTGCTACCTCCATTCTGCCACTTTACGCGTCTATTTATAATGTTTCACACAAAACAACGCATAGAGAAAACAGAAGGACATCCAGTATTGATCCACGAGTAAATAGACCGAGGGAAACGACTTTAATATACCCACGAACTTAATGCTCTCGTGGCAAGCTGAGATAGAGATACGGAAGCAAGTCTCAAAAATGCGAGAAGGGAAGACAAAACGTTAAGAGAAAGTGGCGGTGAGTAGACGAAGCATTACGAACATTACTCTGCGCTCTCAGCAAACCTCTGAATACAACTGGCTGTCATCTGCCCCCTCGCCGACTCGTCACCCGGGGTAACTGATGTATTTATCCTGGGACTTTAGGGGAGAGACTTGGGGTAGAGGGTTCACTGGAGTGGGGCTGGGAGGGAGATAGGGTGAGGGGACTGCAATGAATGTGAAGAAAGAGTACTGTGAGGAGATGCCGAGATTTATATATTGTAAGAATGATAGGGATAATTAGACATGCATTTGTGTAAGAGGACTGGAATTACATATAGTTTATAAAGAGGTGAGAGGGATCAATACAAAACATATATAAATGTGCACTGTGAAAGAGCTGTGTGAAAAATAGGAGTAGGCTAGTACGAAAAGCTTGTTTAACACTTTCTGTACCGGCAACGTCTTTTCTAACCATATTCTGCATGGGTACTTTAGACGATTTTATTCAGCAGTTAACAGGCTTCGAAATATTTCACCTAACCCTTTTTACTCCCACAGATCCTTGTTAAGCTGCACAGAATCGTCTGAATATAGCTAGAATAAAATTAAAAAGACGTCGCCGGTACATAAGGGGTCAATATGTAGACACGGTTGGGGGACTGCATGGAAAACACAGTATTGGGATATGTCTAGATATACAAATATAGGGGTTAAGTGGGGTGACCTGCTCTTTGTTCTGTCCTTTTCTATCTTTCTCTGGCTTGTATCCATTTGGCCCCATTCAGCCTACTGTTTTAAGACGTTTATCCCAATCCAGGTGTCACTTTTTTACTGGTGAGCGGTAGCTATCTATCTATCTATCTATTGCCTGACGCCGTGATCCCCGAAGGGGTGACCACGAACGAACCGCCCCCATGCACCTCTGTCCCCGGTCAGTCGACGCCCCTCCCCCCAACCAGCACCGCCTTCGTTCATATACTTCCTTCCACCTCTCTTTTGGTCTACTTCTCCCTCCCTGTCCTTCCACCTCGCTCTCGTACACCCTCTTAGTCATTCTCTCGCTTTCCATACGTTCCATATAGCCGAACCATCTCAAGTTGTTCCTTTTCACACTTTCCAGCACATCTACCTCCACACCACACCTCCTTCTTACTTCCTCATTAGTCTGTCTCTCCCTCCATGTAACTCCGCACGCACTTCTTAGGTAATTAATTTCCACTGCTCTCACTCTTGGTCTGAGTCTCTCAACCAACGTCCATGCTTCGCTTCCGTAAGTCAGTGTCGGGATTACCACACTGTCATGCAAGGACTTCTTTACTTCCATACTGACCACCCTATTTCTTGTTACTGCTTTCAGCGTTCCTACAACCCTCTTCCCCTGTTGTACCCTCTCCCGCACTTCTTCATCCATACTCCCATCTTTACTCAACACACTGCCCAGATACTTAAAAGAGTTGACGATCTCCATAGCCTGGCCGTTCAGCTTCACCTCACACTCTGTGACTTCACCCCTTTCGAAGACCATAACCTTGCTTTTCCCCGCATTTACCTTCAAATTCCGTTTTTCGCACACTGTTCCAAACTCATTTACCAGACCCTGCAACTCCCATTCATTATCACTCATCAGAACTGTATCATCCGCAAACAGCAGACAGCAGGCTAAATTTGTAAATTTTTCGATAGAAAAATGTCTCCGGCGAAGCCGGATTTCTTCATATAATGCTGGCTTGCTATCGCTCGCCAGGAAGAAATCGACACCTAGATGGGGATAAACGTCTTAAATTAGTTGGCTGAATGGGGCCGAATGGATACAAGCCAGAGAAAGAGAGAAAAGGACAGAACTAACAAAAAGCAGGTCACCCCCCTTAAGAGGGCTGCATAGGAAGATATTATTGTGAGAAACATGAATGTGTATACTGAAAGCTGGATAACAAGAAACTTTTCAACTGACGGCAAATTGCAAAGCTCCCATCAAGATTTATCAGTTATTTTTAAGATTTTGTAGTGAGATATGGGGCTAATTATATAAACTTGGTCCTAATATGATGCAGAGACATAGTTTCATAGTTCATCGTTTTCCCATAAGTATCTATAAATTAGCTATTAAGGGATTTAATTTACCGTTAGATGAAATGAAACAGAGTATAGTGAGAGTGTGCAATTAACAGAAATGTAAATAGTACAGAGTATTTACTTAGTGGCAGCGGATATAGATCCATAAACCAAATACGTCGTATGATAGAGAGGTGAAGCGATGAAAGGATGGGTTAATACAGTACACGCGAAAGTACTGATAAAGGGTGGAGTGTAACCATGAATTATTATTTTGTTGTATGTGTATGAAGGAGACAAAAGGCAGGCTGCCTGTACCGAGTGTACCCCAAAGCCAAAGGAGTTACAGAGAGCCACATTCAAGGGACCCTTGGGTTAAAATGCCTGGACACACTAAGTTAAAAACAAGCTAAGTAATAAGATGAAAACAAAATTGATTGAGGGAGAGAGTTTCAGAGTTTACTTGATGAGTAGAAGAAAGACTGAGAATTTTTGCTAATTCTTAGGTTGGAGGGCTGGACAGAATAGGAGTGGGACTGTGGTGAAAAGTGGGTGCTGTGCACTTGCAGCAAGGGTGATGGTATCATTGATATGCACCATGGTAAAGAGACTAATATATGCACTGAGAGAGCTCTGAAGAACACTGGGTTATGTAATGTTTGAGAAAAGCCGAATAAATAAAAATGGAGGTGGCGTTTTATTTTATATCAAAGAAAGTCTTAACCCGACCCTCTTGTCAAAACCTCAAATTGTGAACGTCGACACATCTTTTGTGCTAATAAAGAATAATAAAGGTACAAAAATAATACTTGCATTAATATACAGACCTCCAGCTCAATCAGTGCAAACTGACCGATAAATTTATGAACAAATTGCAAATGTAAGTAACTCACAAGATACCGTATTTTTTGGCGACTTTAATTTACCTGTGACCAAGTGGGGCGATACTCTTACTTCACACTCCGGACATGACTTGTATACGAACTTGCAAGAGAGTTCGCTTTATCAATTTGTTCGAACACCGACCCGTGGTAATAACGTTCTTGACATTGTACTTGCAACAAAAGAAGAATTAATAGAGAATTTGAATGTTGGTGATGAATTCAGTAACAGCGACCATCGTACGATAACTTTCACTTTAAACTTTACTAGTAACGAACCAAATAGTAGCATCGAAAAAGTCCCTAATTTCAAGAAAGCAAACTTTCATAAACTTAGAGCTATGTTTAAAGAAACTGACTGGAGCTTTTTAATTAACAATAACGACATAAATACATCTTGGAAGTTATTCGAAACCACTTACCTAAAAGCAGTGCAAGACTGCATACCATCGAAAATACGGCGTCCAGGCCATAATAATAAGCCCAAATGGTGGAATAAAGATATTTCAAACTGCCTGCTTGCTAAAATTTTTTGCTAATGATAGATTAAAATCCTCACAAAATGACGAAGAACGGGTGAAATTTGTAGAGCTACGACGCAAAGCCAAAAAGTTAATTAAGCAAAGTAAAAAGACCCTAGAGTTACATATTGCGAATCAAAGTAAAACAAACCCGAAAGAATTCTATAGTTATATCAGAAAGAAAAAAGTAGTTACTTCAACTGTTGGACCGTTAGTCGATGAAAATGGAGAATACACCAAAGACGAAGTACAAATGAGTAATGCCCTCAATACCTTCTTTGCATCAGTTTTTACAACAGAAGACCTCAGTGATATCCCTACACCATCGCCGATTCAGATTGATAATTCAGATGTTCTAAGCAATATCACCGTTACAGAGAGAGAAGTATTGAATTGTTTAGATAAACTCAAAGTAAATAAAACGCCTGGACCTGATACAATCTCGCCTAGAGTTCTAAAGGAAGCTAAGGATGAGCTCTCCAAACCACTGACATTACTATTCAATAAATCCTTGCAGTCTGGAACTATGCCTGATCAGTGGAAGATAGCCAACATAACACCGATATTCAAAAAAGGCAGCAAATCCCTACCCAGTAACTATCGTCCAATTAGATTAACCTCAGTTGTATGTAAAATGCTAGAAACGGTCATAAGAGACAGACTCGTAAATCACTTAGAGGAAAATAACATACTTAAAGATACTCAACACGGCTTTCGTAAAAAACGTTCCTGTTTAACAAACCTCTTAGACTTCTTCCACGATATCCTCAACCTCTACGATGAGAGTAAAGCTGTAGATATTATATACCTTGATTTTCAAAAGGCCTTTGACAAAGTTCCCCACAAACGTTTACTGCTAAAACTAAAAGCGCATGGAATACAAGACGGTGTGTTGAAATGGATAGAAAATTGGCTCAGCGACAGAAAGCAAAGAGTAGTCATAAACGGTAAGGCATTTAATGGACCAATGTAAGTAGCGGGGTACCCCAGGGATCGGTACTAGGACCAATTATCTTTCTAATTTATATCAACGACATAGATGAGGGTCTCACCTGTACAATCTCAAAATTTGCTGACGATACAAAAATTGCAAATAGCGTACTCTCAAAAGATCAAGTTGACGATATGCAACACAATCTAGATAAATTGTCACATTGGGCCCAAATTTGGCAAATGAGTTTCAATGCGGATAAATGTAAAGTACTACATATCGGATACCTAAATGAGAAAGCAAACTATTCGATGAATGGCACTCAGCTTAAGAATGTAAACAGAGAAACCGATCTGGGAGTAACAATATCGAGTAACCTAAAACCGAGTCAACAATGTTCAGAAGTTGTTAAGAAGGCAAACAAAATAATTGGCTTTATAGGCAGATCATTTGAGCATAAATCCAAAGACGTAATCCTAACCCTTTACAATTCCTTAGTCCGCCCTCTTCTGGAATACTGCGTTCAATGCTGGTGCCCTTATTACCAAAAAGACATAAACAAGCTAGAACGAGTTCAACGTAGAGTTACCAAAATGATACCTAGCCTAAAGAACAAACCATACGAAGAGCGTCTTAGAGAATTAAATCTATTTCCTTTAACCCAGCGCAGATTAAGAGGTGACTTAATTCAAGTGTTCAAAATCATCAAAGGCATCGACAATATGAACTGTAGTAAGTACTTCACTATCGACCAATCTAATTACACGCGGGGAAACGGTTGCAAAATTATTGGTAAATCTTTTAACTCACACGAATCTAAGAATTACTTCTTCAATCGAGTTGTCAACTTGTGGAATGGGCTTCCCCGAGACGTTATAGACTGCAGCACCGTTGATTCATTTAAATTCCGCCTAGACAAATATCTCGCATCAAACCCGCGACTGACTGCGTTTGTAAATGAATAACTTTATTTTATCCTCCCCTCAGTTACTAACCCATATGTCCCCTACTAACTTCCTAGTCCTGCCACGTTAGTGGCAGGGCAGTAGTTCCCTTTCCAATGTTCCCTTACCCACTCTAAACCACTGTTTGGACACTTGATCCTCAGTGTTTTGGAGGACAAGCAGCCTAGAAGGGTTACTAGATCTGTTGTTGCTTGATTTCCTTTGTACTCCTTTGGTGTTGTAACAGCGATAGAGGAGTGAAAGAGATGCAACATTACGGCGTCTAGAAATAGATTGTAGGGAACTAGTAAGAGGAAGTGAGTGGATGAGGTGAAATGCTTTTGAGTCTAGTCTTTCGAGAAGTGTGGTATCGGTGGAAGCTCCTCACACATACGCACAATAGTCGATACATGGGCGCACTGTGCCCCTATACATAGCAAGAAGCTGTACGGGGTTGAAGACCCTCTGGAGAGGGTTGAGCACACCTAACTTCTGGGAAGCTGTTTTAGCAAGAGTGGTAATGTGATCTTTCCTAAAAAGAATATTGAGAAAAGATGAGGGGTTGATTTGAGTATTGTTGAAGAGTAATTGATAGTCTAGTGGCAGATTGCATTGGGTAGATAGAAGGAGAAATTGAGTCTTGGAGGCATTGAATGAAACAAGATTTTATCTGACCCAATCAGAAATAATTGATAGATCAGAAGATAGGCATTCTATAGCCTTGCCACATGACTTTTGGAGTGATTGCATGTTGGTTTGTTGTGAAATATTAGCTGAATTGTGTAAAGTAGAGTCATGAGCATACGAGTGGATAGGATTAGAGGTACACTTGAGGTGATCATTAATGAATATCAGAAAGAAAACTAAAGACAGAACTAAACCATGAGGAACACTTCAGTTGATAGGTTGAGCAAGTGAGTGATGGCCGTCCACAATTGCAGCTATGAAACTGTCAGAAAGGAAATTAAAGACAAAGGGACAAATAGAGGGATAGAAACCGAAGGAGTGTAGTTTGGTATTTGAGATTTGAGCCTGACCCTATCGAAGGCTTTCAAGATGTCTAACGCAATAGAACAAGTCTCACCGAAGTCCTGAAGGGAGAATGTCCAAGAGTTAATAAGATAAGCAAGGAGATCACCTGTAGAGGAAACTATACTGGCGATCTGAAAGTAGATTATGGGAAGATAAATGTTTAAGATATTTTGAATTAACAATAGTTCCGAATATTTTAGATATGCAAGAAATGAGAGCAATTGGACGATAGAGGTTAGAGGAAAAATAGAGATGAAAGAGTTTGCCAAGACAGGGAGTCAGCATGAAAGAACAGTTTTTGAGTACAACAGTAGGAACACCATCCGGTCCATATGCCTTCTTAGTATTAAGTCCAGAGAGGGTGGAAAGTATATCCTTAGAAGAAATTATGATATTGGGCATAAGTAGTTGAGAGGGGGTTGGAGATGGAGTAGTGCCGGAATCACCCAAGGGGGAGTTTTAAGCAAAACCTGGAGCGAAGAGTTTAGCTTTGTCAGAGGAAAAGTGATGGTAGTACCATCAGAGTGGATAAGAGGAGGGAAAGACGAGGAAGTGAAATTATTGGATTTTTTTTTTTTTTTTTGTTGCTAGATGCCAAAAAGCTTGGGAAGAGCTAGTTATATTTCTGTATATTACAGCACATTATTACAGTGTACCACATTTCACAATATTACAGCACATCACAACGCATTACATTACAGCACAGTATTACAGCAAAATAAAGCACATTACACCACATTATTAGAGCACATTATTACAGTATAGCACATTATTTCAGAAGATTACAGTACAATAGTACAGCACGGTACAGCACATAAGTGCAGCACATTATAACACATTATTACAGCACAATATTATAGCGCATTACAAAACACTATTAAAGCACAGTACAGTACAGTAGCTTAACTTGGCTACATTGTACGTTTTTGCAACATTGTGCCGTGAAGCGTTCTTCGCAGCACAAAAAAACTTGCGAAAACGTACGGTGTGGAAAAGTTGAGTTTTGTGGAGCTGTGATGTGCTGTAATGTGTTGTAATAATGTGCTGTACTGTAATATTGTGATGTAATAATGTGAGGAAATAATGGAGTGTAATGTGCTGTACTGTGCTGTAGGAATGTGCTGTACTGAGCTGTAATAACATAACAGCTGATGAACAGTACTGTCATGAGTTCCAGAAACTCTATGGTTGTTTCACACCCTGGTTCAGGACAGCTATCATGCATAGCATATTTTATTATTATCTTTTTCCCTTATTTATCACTATGGTAAATATTACTCATAATATAAGTATTAATTATTTTGAGGGAAAATTAATTGTAAGATTACTGTATTAAGATATCCTAGGAGAGTCTTTCTGGAGTTTACATATTGTTGGAGCCCAAGAGTATCAACCGCTAGACTGGTAATTCAATGGTCAAGGGTTAAAATCCCGATGTATCAATGGGAAGATATTATTGTGATGGAATTTGTGCTGTACCTGGTATCAGTGCAATACCACAAATCCCAGCGAAACGCCAAAAATTACCCTCATTGTTCCTGATTAAATAGCACTGTATGAATATTCCCATATTCAAAATATGCTACAGGGGGGCAATGCCTAGTGAGTTAATTGCTCAATAGGTGGCGTTCTGAGAGTGAGGGTGAGACAGTGAAGCACAAAGGTGAAGCAGCTTCAGAGATGGGGCTGCTTCAAGCCGTGAGTGGGTAACCAAGCATTGTGCATCTTGTAAAGGCAAGATGTTAAAAGCTGGTCGCAGCTCTAAGTGCTTTACATATCCTACTACCTAGACTGGAACACGACCTCACGGGCTTCACCATGTTGAGCGGTTGAATGTACAGGCTCTCAACCTATGCCCGAGAGGGAGTAGTTGGAATATATAGGACAAAACAAAAACAAAATAAGATAGACTCTCAGTGTCTCCCAAGCTACCAAGATCTCTCAGACTGCTACTACACCTGTCACTACAGCTGCCTGCCTCCCATATAACTACAACCAACACCTGAACAGTAGAAGATCCACAGTTAAGTTCCCATAATATATATAAGGCCTGTAGCATTTATTGTGTGGGACTTATATCACGACCCACCAGTAACATCAGACAAGTGAGTTCAACTCCACTGGGTGACCTCCATTTTATTAATGCTAGAACCTTCTTCTCGTTACATTTCTGTCTGTTCAATCCTCCCCTCAGGATTTCAGACAAGTACTGTGCTGTAATAATGTGCTTTAATAAGGTGATAATATTATACTGTAATAATGTGTTGTTTAATGTGGTGCAATGTGCTGTAATAATGTGTTGTGTTATGCTGAAATAATATGCTTGTAATGTAATAAATCACTGTAATGTGCTGCAAATATGTGTTATAGTGTGCTATACTGTAATATGTGTTATAGTGTGCTATACTGTAATATGTGTTATAGTGTGCTATACTGTAATATTGTGCTGTACTGTGCTGAAATAATGTGCTTTATTGTGCTATACTCTGATGTAATAATGTGTCCTCCACTCCTCCGTAGCTGTTCGTAGGTGTTCTTAGGGGCATCATAGGTCATCGTAGACACTTCATGACAATTTGAATTTGACACTTATCATAGCAGTTCGTGTTTGTGTCATAGGTCTGTTGTAGGCACTTCGTAGCAATTAATATTTATTATTTAGCAACTTAGTGGAACACAGCCTTCGTGGTCAATTTCTATAGATATGCCACAAGATTTAGATTGGGACATGTCGGAGTGGGATTAGCTTGGTGGAGTGGTTATGCCACTAGACTGGTAATCCAATGGTCCCGGGTTCAAATTCTGATGTATCAATGGGAAGATACTATTGGGATGAAAATTGTGCTGTACCTAGTATCATTGCATTACCGCAAAGCCCACCGAAACGGCCAAAATACCCTCATTGTTCCCTGATTAAATAGCACTGTACGAATATTCCCATATTCAAAATATGCTACAGGGGGGCAATGCCTAGCAAGTTAATTGCTCAATAGTGGGCGTTCTGAGAGTGAGGGTCCGAGTCTAGTGGGAAAAGACAGTGAAGCACGGAGGCTAGGCAGCTCCAGAGATAGGGCTGCTTCAAGCTGTGAGTGGGCAATCAAATGCTGTGCATTCTGCGAAGGCAAGATGGCAAAGGCTGGTTGCAGCTCTAAGTGCTTCACATGCATCACTCCATAGACTGGAACGAGACCTAACGGGCTTCACCGTTGAATGTACAGCAGTTGAAAGTACAGGCTCTCAGCCTATGCCCGAGAGGGAGTAAGTTGGAAACAAAATAAAAAATAAAAATAAAAAAAAAACTCAAGGGATCATAGAGTGCCTTAAGAGCAAGTGTGAGAATCTCTAGTAAATTCACTTAGATATCTGCATCATATACAATATTCAGGTTAGTGATCTTGAAACTACATACCGATGACTACAACTGACTGCCCTGCCCATTAACCAGTCCATAAAAGCACACACCCATGTATCACTCCTGAGTGAACAAGGGTGAGAAGGGGTCCATTACACTAGACACCACTTTCTGTTCCTATATGCATTATAGCTCAGAAACTATCAATCAATGGTAGAGTTGCAATACTTAACATAGTCATATGACTTTTTGAGATTTACGTGAACTGTGCACAGTCCGTCTCAAAAACTCGAGCCAGTATTTCACATCAGGAGGGCCAGAACTTTGTCAATTGATGTATTCTTAAGTGTGAAACACAAGTCTCTGACCTTTAAGAAGTCAACTTCGAGTTCACATCAGCAACTGCCTCTAAAAGGTCGATATCCATTCTGTAATAAGGGCACCAAAATTGGACAGCGTAGTCTAAATGGGGTTTACTTGTGCTAAGTATAGCTTTAAGAAAACTTCAGCAATCCTGTTGCTAACACTCCTAGATATGAATCCTAAAACTCTATTTGCCTTGTTCCTAACACTTATACAGTTTTCTGGATTTCAGATCATTACTAACGAGCACTCCCATATCCTTCTCACACTCTGAGTTATCCAATTCTACATTGTCTAGTTTGTATTTCGCTTCTAAATTACGATTTTCAATCCTTAATACCTTACATTTGTCTACAATGAAACTCATCTGCCAATTTATGGACCACTTGTGCATATGATGGAAATCCTTTTGTAGACATTCCTTGTCGCTAGCTGACTCTATTATCCTACCCATTTTAGTATCATCAGCAAATTTACTGATCCTACTCTTCATGCCTGAGTCTAGATAATTTATGTAGGTAATGAACAGAAGGGGCCCCAAAACCGACCCTTGGGGGACCCAACTTTTAACTAGTCCCCAGTCCAATTTTATACCATTAATACTAACTCTCTGCTTCCTACCAATCATCCATGACCTAATCAACTTGAGTAGCATCCTCCCAATACCATGTTCTTCTATCTTCCTTAACAGCCTTTCATGTGGAACTCTATCAAAGGCCTTACTGAAGTCTAAGTAAACTATATCATATGACTTGTCGTTATCTACCGCTTCATATACCTCCGGAAAAAATAACTGAGTACATTTGTTAGGCAGGATCGTCCTGAAGTGAATCCATGTCGAGATGGTTTAATTAACTTGAAAATTTCTAAGTTATTTCTAATTTTCCTGGCAATAATTAATTATAGCAATTTCCCTATAATTCATGCGAGACAAATGGGACGGTAATTTGATGCTATGGACTTATCACTTTTTTTTGTTTAAATCGGAATTACATTTGCAAGCTTCCATGAATCAGGAACTAAGCCTAAATCTAGTGAATTACTAAATAGGTGAGTTAATGGGTAACTTAATTCGTCCTTGCATTTGTTTAATACCTTAGCATACACCACATCTGGACCTGGAGATTTCTGAGGTATTAGTCTATATATTGTCTTAATTTCTTCGTCACTAGTGACCTGAACTGTGCTTAATATGTCGTCTATACTACCGTTAAAAACTTGGTAAACTACTGGAACTTAATATAATTTTCGTTTGTAAAAGCAGAAAGGAAATGACTATTTAGAGTACTGCACATTTCCAACTCATCATCTGTAATCTCACCTATTACATTCTTAATAAGGGCCCCTACTGTATCATTTACTTAAGATTTATACAATTGATAAACTGCTTTACGGTTATTTTTGGATTAATTTGCTACCTTGATTTCGTAGTTTCTGTTTTCCTTCTTTACCTGCCTCGACAAGTTACGGTGGTATCCTATTAGGTGGATTCCGCCTTTCTGTATTTTTCTGTACACACCTCTCTTTCTACCTATACGATCTAATAATATATTTGTCGTCCATATTGGTTGGTTCGTATGTGATCTAAATTTTCATTTTGGTATATATTTATCTTGTTCGCTCTGTAAAGTAGAGATGAACTGATTATCCACACTATTTAAATTGTATTGCGATGTATGCTGCTTCTACCTTTTCTTTCATCCTATGGTATACACCTTTATAAACTTGACTTTTGCCCAGTTGGTCATGCTTGTGGCCGTGAACATGACCGTAAGAGACACGATGAAGCAGGATGTCTATTTAATGTTCTGTTATTCTATTATCTTGGCCACGTCCATGTTCACCATAGTACACTTGCGAGTGAGCAACCGTTACGCTGGATTTCGTATATAACGCTATTTTTTATCTTTCCATTTCCGTAACCTTTTTGTTTTTACAATGTCTGCAACTGTTATGTCCATGTCAGTAGCTCTATTCGTGCCTGCTTAAGTTAGATATATATCAATGTGCATGGGACTACCGAATATTCTGTCTTTTTTAGATTATTTTTCTTGTTATCTATGTTCAGATATTGTTGTGCCTTCTGTTTCACAATACTTCCTATTCCTTCTGGATATATCAGATTAACACACGCTTCTTTGATTCTGGGTCCCCCCCCCCCCCCCCCACTCCCATACCGAAGAATGTAGAAATTTAATCTAAAGACGGGTCTAAATATTGTTATAGGTTAAAGGGAGCCTGGGTGGCGTTTTACTATTTTGCAGGGAATCTTTTAACCATTATAATAATACTGAAAAGTTCGAACATGGCAAATGGAAAAACAAATAATAAATAAATAAAATCTCTCTTTAATAAAAAAAGAAAAATAAATGCATACAGTACCTCCCGAAACGTCGGATCAGATACAATTAAATAAGGGACTGCATGGGGTGGACAAAGGTTATAGGTCTAAAGAAAATGGAGACACGGAAAAAGATATGTGACAACTGAAAAATAGGTGTGGTGTCCCGAGTTCGAATCCCGGGAGGACCATATGCTTTCATTAGTTTATTCAAGTACATTGGGGTTAGTAATTGATGATTAATGTTAAGAACGGGGTGTTAGTTATATAACTTTCTGTAAAATATACTAAATTGGTAAAGTATTGAGAATTAGAAGGGAACATTATTAAAGTGTTAGAGCTATCTGATGTTGCACAAAGTGTTAGAGCTATCTGATGTTGCACAAATCCTGGGAGAGTCACGTGCTTTCATTTGAGGAGTTATTGGTGTTAAGGGGGGTTACCTGCCTTTTTTATCTCCTTTTCTCTCTTTCTTTGGCTTTTATCCATTCGGCCCCATTCAGCCTACTGTTTTAAGACGTTTATCCTCATCCAGGTGTCGATTTTTTCTTGGCGAGCGGTAGCGAGCCAGCATATTATTAAACAAAATTGACAGCAGACTAAATTTGTAAATTTTTCGATAGAAAAATGTCTCCTGCAAAGCTGGATTTCTCCATATAATGCTGGCTCGCTTTCGCTCGCCAGGAAGATATCGACACCTGGGTGGGGATAAATGTTTTAAAACAGTAGGCTGAAAGGAGCCGAATGGATACAAGCCAGAGAAAGAAATACATTTAAAAGGAGAAAACAAATGCAGGTCACAGGTCTTATTAAGAACGATACTAAAATAAAATAAAAATTTGAAATTATTACGAAGGAATAAAATATGCTCATAATAAAACAGTCTTCCATTATTTATTATAATAAAAAATATGGTGTAATTGATTTGATATTAATTAAATTATATTACATTATAAAACTGAAATGCTTAATACCATGAGGTATGATGCAACTCAAAATAAACTTTACTTAACTATAATTATTATATACAAGAGACACGTAAAACAGTCACACATGTTTTGCTGCAAACATCTATTAGTATGTCTACATGATAAACTAATACTAATAAATTAAAATAATACTAATCACAATCATAATTCGGATGAAACTGGAACATTTGTATATCAATAACTATTAAAAACCTTATAAACTATAAAATGTGTAAATAGAGAGTCACACAAATAAGGGCTCTATGTTTCTACGTCCTATAACGGAGGTGAATATTAAAATCCCTGAGAGAAAGCCTTACCGGTTATAAGTACCGTATAGTCTGTTTGTTTTCACCTAGCAGAAAATTGTCATGTTTCCTGCTTGATTACTTGGTTATTACGATTATATGCATCAAAATATATAGCTAATCATGAAAACTCGAGTTTGATATCATACTGTACAATAAATAGTAGTCTCATATTTTCCCATGAGGTATTGAAAAAATATATTGCTAATCATGATAACTCGAGATTGATATCATACAACAAATAGTAGTCTCATATTTCCCCATGAGGTATGGACAAATCAACTGCTTTGGGAGTCAAGTTTTCAACCAGGTGAAACCAAGTAGACTATGGTATTTCTTATTACATATTACAAACTTAAATACCATTAGTTTGTACAAGCTTAAATAATTCCCTATCTAATTGGCCTTTCTCACAGTGGATTTATTAACCCATTCTGTACCGACGACGTCCTTTCAATTTAATTTTGGGTACTATTAGACGATCTTAATCAGTTTAAAAAGGGCCACCAGCAATTAACAGGCTTCGAACTACCTCACTTTACCCTTTTTACCACCACAAATCCTTCTTAAACTGCACTATGTCGTATAAATATAGGTAGAATAAAACTACAAAGACGTCGCCGGTACAGAAGGGGTTAAGGCTATTGATAATACATTATATTATGATAATATGATGGAGAGAAGAGTAAGCCACAACATTGAGACCATTCCCCTTCATTGGGATAGTTGATGTTCACTAGAACTAGAAGATGGGGATGGGAAGCTGGGAGTGGATGTACTATCTGGCGTCTGTTGCTGGGATGGAACCCTGTTGCCACGATGGCTGGGTTGTTGAGCCATGGAGCTTGCTGGGTACTGGTGAAGGAGCGGAGAGCGAGTTAGATGCAGGTTGCGGCGACCCTCACGCATATGGTTAACCTGGTGTTGTCCTTGGTACTGGTATCGCGCCAGTATCTCTGCCATATTAGGAACCAGAAACGCTGGTGCAGCCATATTATGAGGCATCTGAGAATGGTGTACAACTTGATTGTGACCCTGATGCTGAACGGGAGTTTGGTTGACTGCACTAGCCATGAAGTGGTGGGGTTCTTGGTTGTGGTGTTGAGGGCGAGTTTGTGTTAAGCCCTCCACTCCAGGGCCGTGACAAGACCCACCGTGACACTGGCTTGCTGGACTAGGTGCATCCATTCTAGGTGACATGGGCGGGAGGGTGGCAGGTGAGGGCGGGCATGGACTCTGGCCTCTGTCTGATGTAATACCCTTCATCCTCTGATCTTTCTTATACTTCATACGTCTGTTTTGAAACCATATTTTTATTTGACGCTCACTCAGACTCAACAACGATGCCATTTCGATTCTCCGGGGCCGACATAAGTACCGGTTGTAGTGGAATTCCTTTTCCAACTCCACCAGTTGAGCAGATGTATAGGCAGTACGAGCTCTCTTTGAAGGACCCCCAGGTACTTCAAGGACCCTGTGGCCCCCAGATCCCCCACCGTTACCGCCTTCACTTCCTCCATTGTATTCTGTAGGGAATAATATTAACAAATGAGCAAGATAGGCTATTAATAACATCAATGGCATGTTCTGTAATTAAAACTAAATTATAATGACATATCCTGCTGCTGCTACTTCATGTATATATCACAGCATATACAATATGTTATAGTTTAATATCTAGCCCTGCCTGTCTCAATTTTTCCTGCTGTGTGTGTGCATGAGTTAATGCTAGGTCCATCGTTTAATCGTATTATCCACAAACATTTCAACGGGTGGACACCATGAGAAACCACGCAATTTGAAACAGAGAGGTCAAGGAAGTGGTCATAGGAGAGGTCAAGGAAGTGGTCATGGGAGAGGTCAAGGAAGTGGTCATTGGAGAGATCAAGGAAGTGGTCATAGGAGAGGTCAAGGAAGTTGTCATAAGAGAAGTCAAGGAAGGTCATAGGAGATGTCAAGGAAGTGTTCATAAGAGAGGTCATAGATGTGGTCATAGGAGAGGTCAAGGAAGTGGTCATAAGAGAGGTCAAGGAAGTGGTCATAAGATAAGTCAAGGAAGTAGTCATAGGAGAGGTCAAGGAAGTGGTCATGGGAGAGGTCAAGGAAGTGGTCATAGGAGAGGTCAAGGAAGTGTTTATAGGAGAGGTCAAGGAAGTGGTCATAAGAGAGGTCAAGGAAGTGGTCATAGGAGAGGTCAAGGAAGTGGTCACAAGAGAGGTCAAGGAAGTGGTCATAGGAGAGGTCAAGGAAGTGGTCATTGGAGAGGTCAAGGAAGTGGTCATAAGAGAAGTCAAGGAAGTGGTCATAGGAGAGGCCAAGGAAGCTGTCATAGGAGAGGTCAAAGAAGCAGTCATAGAAGAGGTCAAAGAAGTGGTCATAGAAGAGGTCAAGAAAGTGGTTATAGAAGAGGTCAAGGAAGTGATCATAGGAGAGGTCAAGGGAGAGGTCAAGGAAGTGGTCATTGGAGAGGTCAAGGAAGTGGTCATTGGAGAGGTCAAGGAAGTGGTCATAGAAGAAGAAAGGATGAGCAGAGTTTAGAGGTGAGTGGTAGGTTTAGATGAGGCAAGGACAACATTGCAGTATTTGAAGAGAACAAATCGAATTGTGCTGATCAGAAAAACGTCATATTTGCGTTGATTGTAGTTGTAATAAAGTAACCCGTTCAATAACAAAAGTAGAATAATTAAATGAATAGATAAATATAGCGCCAGATGAGGCTGCACATGACATTAGGTTCATTAAGGGGGGTCACCGGCATTTTATATATTTCTCTCCTTTTCTCTCTTGCTCTGACTTGTATCCATTTTACCCCATTCAGCCAACTGTTTTAAGACTTTTATCACCATCCAGGTGTCGATTTCTTCCTGGCGAGCGATAGCGAGCCAGCATTGTATGGATGAATCCGGCTTCGCCAGAGAAATTTTTCTATCGAAAAATGTACAAATTTAGCTTACTGTAAAACCAAAATATTTATATGCTGGCTCGCTATCGCTCGCCAGGAAAATATTGACACCAGGATGTGGGTAAACGTCTTAAAACAGTAGGCTGAAAGGGGCCGAATGGATACAAGCCAAAGAGAGAGGGAGAGAAAGAGAAAAAAAGCGAGGTGGATCCCCTTAAATGAGGTTAATGGAAATTGGTGAAATAAGGAATAAGTAAATATAACAAAAACAGTGGATATGACAGGAGAGAGTAGAGTTGGGTGGAGGAGAAAAAAATGGGAGGAGAGGGGCAGAGACAAGAGAAAGTGAAAGTAAATTGAAGAAGTATAACAAAATTTTCAATAAAAATAGAGCAAGAGAGCAGGCAAGGCTATGTGAATTGAGATAGATACAGATAGATAGATAGAGACAGAGATAGATAGAGATAAAAAGAGAGCATAGAGAATACACACAGAGAAAATACAAATGGAGGAAGTGATAAAGGGAGGAGAACACCAGTGAGAGTGGGAGGTAGTGACACGAGAGATAGAAAGAAGAGAGAGAGATAGAGACAGGAGGGAGGGACTGTCAATATGTGTGTGTGTGTGTGTGTGTGTGTGTGTGTGTGTGTGAGTGTGTGTGTGTGTGTGTGTGTGTGTGTGTGTGTGTGTGTGTGTGTAAGTGAGTGTGTGTGTGTGTGTGTGTGCCCCCTACAGTGAGTAAACAGAGACAACAGTACCTAAGTGGTTAGTGTATGTCTTCCTCGCGGGGCTGCTGAGAGGGCGTGTAATGCTGTCATGATCGACCATACCCTGCCCTTCTCAAACAAATAGCAGGCCAATGAAAAACAATGAGGACAAGATGTATGAGTGCAGATAAGGTTAGGCAGAGTGGGGAATATCTGTCTATATATGTATCTATGTATCTATCTATCTATCTATCTATCTATCTATATCTATCTATCTATCTATCTATCTATCTATCTATCTATCTATCTATATCTATCTATCTATCTATCTATCTATCTATCTATTTATCTATCTACTGTATATGAGTGTATTGTTGATAGTGGGATGGTGTTCTCGTGTTGGAGCAGCGTTGTTGTGGTCGTGGTATACTTGTGTGTTATTACAGAGGATCGTGAAGTCTGACAGAGATTGTGTAGAGTGTGTGTGAGTGGGTGGGGTAGCTGAGATGTAGTGGTCGTGCATGGGATGGGATGATCGTGTAGTGAAGGTCGTTGTATGAGAGGCAGAGTCGTGATGGTGATGCGTAAAGAGGGGAAATTGTACAGTTAAATAAATAGATCCCATCACAGAAGTCAATGTTCCGTTATGCTCTCTCTGCATTGTGAACATGTTTAATCAATGTCGCATAAGCTGTGTAAATGTAGAAACATATTTGCAATAATTTGACCTTGGTATATGTTGGATACACATTTATTATCTGATGGTATATGGCGCTACAACATAATTTATATGGCCGGAAATAATAACTGTGATGTGCTTCGTTGTGCTGAAGTGATAGTGTATGTGTATGTGCATACTGACATCAATAAGTGATTGAGTTGGTATGCTAAGGGTAACTGTAGTGGTTATTGTGATCCACTGGACTGGTAATCTAATGGTCCCGGGTTCGAGTCCCGATGTATCAATGGGAAGATATTATTGGGATGGAATTTGTGTTGTACCTCGTACCAGTGCATTACCACAAAGCCCACCGAAACGCCAACAAATTACCCTCATTGTTCCCTGATTAAATAGCACTGTATTCATATTCCCATATTCAAAATATGCTAGAACGGGGCAATGCCTAGTAAGTTAATTGCTCAATAGGTGGCGTTCTGAGAGTGAGGATCTGAGTCTAGGGGGTGAGACAGTGAAGCATGAAGGCGAGGCAGCTCCAGAGATGGGGCTGCTTCAAGCCGTGATTGGGTAACCAAGCGCCGTGCATCTTGCGAAGGCAAGATGACAAAGGCTGGTTGCAGCTCTAAGGGCTTCACATGTGTGACTCCCTAGACTGGAACGAAGCTTCACAGGCTTCACCGTTGAATGTACAGCGGTTGAATGTACAGGCTCTCAGTCTATGCCCGAGAGGGAGGAAGTTGGAATATACATATAAAAATACATACATAAATACAAAATAATTGGTGGTGGTGGTACTGGATATAGTGGAGGTGATGGCGGAGGTAGAGGATATAGTGGCAGTGGGGTAGTGGTAGTGAATACAGTAATGGGGGTGGTGGAGGTAGTGGTAGTGGATAGTGTTGGTGGATATAGGAGTGGTAGTGATGAAGGTAGCGGTAGTGGTGAAGGTAGGGGCCCAGTGGTGGAGTAGGGGTAGTGGTAGAGGGAGGGGTGGAAATAATTATAGTGGTGGAGGTAGTGGTGGAGTTAGTGGTAGTGGTGAAGCTAGTGGTAGTGGTGAAGTTAGTGGTAGTGTTGAAGGTAGTGGTAGAGGTATAGTAGTAGTAGTGGTAGTGTTGAAGGTAGTGGTAGTGGTGGAGGTAGTGGTGGAGATAGTGGTTGAGATAGAGGTAGTGATAGTGGTGGAGGTATAGTGGTAGTGGTGGTGGTGGCAGCGAAGGACCACCAGGTGACGCCGTTTGGTCAGGTTGTGTCAACAGTCTGTGTTTAAACTCGACCGACACACAGCTCACTAAAACAACCTCCTCATTCCCGCTGCTTGTTGCTTTATTTCCAAGCTCCACCTAACATTCTCAACCTCTTCATTAGCAATACATAAGTCCTGATGGCTATATATGCGTTGGCGAATATTATGGTGTTTGGGATATACCTCAGGGAAACGTAACCATCATCCAAATCTCACACGGCCTTCCGAATCGCCGCCGACGAAGCCACTTTTACGGATTCGGACTGTTCATTTCGCTTCTCTCGCTCTCCTTTTTGTTTTCCTTTTTTTTTTTTTTTTTGCTGATCTTAGTGCCATTATTTACTCCTAATCCACCGGCACGACTTCAAAGCCTCCCGCTAAGTAAAGACAAAGAAAAAATCCCGGTGCCGCCATGCAACCTTCCGCTATTTTGTGTGAGGGCTGGGGTTTTGTTCCCGAAGGTGGTGGTGACAGAGGGACGACGTGGGGATAGGGGAGGAGAGAGAATAAGTGGGATAGACAGCTGGAAGAAAGGGGAATGACGCATGGGGTAAAAGGGACGGACGGCGGGCGAATGAGAATGAGTGAGACAGTAAAGAAGCTTGGACAGATGCGGGAATATATCTGTGGTTAAGGATAGGGATGGATAGAAAGAAAAGTACATTTTGAGATTAAGCTGAGAACAATAATAGACAGGTGGTAATAATCATAGCGAAAATGTAAAGAATGGTTCGACTTTTAAGGATAGGTGAAGGTGTAAATACTGGAGCAATATTTGGAAATATGAGCGGGTTGAATAGTGGGGAGGCTGCTATGGAGAACTATGGAAAATGTGGAAAATATATAAACATTAGGTATGGTTGAAGGCATAAATTTTACTATTCTTAATAAAAGGGAAAGTAGGAATTATATGAACTGGGCAAACACGTAGATATTGTGTGAATACTGTATATATGAGAGAGAAAGAGAGAAAGAGAAAGAGATAGAGAGAGAGATAATAGCCTGTGGTTTGAGGTTCTGCCGGGTGATCCATCAAAGGCCATTGACAAAATCGAAGCAGGAATTAATTTGGTGCCGTATCCCTTCCCTTTTCTCTGCCTCCCTCTGTCTATATGTGTCCCGGGCGGAGGGCAGGTTCTCACACACTGGTTCAGTCCACTTACACTGGTTCACTGGTTCATTCCACTCATATTGGTCCACTGGTTCATTCCACTAAGTGTATTATTACTATGATAATAACAATACCAACAACAACAGCAGCAGCAACAACAATAATAATAATAATAATAATAACAATAGTAATACTAATACTAACAACAACACCATCAATAACGACATTAACAACATGAACGACAACAGAAGAAATTGTAACGTACGATATTTTGTTTGCATGAAAACTATTGTAATAAGAACATAAGAAATTGGAAATCTGCATAAGGCCTACTGGCCCACACAAGGCATATCCCATTCACACCCAACCCATATAATTAACATGACTATAATGACAACTAGGCCTATAATAGCGTCAGCAAAACAACAAAACAGTAACACCCATAACAATAATAATGTAGCTTCAAAAATGTGGTAATTAATGGCTGACAATGCAAATGGATATACACAAACGATGGAGTTAGATTATATAACTGCTTAACGATTAACCACCTTGAATCGTGGAGAAGAAATGTTGAGTACCAATAAGTGCTGGTTTGTATTCTGTTATGTTTGGCTAGGTAGGTGAGATGAGGTGAGGCTGCCATGTTCTAATAGGTTAGGGCAGGGTAAGCTACCCCAAATGTGCAGCTAAGTAAAAGGAATCTTGAAGGAATAATCCTCCTGTTCGGGAATATATACAAGCGCCCTTCTATCATAAATAATCAACCCTGGGCCGGAGGAACATAAGGGGGGTTGGGCCGGTTTTCTGGACCACTTTCTCCTCCATGTTTAGCCCCATTAGTTTTCAGATGTTAAGATGTTTGCCCCATTAGTTAGTCTATTTTAAACCTTTCGCCCCATTTCTTCGTCGATATTTAGACCTTTCGTGCTATTTAGGTGTCGATTTTTTCCCTGGCGAACGATAGTGAGCCTGTAATGTTGGAAGAACCGGCCTTCGGCCGGGACATTCTTCTACCGAAAAATTTACAAATTAATCTAGAAGGGGATCTAATTAATATTTGTTTTTAATTTGATGGAGGTCTAGGGAGGAAACTGTAAAACAAATGAATAAATGCAAAAATCGCCCAAAAAGTGAACCATAAAGACGTCCCCGAGATAAACAAAGCCCGCCCACATAATCAAATTGTTTTCTCCCGCCGTGTCACATCCGGGGAAAAAGAAGAAAAATCGATGTGGTGTGTTGGAGTCCGCAAGGGGACCATTCTCACGGCTCCTCTCCTTCCTCAGTTTGTTTATCTTTTGTATACTCCTTCGAATTATGATACTTTGATGGTTAGTGATTGTACGGCGTGATTAACCGTTGAGTACCAATGACTCAATTTCACATTATATTGCGGTTATTAATGGGCGCTTCTATGCTGATTAGGAAGGAATTATGCGTATCATAGAAGTAAAACTCGATCTCAATCAACCCTCTAACTTTCATATTTTTTCCTAGACTGTATGAATGAAATTGCCTACTGACAGTAAACACAATTAAGAAAGCTGTCACTCGTATACTTAAAGGGTTAACACTATCAGTCTGTTGGCACCATTTTACATTATTTATTAACTTAATTACTTTTCAATGGACGGTGCAGTCAGCTTAGAAAGGAGCTATAAAGATATAAGGGAGAAAAGGAGAAAGGAGCTATAAAGATATAAGGGAGAAAAGGAGAAAGGAGCTATAAAGATATAAGGGAGAAAAGGAGAAAGGAGCTATAAAGATATAAGGGAGAAAAGGAGAAAGGAGCTATAAAGATATAAGGGAGAAAAGGAGAAAGGAGCTATAAAGATATAAGGGAGAAAAGGAGAAAGGAGCTATAAAGATATAAGGGAGAAAAACTGAAGTTGCCACACAACTGTCAAAGAGGTATCCTAAATTGCCACACAACTGTCAAAGAGGTATCCTAAATTGAACATAAGTTTAGTGATTGTAAATGTATTCGTAGGGTTAAAATGCTTTCGAAATTAATGTAGGATATCCTATTATCGCAGGGTCAGATAAATATTACTTCTTTTCTTCATTATGATGGAAACGTAACAACATATTCCTGTGATGGACATAGGATAATGTGTGCAAAGTTGTGTGTCCTAATATTATTCTGTGTGTAACTTTAATGTCTACAGCTACTGAGTGACACATAACATATATCTTGTGCTGTTATATACTGTATATATATATATATATATATATATATATATATATATATATATATATATATATATATATATATATATATATATATATATATATCCATGTGCGTATAAATATGGCAATTTTAATATAGATAAATGATTGGGGATTTCATAATTGCCCTCAGTGAGATTGCGATACAGAGCATTTTCCGTGCGTAGAGTTTTCTTCCCGTGGGTGACGGGATGACAGCTGTTTGAAGACGCGTGGTGAAATGATGTCCCCGTGTTTATCACTAAGTATGTCTTGGTGTGTTTTCATTCCATCGTTTCTTAGTTGATATTTACCTTTAGGGGGGGGGGGGGGGGGGATTTTTGGCGCTCATTCTCCATGATTAGCCCCATACTATTTTAGATTTTAAGACTTATTTCCCAATAATTTGGCGATTTTACGACCTATCGCGCTTTTTAGGTGTCGATTTTATTCATGGTAGGCGATAGCAATCCTGCAATTTAGGTATCTATCTACCGAAAAATTAAAGGTGATCGTGAGGGTAGTATCAAAGCTTGATAGAGGTATAAGGAGCAAACTAAGAAAAAACTTAAAGCCCATTTTTGTTTTTTCGAAGCATCCATCCACCCTCTTTCGCTTACTGCTATCCCTACCGCCTCTCCCGAGTCCCCAAGCCCTCCTTCCCTTCCCTGGCGTAAAATATGGCACTGGTAGCGCGAGTGTCAGATGATGACTGTGGGAGTGATGGAGTGGCGGGGAGTCGTGTGCCACTGTCTGTAAGAATGGCACCCCGGCTCTGTTGACTGATCACCCGCCACGGCACTGCTCACCCGTGCCGAGCTATCCTTTTCTTCCTCCTCTTTCTCCTCCACCTGCCCCTCTCTTTATTTTATTTCTCCTACCATTGTTTTCGTCCCTTTGCTTTTATTTATTATTTTGCCATTATTTTTCCTTCCTTATCATTTATTTTTCTTTCCTGTGCTATTAATTATTTGTTCACTTATATCTCATTTACTGTTATATTTCCTTTTATTTGTTTCTCCTAATTGTTTTCGTCTCCGTTTTATTTTTGTCTCCTTTATTTGTTCTCCTTTTCTTTTTTTGCTTTATAATTTGTTTTGTATTTTTGTCTGTCTCCTCCAGTTTATTTTATTTAACTTTCTACTCCTCTTCCAAATCTCCACCTCCTCTTACTCCTCCTTCCGGCACTCCTTTCGTAGGTGGACGGAAGTGGGAAAAACAGACAGGAGACTAAAATAAGATGGCAAAGATAAATTGAATATGAACACGGGAAGAAAAAGAACAAGGAACGAAGAGGAATAATGGGGACACAACAGGGAAAGAGGGAGGCAAATGAGGGAAGGAGGGAGGAAGAAAAAAAAACAAGTAAGAACGAACGAAGGCATAGAGAGGATGAAGTATTTTAAGGGTGGAAAATGTGGGGGGCGATGTAGTAAGGCAGGAAGGAAAAAGTATGATGAAGGATATTTAGAGATAGATTGCGAGACAAAGGAGTAAAGAAGAAAGGTGAAGTAAAGTAGTAGACTAAAAAATGAAGTGGCAAATTGGAGAAAACAAGAAAATGCATGAACAATGATATGCAACATAGTAATGTAAGCTAGATTATTTGTTACAGCAAATTATTATATGATGACAACACTTGATCTACTTTCGTCTTCCATTCTATAGATTGTTTTTCACTCTTTGACCTAGTTTTGAATGAATATGACCCTAGTCTAAATCATGGAGACAAGACCCCTTTCTCAAATTAACTAATGCTTAGATAATACGCCAAGAATTTAACCGAGATCTCACCACCCCCTAACCAAAGACCTACCTCCCTTTATCGTTACACAATCAATCACAGTGACACATCTATCTTCACCATCAGTCAGTGTAACGACTTAGTGTTTTACTCTTGACACGTGTATGTAAATGTATTGCCAGGAGACTCGCAAAGGAATGTCTAATGACAGATTGACACACGGAAGTATATGAAGGAATTATGTGGGGAAATAAGGGTTTAAAAATAGATTGCCTAGTGCAGTGATTAACTCAGGAACCGTAGAAAATGTCAAGTGCATATGAATTATATAGGTTGGGTGTGAATGGGATCTGTCTCGTGCGGGCCGGTCGATCTTATATAAATTTCCGGTTTCTTGTGTTTTTAAGATATAAACAAAATTGGTATTTGGAATAAATTATTTGTTGACAGTTACGTGAAGGGTTAAATATTTAGAAAGGGTAAGGTATAGGTTAAGAAGAAATATATTGTATATGTATGTATGTATAATATGCTCAGGCCCAATCCCCACTTTTCCTATTTTTATTTTTATTTTCTATTTTACTCTATTTTTTTATTAGTATATATATATATATATATATATATATATATATATATATATATATATATATATATATATAGTATATATTATATTATTAAGGCTAATTTAAATAACAGTACGAGGCAAGTGTTTATCTAACTTCACCACTCTACAATCTGTTATTAAAACTGGCAGACTCATTGCACACTTGCAACATTTAGTGATAGTCAACCTATAAGTAACAGACGTTGCATAATATAGCCCCTGTCTACAAAATACCAGTGTATTGATAATATTGTTGTTGTTGTTGTTATCGGTTTCATCTTCCAAATCTTATCTAACGTGCAATATAATTCTATAACTAGATTGAAATACCTAAGAGCACTGTAATGACCATAGACCTATAGGTTAAATACCCTGAAAAAAAAAATCACTTTACAATTATAATAGTCTCCCAGGCTACTGCCATCGTATAGTCAAAGTTACATCATCTTAACTTGTTTTAGCGCTAATCTGAACTAAGTTAAGGGGGCCCACCTCGCTTTGTTTCTCTTTCTCTCCCTCTCTCTTTGGCTTGTATCTATTCGGCCCCATTCAGCCTACTGTTTTAAGACGTTTACCCTCATCCAGGTGTCAATATTTTCCTGGCGAGCGGTAGCAAGCCAGCATATATATATGTTTGTTTTGACAGCAAGCTAAATACTGCATCTAACTTTATTACATGTCAAAGTGACGGATAACATAAACACATGTATTATTACTAAAGTTACCTTGTATTGAAGGAAGTGAGACGGGCGTGAGTTGTGTGGGCGGCGGAGTGACTAGGGGCGGTGTTGGAGACTGGCGGTGATTGTCATGATGAGATTGTTGGCCGTTTGTTCGTTGTTGTTGTTGGTGGTGGAGTTGGGCAGAGGGCACGTGGGCAGCTGGAGGGGTGGGATGGCAGGGTGAAGACGGAGGAATTCTCCTGCGAATTGATTCTCTGGCCCAGAAATGTTCTCGGTTAAAGATAGGTTCGCTATAGTTCATGGCTTGAGGAGACATGAAGTTTCCAAAATTCGGCGGCGACGGTGTCCCCTGCTGCATCATGTTTTGTGGCATCATGTTAGCAGCCAGAGCACTCTGAGAGATGTAGTCCATACTTTCGCTGTAGTACTGACTGGGGTCAAAGCCATTATAGTTGTTGAAGCTCTCGTTGTAGTGGTTGTACTGGGGCGTTTGGACGGGATAGACCACTTGCATAGTAGGACCGGTGTGTGAGGAGGGAGAGTAGCCAGGAGGGGTGTGGGGATTGGGCATGGAGGAGGAATAATTATCGGGATACAATGAATTGGAGTTGGGACTCGGGTAAGGATTTTGAGGAACCTGCGGCGTATGTGGAACAGGTGGGGTATGAGACTCGGGAGTATTAGGAAGAAGCATGTTGCCAATTTGACCACTAGGGTGAGGGATATCAGGAGCAGGGAAAACGGTGTGGGGATAAGGCAGATTATTATGAGTTGTGTAAGGAGCAGGGTGATTATTATGAGGGGTATTATCACTCGGGAGATAGGTATGAGCGTTAGGTAGCGAGGTATGGGTTGTGGGAACACTGTTAGGGGGTGAGGTGGCGTTCGATAGGTGAGTAGTGGTGGTGGTGGTAGTAGTGGCGATGGAAGGAGAGCTGGGTATGTCTTGACCCTCACAAGTCACCAGGTGAACTGTGCCCTGGTCTGGTTCGGCCATCTCCACCTCAGGTCACTCGCTGCCTTTCCGTCCCGCCCACCGATCAGGTCAAGTCACACGCACTAACCTGAAACCGGAAATTAGGGAGATATTAGAAATGTAGTACTACCTATATATAATGCTAGTAGTGCATACACAAATTTAAAAAAATATATTAGGGATTAGATATATAAAACAAACAAAATATTAGTTTGTAAAAATATAAATAAATCGGCTTTCTGCAGACTCCCATTTTCTTATGTTCTTATGTGTTCTATGGAATTACTAGCTATGACATTGTTTTAAACATGAATGTAAGTGAATTATGCAAGATTATTTAACAATTGCTATACATAATATTATGTATTCATACGTTATATATAATACACCTATAATAGCATGTAAATATATATGTAATTTAGTCCAATTACATTTAAAAATAAACCAAATGACAACTGTCTAATAACAAATTTTAATATAATCTTGTAAATTAATACAACAAATATAGTGGTATAATATACACTTATTAGCGTATGTTTAACTATCAATGGTGTAACTACCTTTCGCTACATTGTGATAGTAGTAAATATGGTTATTGACTGGTTTGTGTTCTACTGCTTATATATAACTCACAGTATAAATTTTCTGAGTCCAGCAAACTTGCATGATTGTTCACTGTTGCAAAAATAATTTATAAATTAAGTTTTGTCATTTCATAAGATATCATAACAATACATACTGGAGACAAAAGCGTAATATCGTGCTATGCTCGGTGGAAATTATCCCACCAATCTCTCACATAGACACATACATAAACTGTAGGGCTTAACCAACTAAGAACACACGTGTTCATACACTCACATACAAGCTACTAACTGTGTGAAACCTGATGAGTGTGTGTGTGTGTGTGTTTGTGTGTGTGTGTGTTCTGGCCTAAGTATGGCGAAGGGGGGGAGGGGCTACGTAGATGAGCTTGGGAGGACAGGAAGTGAATGAAACAAACATTTTGCGGGGGAAACAACGCAAAGTATAAGTGAAAATGTATATAATTTAGTCCTTATATAGGCAAATGTGATTGTTATGTTTAATTTAGCTACTGGAGAAATATCATATTTACCATGCATATTTAAGGGGAGCGTCCGCCATGTATTTCAAAATGGTCCGATCGTGTTCATTGTTTTACAGGTGATAGATACCACTTCTAGAAACACCATATCCAAAAATGAATAAATTCGGATGAATATTGTTTTCGCTACCTCGGATTTTCGCGTTTTGGCCAAATTTTCAAAACCTAAAAACTAAAAGGCTTTTGGTCCAATCTACATAAAAAAATACCATTAGAAAGAGGAGAAACAATGCAATAAAATGTACAGAGGGATTTTGATACACCTTATAGTTTTTATTAATATTTGTTTTGTTTTTTTATATATTTAAACGGTTTCAAGCCTCCTGTCAAAAAAGTTATGGGTTTATCAAAAATTCCTCAGTACATTCTACTGCATTTACTCTCCTCTTTCCAATGGTTTTTTATTTATTAAAATCGGACCAAAATTACGAAAGGATTTAGGTTTTTTGTTCGAATAATTATAGTTTTGAGAAAAAGGCGAAAAACTAAATGTATCCATTACCCAACGATTCCTCTCTCAAATGACGATTTATTGCATCTGTTTGCTCTTGATTGATTTGATACATGTTCTGGTACTAAGATCCAGTGCAATTTACTATACCACACTATACACATAATTATACACTATACCACATATACAACGTAAGTACGGTGGTGCATAAGGGTGGGGGGGGGGGGGGCTGTATTTACGGTAATTTTTATTTTACGAGTCTAAAATTTTGCCAGGAGATGCCTAGAGTGTTGCCCTCACGGGAGCAGTGAAAATCTCAATTTCGGATTTTTCAACTTGCACCTCTAATACCCCATGGCGGACGCTCCCCTAACAAAACAAAACAATTAAGAATATAGATAATAATTGCCATTATGTAATCATCTTTTACAATTATAATGTGTGTAAGTTAAATTAAAAAAATCCAAATTATAGCATACATATAGTATTTATGGATACTCCACCCAAGACAAAAGTATTTAGTGTAGTATCTATTCACTTCGTGTTTCCAAGCATTTTGACCACAACGTCCCTTGAATTTAGCTCTCTGCCACTCTTTTGATTGGGTGAAACACTCGTTACATGCAACCTGCCTTTTGTCTCCTTCATACACATAAAAAACAAACAAACATGGAGTGATGTTGCTGAAAGACATCAGTCCTCTTGGTCACCATCACTTTCTCAGCTACATCCTGCCAGACCTGCCATGCTCTCGATCTCTCTTGCTTATCATTAGACGATTGCATGTTGTTTAGGAAGGGATTATGCGAGTCAGGGTTTCTATATTTTTATTTGAGTTATTTCAATTAAATTTCTAAAGACCCTTCTCAAGCGTTGATAACAATAACATGAATATGACTCCCATTTGTATATGTTCTTATGTTCTTATGACGCTATCATAATGAAGGGGTTAACTACCGGTACTTGCTTGCATAATAATCTATAAGGATTTCGGTTATTCGGTGAACAATACATATGACTACAACCTAAACTGAAATAACCCATATAACCTAACCTATAATAAGATATCATAAATTAATGCCTTGACTTCACTTAATGCATCCAATATTCTGAGCAAAGGGGTCAGAGAGTGGGCGACCAGATTTTCGGGAGATAAGGCCTATGGGTATAGTAATTGGATATTGTATTTACTATTACTATCATGCTTGCCAAGGGCCCAGGAAGAAATAAGGGGACCATCTCTACAGTACGCATGGAACCTAAATTATTGTATGAGTTACTATTGTACTTAAAGCGTTAAGTACATCTCTCTCTCTCTCTCTCTCTCTCTCTCTATATATATATATATATATATATATATATATATATATATATATATATACATACAAAGAGAGGGAGAGAAGCAGAGAGAGAGACTTTTAGTACAAAATAGAAGACAACTTCTTGTAGGCGGGATTCATATGGTATTAATGTGGATTTGCGATTTAGCGTATAGGTGCAACGTAATTTCTAGACAATTAGCACAGAAGTGTGAAATCCTTGGGCGTGCACGTGTGGGGAATTAAGGACCGGCTGGACTCTGGCGGAACTGTCAAAAACTCTGTACTGGCATACTAACTTTTTCAAAGATAGTAGCCATTCATTAATCATGTATCTATCTATGGACCAGATAGCTTAGGTAAGAAAGGGGTCTGGCTTGGCTCTCTGCAGACTCCTGTTTTCTTATGGTCTTGCGTTATTTTTCTCTCTCTCTTTCTCTTTCTCTCTCTCTCTCTCTCTCTCTCTCTCTCTCTATATATATATATATATATATATATATATATATATATATATATATATAATTATATAATGCTAACAGTGCATAGAAAATAACTTGAGGGATTAGATATATATTAACCAAATAATAGTTTGTAGAAATATATATTTAACTATGTAAAAACTAGTTATTGCATTGTTTAAGCATGAATGTAAGCGAATTAATTAAACAAAAAATACACTCGCCTTAAATAATATTATGCATTTATTCGTTATATATAATACACTTATAGTCGCATGTATATTTAGATTTAATTTAGTCTAATTACGTTTCAAAATACACCAATTAAATATTAAATGTCTTATAAACACAAATATATATATATATATATATATATATATATATATATATATATATATATATAATTATATATATATATATAATTATAATCATGTAGATTAATACAAAATAAATAGTCGAAATATACACCTATTAGTATGTTTCACTCTATCGATGGTGTAACTACCTTTCGCTAAAAAAATAAAAATAAGTCTTTGACTGGTTTGTCAGATGGTATTCTACCGCTTCGCTTATATATAACTCACAGTATAAATCTTCTGAATCAAGCAAACTTGCATGATTGTTCACTGTTGCAATACAAATGTATAAATTATGTTTCGTCATTTCATAACATAACATGTGATATACAAACCGAAAGGCGAAAGCCAATATTTGAATATCATATACATTGTATAGGTTACATGCACACAATTACGAAAATATCATAACAATTCTTACTGAAGACAAAAGCGTATACTATCGTGCTATGCTCGGTGAAAATGATTCCCAACAATCTCTCACATAGGCACTTACATAATACTGTAGGTCTTAAACAAATTAAGAACACACGTGTTCATACACTCGCATATAAGCTACTAACTGTGTGAAACCTGATGTGTGTGTGTGTGTGTGTGTGTGTGTATGTGTGTGTGTATGTGTGTATGTGTTCTGGCTTAAGTATGGGAGGGGTTACGTAAATTAGTTTGTGAGGAAAAGAAATTAATGAAACAAACAGTTTGCGGGGGAAACAACGTGAAGTATCAGTGAAAGTATATATAATTTAGTCCTTTAAAGGCAAATATGATTGCTATGTATAATTTAGCTACTCGATACATTTAATGTCCTATGTACCATGAACATTCGAAACAACTTATGAATATAGATAATAATTGCCATCATGAAATTATATTTTACAATTATATTGTGTTTAGATTATATTTAAATTAACATGAATTTCTAAATTAAAGCGTACACATAGTATTTATGGATACTCCACCCTAGACACATTATTTATTATAAACTCTATTAACCCCTTCTGTACCGAAGACGTCTTATAGATTTAATTATAGCTGTGCTTAGACGATTTTGTGCAGTTTAAGAAGGATCTGTGGTAGTAAAAAGGGTTAAATGAACTAGTTTGAAGCCTGTTAATTGCTGTTGATCCCTTTTACACTGATTATAATAGTCTAATAATAACCAGAATAAAGTTAAAAGGAGATCGCCGGTACAGAAGTGGTTAACTGTTTGAGGTTCCATGAGAGCATGTGTTATAGGGAAGTAACTGTGGAGTGATGTTGCTGAAAGACATCAATCCTTTTGGTCACCATCACTTCCTCAGCTACATCCTGCCAGGCATTCCTACCAGCCTCTCGATCTCTTTTGCTTATCATTAGACGAGTACATGATGTTTAGGAAGGGTTTGTGCCAGTCATAGAGTTAAGGGGAGATTTCCACTTGAGGGATTTTTGTATTTACCCCTTGCTCCCTCATGTATAGCCCCATTGCTTTTGAGATTTTAAGACGTTTGCCACATTAGTTTGGCGATTTTTTGAACTTTCGCCACATTTATGTCACTTTTAAGACCTTTCGTGCCATTTAGGTGTCGATTTTTTCCTGGCGAGCGATAGCGAGCCTGTAATTTAAGGGGAACCGGCTTTCGGCCGGGACATTTTTCTACCGAAAAATGTACACATTTATCTTGAAAGGGGGTCAAGGGGGTGTAATTTCAAGCTTGATGGAAGTCTAGGAAACACTTAAAAACCTCCCCTTAATATATTGTATTTGATTGTTTTCAGTTTAATTTCTAAAGGCCCTTCTCAAGCTGATTGATATTGTCTAGCGTTGACAACAATATCATGAACATGACGCTATCATAATGAAGGGGTTAACTACTTGCTTGAATAATAATCCATAAGGATTTCGGGTATTCGGTGCGCAATACATTTGGCTAAAAACCTAAACTGGCATAACTAATATAACGTAACCTATTATAAGATATCATACATTAATTATCTTGACTTCACATCCACTTTCTGAGGGGGGTCGGGGAGAGGGCCACTAGATTTTCGGGTACGCTAATTGGATACTGTCTTTACTATTACTATCATTATCGCCAAGGGCCCAATAAGAAATAAGTGGACCCTCTCCACAGTTCCATCATTCCATGATATTCAAATAAAAACAAAGTTAGGATAACAGATATTCTTAAATGTGTAAGTGTACGTATGGAAACTGAATTATTATAAGTTACTATTGTACTTATGTTCATTACATCTTTTTCTATCTCTCTCTCTCTCTATATATATATATATATATATATATATTATTATGTTCCTTCCAACAACCAACTATACTCCTAAAATCGATTTATGAAATTTACAAACACATGTGGCAGTCCGTGGATTCGAACCCAGGATGCTCACACCGAATATCAACACCTTATGCATCGCACCACGAAGACAGTTAAAGAATGGTGGACACTGCCTACGATTTATTATGCAACTTCGAATCCTGCATAGCAATCTAAGCATGTACACACATCCCAACTGCAACTCACGTAGGCAATGCATATGTGAATGGAAAGAACAATTAATGGGGCCTTAACCACTAGGGAAGTCCTCTCGATAAATCACTGAACCAATATCAATTATTATGTTCCTTCCAACAACCAACTATACTCCTAAAATCGATTTATGAAATTTACAAACACATGTGGCAGTCCGTGGATTCGAACCCAGGATGCTCACATCGAATATCAACACCTTATGCATCGCACCACGAAGACAGTTAAAGAATGGTGGACACTGCCTACGATTAATTATGCAACTTCGAATCCTGCATAGCAATCTAAGCATGTACACACATCCCAACTGCAACTCACGTAGGCTATGCATATGTGAATGGAAAGAGCAATTAATGGGGCCTTAACCACTAGGGAAGTCCTCTCGATAAATCACTCCTGAACCAATATCAATTATTATGTTCCTTCCAACAACCAACTATACTCCTAAAATCGATTTATGAAATTTACAAACACATGTGGCAGTCCGTGGATTCGAACCCAGGATGCTCACACCGAATATCAACACCTTATGCATCGCACCACGAAGACAGTTAAAGAATGGTGGACACTGCCTACGATTTATTATGCAACTTCGAATCCTGCATAGCAATCTAAGCATGTACACACATCCCAACTGCAACTCACGTAGGCTATGCTATATAAGAGAGTGAGAGAGGAAGAGTGACTTTAAGTACAAAATAGAAGGCAACTTCTTGTGGGCGGGATTCATAGGGTATTAATGTGGATTTGCGATTTAGTGTATAGGTGCAAGGTAATTTCTAGACAATCAGCACAGGTGAGAATTCCTTGGGCGTGCACGTGTGGGGGATTAAGGGAGCCCAACTTGCTTTTTTTTCTCTTTATTTCCCTCTCGCTCTTATTTGTATCCATTCGGCCCTATTCAGCCTACTGTTTTAAGAATAGAGATAGGTTAGGTATGAAAGTGATCTGCCTTGTGTTGGCCAATCGGCTTTTTGCAGACTCCCATTCCCTTATGTTCTTGTGTTCTTGTGTTCTTATGCTCTCTCTCTCTCTCTCTCTCATATATATATATATATATATATATATATATATATATATATATATATATACCGGTATATATATATATATATATATATATATATATATATATATATATATATATATATATATATATATATATATAATTATATATATATAATATATATTTAATGTGTAGTAAATTTACATGAAAGATGAAACCGCGTAAAGAAAATAAGAAAAGGGATAGGACCACAAGGGTACGGAGTACAGTCGGTTGTGCCTCGGCATGGTTGGGTCGCGGTGTGGTTAGGCCGCGGCGTATTTGTTATTTGCCCCCCTGCTGGCAAACTATATGATGATGAAAATAAGTCATTACTTGTCTCACCTTTACTATCTTCCCTGTCTGTCTGTGTCATGGGGGGTGAGGGCAACCCATTATTGTATCCCATGGCATACAGTAATGTAAACAAAGCCTCCCATACCCAAGGAATTCACACCTCGTTGCTAAGTGTGTATTAACTTTTTTCACAGTCATACACTAAATGCATAAATACCGACTTACCCCAACCGTCATATCTGCCCCTCCATCAAACGTTTACAATTTTGTTCTTGTATTTTTCGGCAACATAATATATAAACATAAAACAGAAAAACAAACATATTATTATAGTAAGTTGTTGTAAGGAATGCATGACCCAAACATTAATCTGCCTTCAGTCAAATCACCGACACAAGTTCAACATATTTCCCAAGTAGTCAGATTAAAAGTTATCGATCAAATGGTGCTGATAAATTGTTCTTATACGTATAATCTCTTGTATAATTATACGCATGGATTTTTTGTTTCATTAAATTTGCGTAAGACCTTTGATTCATTAGTTTGGGGATTAGAGACGTTTCGCCCCCATTCAGGTGTCGAATAATATTCCAGACGAGTTATTATTATCAACTCTGCGTAAGCAGTTTGGTATCGCCCCCCCCCCCCCCCCCCACCCCCCGTATAGTGGGTACCACGAAAAAAATGTCTGTCGTCGTCGTCCGTCTGTCTCGGAAGTCGGAACTCCTCCTAGACCGTTGGACGGATTTTCACCAAATTTCACACGAACATTTGTTGCGTGAATGCAAAAGTCAGTCAAAAAAGTGTTTTTTAATTTATGCAATAGTTATGATTTTAGGTCCAAAATATGGTTTTGCCCCCCCCCCCCCCACCTCCCCCCCCTCCTCCCCCCTCCCCCCCCCTACCCTCCCGGAACCCCCCCCCCCAGCAATGATAGCGTTCTTAGTGCTAAGAACGCATTCTTTCTGGGAGCGAAAACATCTCTCTATGCATTTGCTAGGTTAAGTTAGTTTAGTTGGCATTAGAAGTGATGGTAGTAATAATGTAATATTTGGATTTATGGTGATAGTAGTGATAATGGTGATAATTGTAGTGATGATGGTTGTAGTTGTATTGATGATGATGACAGTAGTGATGATGATGACAGTAGTAGATATGATGGTGGCAGTAGTAGTAATGATGGTCATAATAGTAGTGATGATGGTGACAAGTGATTATGATAGTTGTAGTGATAATAATGACAGTAGTGTTGATGGTAGTGATGATAGTTGTAGTGATAATAATGACAGTAGTGTTGATGGTGTGAGTAGTAGTGAGGATGGTGAAATTTGTAGTGATGATGACGATAGTTGTGGTGATGAAGTTCATAGTAATGGTGATGATGGCAGTAGTAGTGATGATGGTGACAGTAGAATAAATTATGGTAATATTTGTGACAGTAGTAATGATGATGGTTATAGTAGTAGTGATCATGTTAACAGTAGTAATGATGATTGTAAGATGGTGGTGATGATATTAGTAATGATGGTTGATAGTTGTAGTATCAATGATGATAGTAGTGATTAAGATGCTAGTGACAATGGACAGTGATGATGGTGAGAGTAGTAGTGATAATTGTAATTGTAGTAGTGATGATGATCATAGTAATGGTGATGATGACAGTACTCGTGATGATTGTGGCTGTTGTAGTGATGATGGCAGTTGTAGTGATGATGGTATTAGTAGTGATGATGGTAACCCATCGCAGAGTTGGGTATGCCGTTTTGATTTTGGACAAAACGGCACGTCTACTTTATTATTAAATTATTCCACTCTTTCTACTGAAAACCAACAACAATTGACAATGGAGCTTGCAAGAAAGCTTTACAATTATTTTTTTGTTTTTACTTCAAAGGGGAAGGTTTATTTTTAGTTTGAAGGAGTCCTTGAAATAAAAAAAACAAATACTGGAATATGCCAATATTAATCAAATTGTTCAATAGTATTTAATATAAACATAATGTTACCCAACAAAGCGTTGGATTAGGTAGTGCATAGGGTAGTGTTTAGCATATATTATCGTTCGTCCACTCTATTAATTGTTCTATCTCAAGATATATAATTACAGATGATTTTCTTACGGTCATCTCGGAGCCATGACATAGATATTAGTAACTCAGATGGCGAATATAAATACAAAAAAAGAGTGAGTCCTCGTCAGTATTGATCTGACGTCAGAATATCAATGTACCAGTGTTCGAAATAAAGAACAGAGTTCTTGGATTTATATCGAGAAGTTTGAGTAACAGGACAGCAGCCATTATCTTGAAACTTTACCTGACATAAGTGAGGCCTCGTATGGATAATGCTGTTCAACTTAAGATGTGTTCTTATGTTTTCTTATGTTATGTTCTTCTTGTGTTATGTTCTTAGGTGTGGGGATATATTTTTTGGCCGCAGTACAACTAAGAATGGCGACAATTATCTATACGATAAGAACCCTCCCATATGGAAATTTGTTATGTATGTTATTTACTTTTTATATATATGTTTATTTTCTATGTTTTTTAGAAAGCTTGCATTCGGTAGAGAGACGCAGACTTAGTGGGGGTCCGAGAGAGGTGTTTATATAGGTAAGGTAGGTATTAACGTGATAGGAAAGGTGTTTTGAAGTTCATAGATGGCGATATAACTCGAATAAAACAATATCCTAAGTACACGGAAATCTGCATAAGGCCGACCGACCCAAACGAGGCCGATCCCATTCACACCCAACCCAATTATATGAGTTACAGGAAAGATATAGGCATATCTTGGTTTGGTAACAGAATTGTAGATATGTGGAATAGGCTACCTAGCGAAATAATAGGATCAAGAACGATAGAGAGCTTCAAGATAAAATTAGATAGACATATGGACAAGATGGGTTGGGTGTGTGAGGGATCTGCCTTCTATGGGCCATTGGCGTTTTACAGACTCCCTTTCTCTTATATCATACGAAATAAAGACATACGAAAATGGGAGTCTGCAGAAAGCCGATTGGCCCACACAAGGCAGATCCCTCTCACACTCAACCCCAATTACAAGGCCTAATTATAGGCCCAGCTCACTAATACCATGAGGACCAACCTCACCAAAAACGGTCAGAGGTCAGTAAACGGGGTCTGCAGAGCGCCGATTCGCCCACACCCGGCAGATTCCCCTCACACCCAACCCATCTCGTCCATATGCCTATTTTTTTCTTCTTAAAGCTCTCTATCGTTCCTGATCCCACTATAGCACTTGGTAGCCTATTCCATCTATCTACAAATATGTTACCAAACCAAAATTTGCCTATATCTTTTCTGAAACGAAATTTATCTAATTTGAAACCATTTGTTTGAGTTCTTTAGCAATTACTGAGCTTTAGTACATCTTTCATGTCCCCTTTATTAATCCCACTTGAGCACCTCTATCATATCCCCTCTAACCCTGCGTCTCTCTAATGAATGTAAGCCTAATTTCTTCAACCTTTCTTCATATGGAAGATTTCTAATATTACGGATAATTTTTGTCATTCTACGTTGTACTCTCTCCAGGGAATCCTCGTCCATTCTGTAATAAGGACACCACAAATTGAACAGCATTATCCATATGGGGTAATTCTTATGATTATCTAGTATACCCTTGACATTTTTACCATCACTGATCTGATCGCTCTACTTGGCAATTTGTTCCCCCAAAACTGAACAGTGCAGTCCAAATGGGGTCTCACCAATGTTAGGTATAGTGTTAAGATGATGTTAGCAGTTTTGTTACTCACACTCCGAGAAATGAATTCTAGAACCCTGTTTGCCCTATTTCGAACGCTTATACATAGTTTTCTAGGATTCATATCATGGCTAACAAGAACACCCAGATCCGTGTCACAGTCTAAACTACCTAATTCTACATTTGCTAGTTTATGTTTTGCATCTATGTTCAATTTCCTTATCCTTATTACCTTGCATTTAGTAATAATGGAGCTCATCTGCAATTGTGTTGGCCATACATGGTGAGTATACTGTATATGTCTAAACATGCAAAGGTTGTGCCTCCAGACATATAATTGGCAGGTGGGCTGAGATGTGTCTGATTAATTACATATTTATTGATTTCCTTTTGTATGCTTTATAACATGCAACTTCAAATTTAATCAAGATATCCATAATCGAAGTCGTATAAAGAATATTAAACGCTATATTAAATTAGATAGCATAACGTGAACAGGAATATATTGGAAAATAATATCAGTAGTCTCACGAGATTGGCAAAATGTCATAACCAATCACGAGCTTTGATAAACTCTATCCTGGAACACAGCGTTTCCCGATATTTCAACTCCATGATCAACTTTAATGTTCTTTGGCTATATATTATAATAATTATATATTTGATTATTATACATTAAATCTGTTATCCTCACAAACACCTAAACTGAAATACATTACAAATATTGCATAACATCTCTTAACCCGTACAGTACCGGTGACGTCCTTTTCATCATATTCTGGATACTATTAGACGATGTTATTCAACTTAGGAAGGATCTGTTGTAGCTCAAAGGATTAAATGAGATAGTAGGTAACCTTTTAATTGTTAGAAGTCCTTCCTGAGCTAAATATATTCATCTAATGGTTGCCAGAATATAATGAAAAGGACGTCGCTGGTACGGAATGGGTTAAGATATCATCGGTAAAAAAATTATCGTTAAAACTTTCTGTACTTATGCTTAATGTTAATTTATATTATATATATATTATTTTTGTTCATTAACATGATTATTTTGAATGTAATTAATGATATGTATGAATCCAAGATCCTTGGTATTTTTACTAGAGAAAGTGATCGACAAGATGGGTGGGTGTGAAAGGAATCTGCCTAGCGTGGATCAATCGGGTTTCTGTAAACTCCCGTTTTCTTAAATTATTGGTTCTTATGTTCTTATAGGGGAAGTAATTATATTATATTTACAAATCCCTTAATGCTGTTCAATAACATTGTGTATGCTATTATGTTCATTGGGTATATGATTCAAGTCCAAGTTAGTGGAATACGAAAATGTGTGGGCAATTAGGTTGCTAATGGAAGTTAACCCTTTCAGTACCAGAGTCTTCTTTGTAACTTGATTCTGGCTACTATTCGACGATTTCATTTAGCTTAAAAAACGCCTAGAGCAACTAGCAGGCTTCGAACTATCTTACTTAACATCTTATACTACCACAGATCCTTCTTCAATTGCACAAAATCACCTAAATTTAGCTAAAATAAAATATAAAAAACGTCGCCAGTACATAATGGGGTAAAGATGGGGAAATGATAGAAATACAGTAGGAGTGGACACATTTGCAGACGGTCTGCGTCATACATATATGATTTCAGCAATTAACATGATCAATTTATTTATATACTGTAACATTACTACGTAAGTTACTTGCAAATTAATTGCATAAGTTTGGCAGTTGTTAAATGTTTAGATATTCTTTTTGCACACGAACTATTATTTGTGGAAGGTAAGTAACAAGACAATGTGAGTAATGTTTAAACTTTTCATTTAATACATCAATAAGAATCTTAATATACGTATGAATTCTTGCACTGTTCAAAAAATAATTGTTCTGTCAAGACATAGTATTGGATAGAGTTGATCACATATTCTGCCAACGAATGACATAAGGTAGAAAACGATAAATAATTATATTGTACGGGGTAAGTTGTATTTGATATATTAAGAAATTTGTGATGTTGCTATCATACTTGCTTGTGGTGATGGCAGGTTACATTAATAATAATAAAGTAGATGTGCCGTTTTGTCCAAAATCAAAACGGCATACGCAACTCTGCGATGGGTTACCATCATCACTAATAATACCATCATCAATCACAAGCACCATCATCACTACTACTGCCACAATCATCACGAGTACTGTCATCATCACCATTACTATGATCATCATCACTACTACAATTACAATCATCACTACTACTCTCACCATCATCACTACGACTGTCACCATTGTCACTACCATCTTAATCACTACTACCATCATTGATTATACAACTAGCAACCATCATTACTACTATCATCACCACCATCTTACAATCATCATTACTACTGTTAACATCATCATTACTACTATAACCATCATCATTACTACTGTCACAAGAATTACCATCATGTATCCTACTGTCACCATCATCACTACTACTGCCATCATCACCATTACTATGATCTTCATTTTCACAACTATTGTCATCATCAATACAACTTTCATCATCCTCACACCATCGGCACTACCATCATCACTACTGTCATCATTATCACTACAACTATCATCATTACTTGTCACCATCATCACTACTATTATGACCATCATCACTACTACTAGTAGACACTATCATATCTACTACTGTCACCATCATATCTACTACTGTCATCATCACTACTGTCATCATCATCAATACAACTACAACCATCATCACTACTATTATCACCATCATCATTACCATCACCATCAATCCCACTAATACTTCCATCACTTCTAATGCCAACTGAACTAACTTAACCTAGCAAATACGTAGCGAGATGTTTTCGCCCCCAGAACGAATGCGTTCTTAGTGTGTGAGCCCCTTTGGGGCTCACACACTAGGAACGCATTCATTGCTGGGGGGGGGGGGGGGGGGAGGAGGGTCCGAGGGGGTGGTGGAGGTAAAACCATATTTTAGACCTAAAATCATAACTATTGCATAAATTCATAAAATCATTTTTGACTGACGTTCGCATTCACGCAACAAATGTTTGTGTGAAATTTGGTCAAAATATGTCCAAAGGTCCAGGAGGAGTTTGGAGACAGACAGACAACAACGAATTTTTTTTTCCGGTGGTACCCACTATACGGGGGGGCGATACCAAACTCTGCTTATGCAGAGTTGATAAAGTAGACGGGCCGTTTTGCCCAAAATCAAAACGGCATACCCAACTCTGCGATGGGTTACCATCATCACTACTAATACCATCATCAATCACAATCACCATCATCACTATTACTGCCATCACTACAACTGCCACAATCATCACTAGTCATCATCACCATTACTATGATAATCATCACTACTACAATTACATTGGTGAAGGGCTGGTCTATCAGAATGAGAGTTGAGTGTTCTCTGCCATACCCATACCATACTCTGACTGTTCCTTTTACTTATATATTTTCTAGATCTCAAGTGACGGCGTCTTTTCCGTGGATTAACCTCCCTACTGCCAACCCTGGCAGATTGCGAGCCAAAGCGTCACATTTTTCCTTTGCCCCTCAACTTTCCCTTTATAATTGCTGAGGGGGCACAGGGCCTTGGGTGGGGCTTTTGTTTCCCAGGGCGTTTCCGCACCCTCCTCAGCTCCCCGCCTTTGAGTGACTTCGGTCACCTGGGCATTATTAGTGGTAAGCTGGGAGGGTTCTGTGGGGGCGCTCGGTTATGGCCTTGGCCTTGCTCGGGACCTTGGGGCTGCTCGGCCAGACAGCCTGAGGAACAGCAACAACAACAACAACTACAATTACAATCATCACTACTACTCTCACCATCATCACTACTACTGTCACCATTGTCACTACCATCTTAATCACTACTATCATCATTGATACTACAACTATCAATCATCATTACTACTATCATCACCACCATCTTACAATCATCATTACTACTGTTAACATCATCATTACTACTATAACCACCATCATTACTACTGTCACAAGTATTACCATCTTGTATCCTACTATCACCATCATCACTACTACTGCCATAATCACCATTACTATGATCTTCATCATCATAACTATTGTCATTATCACTACAACTTCCACCGTCATCACTACTATTCACCATCATCACTAATACTCACACCATCGTAACTACCATCATCACTAGTCATTATTATCACTACAACTATCATCATTACTTGTCACCATCATCACTACTATTATGACCATCATCACTACTACTAGTAATGTCACCATCATATCTACTACTGTCACCATCATATCTACTACTGTCATCATCATCAATACAACTACAACCATCATCACTACTATTATCACCATCAATCCAAATATTACTACCATCACTTCTAATGCCAACTCAACTAACTTAACCTAGCAAATACGTAGCGAGATGTTTTCGTCCCCAGAACGCCATCATTGCTGGGTGGATTGGGGGGGGGGCTTGGTAAAACCATATTTTGGACCTAAAATCATAACTATTGCATAAATTTAAAAACAAAAATTTGACTGACGTTCGCATTCACCCAACAAATGTTCGTGTGAAATTTGGTGAAAATCCGTCCAAAGGTCTAGGAGGAATTTGGAGACAGACGGACGACAACGACGACGACGACGACAGACACTTTTTTCCGGTGGTACCCACTATACGGGGTGGCGATACCAAACTCTGCTCACGCAGAGTTGATAAGAGCGTGCGTCCGTACTCAAGAACAAATATATGAACCTTTATTATATTACAAAGTGTAGTATTGTTAGATCCAAAGCCGGTTCACAGGCTAGATTATTCCCAGCCAAGACAGACACAGAGGGTCAGTCCCCTTACACCCTTGTCTTCATTAGCCTAACAGAGAGTCAATAAATGGTGTAAAAGGATCTCTGGGAAACTTCTTCAATCGACCATTAGGAAGAGCGGGGAGTTAGACACATCCTTACCTGTGATATTGATTACAGTGTCAATACGCTACCTTGAAGTATTGGCAAGGAGTGGACATACATGAAAAGGGTTGGTATTTGTTTCTTTGTCTACGATTTAATCTGTTGACTAATACCCATATTTTGGTTATTAAGGTTGGCCAATGCAGGTGATTATCCTAATCATCCTGCCTTATGTCACTAACGAAACATCCACCAGCCAATTTACATCGTCATGTAAGGCTTATATTATTCAAGTTTCCTGTGTTAAGTTTATCATTGCTGTCTTTTGATGCAAACAAACACAACATATGCAAATATCAATACTATATACTACTAATACACTAACAATACTAATAAGAATACTATAATAATACTAATAAAAAAACACACACACATACGAGCAGCATCTTTTTTCATCTTCACGTCCTTAAATGGCATTGTGAATCCTTCCATTGCGCAACAGTAGCAAGCACTGTGTAATGAAGAAACAAAGTGGCCATAATAACCCAGCCAACACATGTTGTTAGTACAGTGGCCGGAGAGACAGAGAGATGGCCTGATACCACCAACCTGTATTATCTCTGTGATGTGATGACCAGATAACAGTAGACGTGCCGTTTTGCCCAATATCAAAACGGCATACCCAACTCTGCGATGGGTTACCATCATCGCTACTAATACCATCATCAATCACAATCAACATAAGCACTACTACTGCCATCATTACTACAACTGCCACAATCATCACGAGTACTGTCATCATCACCATTACTATGATCATCATCACTACTACAATTACAATCATCACTACTACTCTCACCATCATCACTGTCCATTGTCACTAGCATCTTAATCACTACATTCATCATTGATACTACAGCTATCAACCATCATTACTAATATGATCACCACCATCTTACAATCATCATTACTACTGTTAACATCATCACTACTACTATAACCAACATCATTACTACTGTCACAAATATTACCATTATTTATCCTACTGTCACCATCATCACCATTACTATGATCTTCATCACCACAACTATTGTCATCATCACTACAAATTTCACCATCCTCACTAATACTCACACCATCGTCTCTACCATCATCACTACTGTCATCATTATCACTACAACTATCATCATTACTTGTCACCATCATCACTACTATTATGACCATTATCACTACTACTAGTACTGTCACCATCATATCTACTACTGTCACCATCATATCTACTACTGTCATCATCATCACTACTGTCATCATCAGCAATACAACTACAACCATCATCACTACCATTATCACCATCATCACTACTATCACCATCAATCCAAATATTACTACCATCACTTCTAATGCCAACTAAACTAACTTAACCTAGCAAATACGTAGCGAGATGTTTTAGCTCCCAGAACGCCATCATTGCTGGGTGGGTGGGTGGGGGTGGGTCTTGGAGGTGGGGGGGGGGGGAGGTAAAACCATATTTTGGACCTAAAATCATAACTATTGCATACATTCAAAAAATCTGTTTTGACTGACGTTCGCATTCACCCAACAAATGTTTGTGTGAAATTTGGTGAAAATCCGTCCAAAGGTCTAGGAGGAGTTTGGAGACAGACGGACGACAACGACAATGACGACGACGACAGACTTTTTTTTCCGGTGGTACCCACTATACGGGGGGGGGGGGGGGGGGGGCGATACCAAACTCTGCTTACGCAGAGTTGATAAGAGCGTGCGTCCGTACTCAAGAACAAATATATGAACCTTTACTATATTACAAAGTGTAGTATTGTTAGATCCAAGGCCAGTTCACAGGCTAGATCATTCCCAGCCAAGACAGACACAGAGGGACAGTCCCCTTACACCCTTGTCTTCATTAGCCTAACAGAGAGTCAATAAATGGTGTAAAAGGATCTCTGGGAAACTACTTCAATCGACCATTAGGAAGAGCGGGGAGTTAGACACATCCTTACCTGTGATATTGATTACAGTGTCAATACGCTACCTTGAAGTATTGGCAAGGAGTGGACATACATGAAAAGGGTTGGTATTTGTTTCTTTGTCTACAATTTAATCTGTTGACTAATACTCATATTTTGGTTATTAAGGTTGGCTAATGCAGGTAATTATCCTAATCATCCTGCCTTATGTCACTAACGAAACATCCACCCGCCAATTTACATCGTCATGTAAGGCTTATATTATTCAAGTTTCCTGTGTTAAGTTTATCATTGCTGTCTTTTGATGCAAACAAACACAACATATGCAAATATCAATACTATATACTACTAATACACTAACAATACTAATTAGAATACTATTATAATACTAATAAAAAAACACACACACATACGAGCAGCATCTTTTTTCATCTTCACGTCCTTAAATGGCATTGTGAATCCTTCCATTGCGCAACAGTAGCAAGCACTGTGTAATGAAGAAACAAAGTGGCCATAATAACCCAGCCAACACATGTTGCTAGTACAGTGGCCGGAGAGACAGAGAGATGGCCTGATACCACCAACCTGTATTATCTCTGTGATGTGATGACCAGATAACAGTAGACGTGCCGTTTTGCCCAAAATCAAAACGGCATATCCAACTCTGCGATGGGTTACCATCATCACTACTAATACCATCATCAATCACAATCAACATAAGCACTACTACTGCCATCATCACTACAACTGCCACAATCATCACGAGTACTGTCATCATCACCATTACTATGATCATCATCACTACTACAATTACAATCATCACTACTACTCTCACCATCATCACTGTCCATTGTCACTAGCATCTTAATCACTACTATCATACTACATACTACAGCTATCATACTACAGCTATCAACCATCATTACTAATATGATCACCACCATCTTACAATCATCATTACTACTGTTAACATCATCACTACTACTATAACCAACATCATTACTACTGTCACAAATATTACCATCATTTATCCTACTGTCACCATCATCACTACTACTGCCATCATCACCATTACTATGATCTTCATCACCACAACTATTGTCATCATCACTACAAATTTCACCATCCTCACCATCATCACTAATACTCACACCATCGTCACTACCATCATCACTACTGTCATCATTATCACTACAACTATAATCATTACTTGTCACCATCATCACTACTATTATGACCATTATCACTACTACTAGTACTGTCACCATCATATCTACTACTGTCAAATGTTCGTGTGAAATTTGGTGAAAATCCGTCCAAAGGTCTAAGAGGAGTTTGGAGACAGACGGACAACAACGACAACGACGACGACGACAGACATTTTTTTCCGGTGGTACCACTATACGGGGGGGGGGGGGGGGGGGGCGATACCAAACTCTGCTTACGCAGAGTTGATTAACTACATTTAGTCAGAGAATGTTAAAGCATATTATGAAGTTGTAATATCAGGAAGCGCTATGTTCTAGGATCTAGGTGAAAGCTTATCAAAGCTTGTGATTGCCTATGATGCTCAGTCAAACTTGTGACTCAGTTACGGAAGCTATTGCTATTGTATAATCTATTTATCTTACCATTTTTAAATGTAAGTTTACATAGTATTACATAATGTTAAGTGTGTTACTATATTACGACTTCAATTTCGAATGAGTCTTGATCAACAATTAATAGACAAAATTACTTGCAATTGAATACTTCAAAAAATACTAAGGAAATATAGAAAATAGACCAAATAATTAGAAACATCTTAGCCCACCTGCCAATCATATGTCTGGGGGACACAACTCTTGTTAGGATAGACAAATGGTAGTGGTTTCCTGTAACTTCAGAAACGAATGAGCTATAGATTTAAGGGGAGGCAGACCGTTTTCCTGGACCCCCTTCTCCCTAATGTTTAGCCCCGCTAGTTTTGAGATTATAAGACGTTCGGCCCATTAGTTTGGCGATTTTTACACCTTAAATTTCGCCCCATTTCATTGTCAATTACAAGACCTTTCGTGCCATTTAGATGTCGATTACTTCCTGGTGAGCGATAGCAAGCCTGCAATTTTAAGAGGAACATTTTTCTACCGAAAAATGTACACATTTATCTTGAAAGTGGGTCTAGGGGGTGTTTTTCTAAGCTTGATGAAGGTCTAGGGAGGAAACTAAAAAAATATATGAATACATGAATTAATAGACCAAACAAACGGTTAGTCTCCCCTTAACACTCGAAATTCCACCTCATACACATCAACCAGCCTCGAACAAAGATTAAACCTACTATATTACATCACCCTTACTCGCTCGACTACCACGATGCTCCCTCCCTGGAAGCCTTTGTTTAAGAGGAGATTTTCACTTAAGAAGTTTTTTTTCTAAACCCCCTTCTCCCTTGTGCTTAGCCCAATTGGGTTTGAGATTGTTAGTAATTCGCCCCATTAGTTTGGCGATTTCATTACCTTTCACACCATTTCTGTCAATTTTAAGACCGTTCGTGACATTTAGGTGTCGATTTTTTTCCTGACGAGCGATAGCGAGTCTGTTATTTAGGAGGAATCGATCTTCGGCCGGGACAATTTTCTACCGAAAATTGTACACATTTAGCTTGAAAGGTGATCTTGGGTGTTTTTCTTAAAGCTTGCTGGAGGTCTAGGCAGCACACTAAAAACCTCTCCTTAACCTCCGCCTTTATCATTTAATCCCTTTTCTCCCCCCCCCCCCCCCCTGAGCACTGGTTCCAAACCCCAATGCCTTACTCCCACTTGCTCTCTTCAAGCTTACGCCCCCTTTCTGTTATGTATTCCCTCTCATCTTACCCCCTCAGAACCCTTGCCCCCAAGTACTACATTCCCAGTCACTAGCTCGAAGCCCAAGCCTCACATCAACCTTTCTCCATTTAACCTTTTATTTCCCCCCCTCCCCCATAGGTCACGACCCCTGGCCCTACGACACCGAAGCTCGTCATCAGCGTCGCCCCCAACAAAGGCAGGTAAGTGGCCCACCTCATTTAGGGCAGGTAACATCGTAATTACTCCTCGTTGGGCACGCTGGTCCCGGCCTCGCTAACTCCTTCGGCCTGGAATGTACAGTTACTGTCATAGGTTCCTTAATTCTTTGCTGTGCATACATGGCAATATCAGCATTCGAACAGACCTCTATGTTGAGGGAGCATTTTAAAATGCATTATCTGCAGTGAATATACAGTACAGTACAATTACAATAATGTTCATGACGCAATTCTTCATCAGCTTCTTGTCATATACTGTAAAGCAATTATACTTGTGAAGCGCCATTTTCACTCGTAATGGGAGAATATTAGTAGCAATTATCAGAAAACAAACAATTTAGAGTCCGTGCGGGGAAGCTCACCCTAATGACTAGATCATCCACTGTCATTAACAAGGTAGTGACGAGCTCCTCACCTTCGCTCATATAACTGACATCTTTGTTTAGATTTTCAAAGTGTTTGTATACAGCTCAGACCCCTACCCTCCCCCTCGTTTGAGTAGTGCCTGGCGCTTGACACCTACTTGTTCTGATGGGTGAAAGGTTTTTTTAATACACAACAAGTACGTGAATATCTGTAGTGAACCGAGGCATAAATAAAGGGATTAACATCACAAATATATACATATAGAATCGCGGACTGCTTTATAGAGTAGCTCATGTCCTAAGAGAGCGAAATGTTACCGGATCCAAGTTTGCAATATGTTGATAATCAGTATACTATATATAACATAAAGTAATTAAGAAACTCAATACAAAACTTAGCTACTTACCTATGGTATGCCATAACATTGTGATATAAGCTACACACACACACACACACATACATACTCCTGGGCACGTACTCGGTTTTATGACACTGTTCTCAAAGGGAAGACAAATATTTGTCAGCTTATCTTGATTCCCAAATTCTGATACTGGCCTACATACGTCAAAAGTTAGTGCAGAAAGGATCCAATTGACTTCCAGCAAGATCAGTAGTAATTCTTCATTCTTCGATATAGTTGGTTGGCAGCTTTTTGCCCCATCCTTTAGTAAGAATCAACATTGTTTGAATTAGTGTTATGACATACACTCCTCTCACCCTACTGTACAGTGTATTCTGAACAATGTTGCTTTAAATAAATTACATAATTTGTATTACTCCATACTCGGCTTACTTTGAATTTATATACCCATTTATTCAGTCTCTCCTCATTCATGCATTAGGCACGTCCAAATCTTTATACGAACAACTTCACTGGTATCACTACATCAATAGGTGCTTGTCTTCATTATTCATATTTACATAATTCTCTTGCATACTCATTTTAAATATTACATATAATTCTACTACTACTACTACTACGTATACTACTACTGTTTCTACTACTGCTAAAACTGTCACAACTATTATTACTGCCACCTTGGGGAGAGGTGTAAACATGGTATAGATGGAGGAATTCTTGTGTTCTTGAAAAATTCACACAAAGGTTAAAGTCCAGCCAAAAGCATGAATGGCTACATATCAATTTGCATCAGTATTGAACGCAAACGAGAGAATACAATGTGTTATTAGAGATCAGATTTCTCAGATCTTGGATTTATAGTTTCAAATATTCACATTATTGTAACCTTTATATACTTAGAACTGTACTGATTTAGACCAATTTAGCTAATAATTATTATAGATATGAAAAACGCAAAAGACAGAACTTAACAAACCAGTGTATAGATTAAGTTTGTATAATATGTCTACTTATAATTGTTTGAATAATATAAACAAAATTAATACCTGGCCAGTTGGATACCTTGCCGGGTATGCATCAATAAAAAGGTAAAGCCCAGCTATCTCCTACATTTGACAATCCCAAGCTTCTTTTAGTGGAAAAGGGGCATTTACTAGGTATTACGATACACAACTTTACCTTGGTAGGATGGTAGGCAATCGTGTAGCCCATGATTTATGTAATATTGTGCCATGTTCAAATGGAGAGAATAAGTGACTGCTATATAAGGAAATGTGGGAGGAGGCCTGGTAAATGAGAGAGAGAGAGAGCGGTATCTACAAAACAAAACAATGCATCATGGAATAAGATTATCTTATCGATTAGGTATTTTATAATCTATTTTTTATTAATTTCACCACACCACCAAACACCTCCAATGAAATTAATGAAAACATATATGTGATCCATGATAATGATAATTGCTATGGGTGAAATATATGATGATCAGATCATAACTGGGAACTGAATATTAACAACTGTACGATATCTCAAAGTGCATTATATTACATACACGTATCTGTTTGGACATATAAGAGTGGAGTGCTGAGGTAGAATGTACTGTATGTTAAATAAACAGACACGACAGACCGTGAACAAAGATGGAAATGAACTAATTAAACAAACTCCGGGAAAAAATTATATATGACCTACAGACAAAAACAAATGGAAATTGATTCGCTAAAAAGTAATGATAATCATGATAAACCACAAACAGATCAATCACAAATAAAACACAGTAGCGATTGATTTTTGACTGAGCATCATGTTGTATATAAGAAATAGAACATAACGCAAACTCAGACTGGGAGAGGAAAAGGATAAGAGCGAGTTATAGAAGAGGGCCCCCTTTAGATTACAGTCACCACACAAATTACAAGCATAGCACCAATATGAAGAGTTACCATTAGTTACCAGACGTACCATGCAAGCGTAGATAAGGCTAATACCTCTCGTATGATTTCAGTTAAAATTATATTACTTATTTATATTGTTTAAAGAATATCATGGAATAATAGGTTAATCATATTTGATAATGGTATTTAATGACATATAATCAAAGGCCAAATTTATTTCCCGTTTTCTCCGTGAAAAAATAAAAACAAGGGTACTCTTACCAGAGTTTTTTTTAGCAACTAAATCACCCTGATCCCTACCCAGCTCCCATTTGTTATATATGCAGGTATTTAGGGGTTCAATTTGTTTTTACTAGCCTTGGCTTTGACAACTCCGCGCAGAACTATTTGCTTCGATTCCCTTCTATCTTTTAATACTGTCCAATGTATAAGAATGGATCGTTTAGCAGTAATTGTTAAGGTCGGGGTCACCTCGTTGGTCCGTGTGGTCTGTTTATGTATGGAACTCTATGTAACATACCCCCGTTGTCCGTTGTCTGTGTACTGCAAGGGGGGGGGGGGGGGGGGCTAAGAGAAACCCTGTGTGCCCTATATGCAAATTGCCTCTCCCCCCCTGGTAATTGCTGCTCGTTAGGGAGGAGGCAAGACACGTGAGAACACTGTCTGGGTTTTCACTGTCTCAATACTAATCGACGGATGTGTTCTGTGTGGTCTCGTCTCCTTGTGATAGCTCCCTGGTTTGATTTTGCTCGGGTGTGGGTGGGATCTGCCTTCTATGGACCAATCGACTTTCTGTAGACTCCTATTTTCTTATGTTCTTATGTTTTTATGTTCTGACTTTATTTTCTCCAACAGCTTTTATGAGTTACATTTTTGTTGGTGAAATCGGTGTGAATTCATCATTCATAAATTATATAAATATTATTATTTCTCTGATAGCCTCTAACTAATTTTTGGTTCTGTGATCTGTGCTCCCCAGCTTAACTAATCGTTTCTTACTTCCCTCCCGATGTATTACTATAAAACACATTCATAATAAAATGAGAATACACATAAGCGGTTTATAATTCTTGTTCTATTTCGAATTATGCTCCTTCCAACCTTCCCCAGGTTTGCCATGATTGGCGTCCAAGATGTGCTGTCAATCTTCTAGTTCATTGTTCTTGCTCTGTCTGTTTCTATAATGTAATCGATTTCAGACAGATTTACGTTGTTGTTTTTTCTCGGTGTTTTCGTGTCTCACAATTTATTATTTCGAACTTGTTTTCATTAACCCATATTTTACTAAGATATCTGTATGACACTTGTACTTCTTCATTACTTAAACTTTATTGGTCATCTTCTTAATTCATCTGCTATGTTTCCTAATGGAGTAATCGCTAATATAGATAGTAGATTCATTCCCTATTTCGCTACCTTCTGTCATTACACCTCCCTCCTTTCATCTTCCTAATCCCCCCACCCCCTCCCTCTCTCTCTCTCTAGCTCTCTCTCTCACATTAAACAATACTAATCAAACTCGCGGAAATGGAATGAAATTAAAAACCAAAAAGGCAAACCTAGATGTCACAAAGTTTCTTCACCTACAGTGTGGCGACAGAGTGGAATAAACTACCAGCGAGAGTGGTGGAGAGCGACACAATAAACGCTTTCAAGGGAAGGCTTGACCTCTATCTGCAGAGGGCTGGGGTGATATGAAAAAACAAAAAAAAACAAAACAAAAATGTGTATGTGTGTGCACTGTACAGTATGTATATGTATACTGTATATATATATGTATGTATGTGTGTATGTATGTATGTGTATATGTGTGTGTGTGTGTGTATGTGTGTATATGTATGTACCGGTATATATATATATATATATATATATATATATATATATATATATATATATATATATATATATATATATATATATATATATGCATATACATATATAGTTTGTAAGGCCAGACTGCCTAGTAAGGACCTTGAGGTCTGTGTGGTCTGTGTATCTATGTAGCTCTATGTAGCTCTATGTAGCTCTCTCTCTCTCTCAAAGTTTCTGCACCCTCCCTTCCCGTCGACAAGTACCTAATATTCTCAACTTCCTCGGCCCCTCCCACTTAGGCATAATCGACGGATGTTTTCAAGTCTCCAGCTTCCTCCCAGGGTTCCCCTTTACTGGTAGTAGAGAATCGCACTCAATAAATGGTTGTTTACTAAGCTACCTAACTGGGTGTGTAAACAAAACAAAAAATCATAATCCCTCGCATACATGGGATATACAGATAATTAACATATTCAGTACCAGGGACGTCCCTTGTATCATATGCTGGCAACTAGTGGACGATTTATTCAGCTTTAGAACGACCTCTAGCAATAATAAGGCTTCAAGCAATCTCAACCATCCTTTTCAATTACCACAAATCCTTCCTAGGCTGCATAATATCGTCTAAATATAGCTAGAATACAATACAACACACGTCGCTGGTACTCAAACGGTCAAGTCAAATGAGACACTTTTATCTATCCAGCCATCCATTTGTCTTCCATCATTCCCCTGAACAGCAAGAGGGGCTAAAATGTAAATATGGGATTCTGGACCATATTCGGAAAGATGTACTGCATAGTGATCTATCGCTAGTTCAATCCCCAAGCTGGGAGTAATCTCTCTGAGGTAAAGTACAGGTAACTCCGAAGTTTCCAATTCTGTTGAATATCCCTTTGACGCCGCACCTCATACAGAACGAGCTGTGGGGAGTGTCCAGTAAACTAACCCTAAGAGGTCAAAGACATAATACTCCAATTACCGTGGTGGCGTCGTTATTATTGTATTGTCCGAAATGAGGTTACCGTATTTGCACGGTGTCATTAGTGTTTTGATGTTTTTGTTATTGGTGTATCCGTCTTATGGTAACTATATTTGTAGTGTTGTTGGATATTTTTGTGTCCTAATTGCGATATTGTTTGGGCACTCACGTCATTATTGCAATAAATGTTGTTTCCATGTGCTTGTGGGGTCTGGATGAGTCATCTCTCATTTAATTTACTTTTGCTATGTGTTATCCTTCATTTGTTTACGCAATTTTGACATTTCTCCATATCTAACGTCCTTTTTAATGTGTACCCTTGGTTCACATCCCGTCCAGTTACTTACTCACAGAGGGGCACACACCAGTTTGCTCACACACTCACACATTATTTTGTTCTCTCTCTCTCTCTCTCTCTCTCTCTCTCTCTCTCTCTCTCTCAAGTGGGCGGAGTTGGTTAAAAGGTCAATCGCTTATCACTTGTATTGTTGTTTGTGTGGTCGTTTCCTGCTTCTAATATTGTTCTTGAAAAAACAAACTTATCAATGTTTTCATGTACTATCTAAGTTTAACAATTTGCATCTTCAAGTACGTATTCATAATTTAGACACTGCAGTTGTTCTGTATTATTTAATTTCAATTTCAAGTATTTAAATATTCACCCACGTGTTTAGTTCTGTATTTAACTATTTGCATTAATATCTTACATATGTTTACAGAGTTAATACCGCTAGGTAAAAACTTTAAGGGGAGGTATTTAGTTTGTTCGACCCTACGTTTTCATCAAGCTTAAAATTACACCCCCTAGACCCCCTTTCAAGATAAATTTGTACATTTTTCGGTAGAAAAATTTCCCGGCCGGAGGCCGGTTGCTCTTAAATTACAGGTTGGCTATCGCTCGCCAGGAAAAATTCGACACCTTCATGGCACGAAAGGTCTTAAAATTGACAGTAATGGGGTAAAATGTCTTACAATGTCCAAACTACTAGGGCGAACATCTTAAAATCTCAAAAGCAATGGGGCTAAACATGAGGGAGAAAGGGGTCCAGAAAAAAAATTATCAAGTGGAAATCTCCCCTTAAATGAAGTGAACAGGTATGGGTCGATTTGGTGTCACCCGCCTCAGTAGCCATTATTCTACACGGACAGGGATCTGCCTTGTATGGGCCGATCGGCTTTTTGCATACTCCCATTTTCTTATGTTCTTATGTTCTTATGAAACATTATTATACCCATACATATATTTTGAGAATGTTGGTTCAATAAGAGGAATAATATTTACCTTGGATGATAATTATATTTAATGTGATCCTCAATCAAATATCGCCATAAACGTTAGTCTTGTAAACACTTTGGCTGAACGTATCCTACTTTCTATTACTTTACATATCTGAATCTTTAATTTATTGTATTGGTGTATATAATTTTAGTTTCCCCAGTGGTTGTGTGTGCGAACCTTTCCACCCAGTCTACATATCCAGACGTAGATGGAAGATAAGTGCAGGTGGTCGGAGTGAATCATGGCCCATTTCTCGTATCATTGGGCCTCTAATTTCATGTTGGCACCCCGCCTCCTCCCAGGTCACACAGACGGGAAATAGCTATACCCTACCAGGATGGGGCCGATATGGTAGATGACTGAACCACTTATCTTATAATTGAAATTACAAACTCACACATTGTTCCGATCCCATTAATTTGACCTTATACTTGTTTTGTAGTGTTTACGTAATATGCAAATTATTAAAAACTATACTAGGTTAAGCTAGTTTAGGCTGCGTTGATCAATATTGGGCGGTCATTGGTTGATTGATCCAAGAAGTAATGTCACGATGCTTTCGTAGTATTTGCAAGAGAATCAAACACATTACTATGTGTTCACAATTCACTAAAATTCCAGTGGACTACAGTACAAAACGAACAATATATGATAATAAACAACTATACTAACTGCCCCAACCGGACGGGAAAGGAAGCCGTGTCATCCCTTGGACCCCCCTCCCCTCTCCCATCCACCCACCATCTGACCATCGGACATGTTGTGGGTGACAGTCCTCTCTTGATGGATGGTGGGAGCGGCACCTAGGGAGTCGTAAAGAGCCAGGGTTTATTGCGGGGCTCAAACTATTTGCAGCCACGAATTCCGCGGACAATTGAGGGAGAATTAACTGGTCATATTTCTTCATGGGGCTTCTGAAAACAGTTTCGCTGCCAAAGGAAGATGTCGGTCGAAGGGAAATATATTAATATGTTTCCCAATGTTGTCTGTCGGTCGGTCGATTTTTTTAGGGCAATTTTCCTCCATTAAGAGTTCAAAGACTGTATCGATTCCAGAAGATGTGAGTCGAGTGAATATATATTAATAAAGTGTGCTTACCAATTGTATAATTTAATTGACTTTGCTATTGAGTTGCATTAGCCTTCTTCCTGTTGACTTCGAAGGCACTAACACTGCCAGAATAAGATGTTGATAGAAATAAACAAATATATATATTCCCCGACTTGGCGTACATATTCGATAAGTTTGCATGTGTTTTATGTATTCTGTATAATTGTATTAAATCAGGAAGCGACACCTCTACAAGATAAATGTGATTTCATGAATTATATTGGTTATGTGCATCATTTAGTTATAGCATTAAATATTAAGCATTATTTGTATGGTTATGAAATATATATTTAGTGTTTGGTTGGGTGGAAAAGCGTTTAGTCTATTGTGGACTGGACGTCCTTATGTAGATGTTCATGCTTATATGTTATATCGTTGTTTGTCTTCATTATTCAGAAACAAAAGTAGGATCCAATATGTGAAGACTTCAAATGAAAACGGATGAGTAAACTGGCCGATTAAGCTTAGCATTAAGTCGATTAGTTTTTCTTTTTTTAATTTGCAACGTAAATATTAAACTGTAGATGATTGTTTAACAGCATCTCCCAGCTCTTGCAAAGACAATAATTGACGTCAAAAGCAGTTGATGAACATCAAAGAAGTAATTGAGTGTATGCTCCTCATCGTAACTTGACCACTGTGATTTTATTGCTACAGTAAATCTCGCGACATTATGTTTGTATATTCTCTACAATAATTGTCCTTTATACCTACGTTCAGGGTGCTCATTGTTCACATGTGCCTAGTACTGCAAACCTATACACATGTGATATAACAACATTGCTTTATATGGGAGATATATGACATATTATCTAACATCCTCCTCTGTCCTCCCCTTACTCCGCCACTGTTTTGTTCCATACGCTCTGCCACAACCATGCATTTCACCAGTTGACTGCTAATACTTATGTTTAATTTGGGTTTGTGTTTAGAAACAAAAGTAAATACAGTTTATTTTACTGTTTTACATTGAAGTCTGTTGTGTTTAGGCATCAGTGTATATCATTTAGCTATTCACTACAAGAATGCACTAACTCGAACAGGTTGGAAGACGGTTGCCAAACGGGAATTTCTTTTCTCCCGTGACTGCGAGTATAGTTTTAATATTATATTTCAGGGTAATACCAATAATACTGATATTAATGCTAATATGAAGTCACAATCACCCCCCCCCCCAAAAAAAAAAAAAAAAAAAAAAAAACAAAAAAAAAAAAAAAACAGCATACAAAAAAAAAAAAAAATATATATATATATATATATTAATAAACAATAACAGTGAACATACGGACAGCGCACACCATGGGCACCAACATATTTTCCCTCAATAAAACTACCTCCAAAACTAGATCCGCAAAACAAAGAGAGAGAGAGAGAGAGAGAGAGAGAGAGAGAGAGAGAGAGAGAGAGAGAGAGAGAGAGAGAGAGAGAGAGAGAGAGAGAGAGAGAATAAATAAAATACTAAAAGTAAAACGTAGTAATCAAAAGAAAATGGGGCGAGGAAGAAGAAGAGAGGAGACTGGAAGGGGGGACTATCTTGACCTCAACCATCGGGCCATTAGTAGGTTGGGGGGGAGCGAGGAACATAAATTATGAGGTTGTCGCTAGTGGGCACAGGTCGGTCAACACTGGATGGGGGCCCTGAGATCCTCCTGAGTACACCTTCGGGATTTTCGGGGCAGGGGGTGAGGGGGGCAACAATAGTGTGTGTGGGTGTGTGTCTGTGTGAGTGTGTGTCTGTGTGTGTGTGTGTGAAATGAAGGAATAGTGAGAGGAAGGAGAAGAAGAGGAATTAAATAAAAAATATAAATGATAATCTTGGATAACGAAGTGAGAATGGTAAAATGGAGGAAATTAAATCAAGGAAAAGAAGGAAGTTAGAGAAGGGTGAGAAGAAGTAAAGATAGTAACAGAAAGCATCTTAAGAAATGTGGATAATGGGGATGCAACAGTGGTGAAAGAACTAGAAGAGAGGCTACAGGATAAGGAATCAGAGATAACGTCAAGATTATCAGAGAAAATGACTATGAGGTCACTGGAATAATGTTCAATAAAATAAAGAAAAGAGGAGAGGGTTGAAAGCGAAACAGATATACAGTAAAAGTGAAGAGTAATAAGTAGAAATTAAGGTGAAGGTTTGAACCAATATGTTGGAGACTACTGAGGAACATAAAATAGGAGGCGAACTGAAAGTTGCTGAAGGTGAAGGAGCTATCCATAAAAAGTGAACTTAAATGAAGCGATAAAGAAACAATGAACATGATTATAATTTGGCATATATGGGTACTGGAGTGCATAATAACACAAAAGTACGTGAAAGAAAATAATAGACAAACGGATGAGGAAGAAATCGGAAAAGCAGGATAATAGAGGAAGCTCATAATGAAAGTAAAATTGTGTTGAAAGCAAGCCAAAAACCTTATAAACGATGTAATACTCTACTGAAAGGGTTAACATTGAAAACAAAAGGATAATAGAGGAAGCTCATAATGAAAGTAAAATTGTGTTGAAAGCAAGACAAACACCTTATAAACGATGTAATACTCTACTCAAAGGGTTAAAGTTGGTTGCATAAACGAAGATAGAATGTAAAGAGAAGAGGTATGGGGCAACTGTGAGAGGAAACAGAGTGTACCATTAAGGAGAGGTGGATGTTTTGTTCTGGCTCCCCTTCTTCCTCATGTTTAGCCTCATTAGTTTTTAGATTATATGACGTTCGGCTCAATAGTTTGGCGATTTTAAGACTTTACACCCCATTTTGTTGTTAATATTAAGACCTTTCGTGCCATTTAGGTGTCGATTTTTTCCTGGCGAGCAATAGCGAGCCAGTAATTTTAAGAGTAACCGGCATTCGACCGGAACATTTTTCTACCGAAAAATGTGCACTTATCTTGTCCAGGGGATGTTTTATAAAGCTTGATGCAGGTCTAACGAGGACACCAAACAAAAATATATAAATAAATAAATCAATAAACTGACCAAAAATATGAACCCTATCCCCTTAAAAATATGAACCCTATCCCCTTAAAAATATGAACCCTATCCCCTTAAAAAGAAACAAGCAAAATGTTCTTGATTTAGCACTGATTGAAATGGTCTGTTGACTGAGTTGTCCGTTAACTATTTCGGATAAGGGAAAATACGTTAATCACAGCATTAAGAACATAATCACATAAGAAAATGGGAGTCAGCTGAAAGTCGATTGGCCCACACAAGGCAGATCCCTTTCACATCCAACCCTAATTATAAGGCCCAATAATAGGCCCAATTCACTAACACAGGAGGAATGAGGAATAGTAAATAGGGTAAAGAGAACATGGAGTCAGAGAGCAGTTTTGTTAAGGGGAGGTTTTTAGTTTGTTTCCGACTCCTCCAGCAATCTTAAAATTTCACCCCCTTGACCCCCTTTCAAGATAAATTTGTAAATTTTTCGGTAGAAAAATGTCCCGGCTGAAGGCCTATTACTCTTAAATTACAGGCTCGCTATCGCTCGCCAGGATAACATCGACACCTAAAAGGCACGAAAGGTCTTAAAATTGACAGAATGGGGCGGCAATTCTTAAAATTCACCAAACTAATGAGGCAAACGTCTTAAAATCTCAAAAGCAATGAAACTAGACATGAGGGAGAAAGGGGTCAAGAAAAAAGTCCCTCAAGTGGATTCTCCCCTCAACGAAGAGAGGAAATTATGCGTATGTAAGTTGATAAAGAATTGTATTTATAATTAGGGTTTTCAGGAGGGTTTTCTGGCCTCCTTCTTTCTCATGTTTAGCCCCATCAGTTTGGCGATTTTATGACCTTTCGTGCCATTTAGTGGCCGATATTTTCCCGGCGAGCGATAGGAAGCCTGCAATATAGGAAGAGACGGCCTTTGGTCAGGTAGTTTTCCTACCAAAAAATGCACATATTTATCTCGAAGGAGGGGTCTATTATGATTAAGCTTCACGGAGGTCTACGGAGGAAACGGAAAATATTAAATATATACTGTAAATAAATATGCAAGTAAATAAAAACCTCCCTTAACCCTTTGAGTACCAGCGACGTGTATTATATTTTATTCTAGCTATATTTAGACGATATTATACAGCTTAGGAAGGATCTGTGGTAGTTAATAGAGTTGGTTGGGAAGGTTTGAAGCCTTGTTATTGTTAGAGGTCCTTCCTGAGCAGAATAAAATCATCTAAATAGTTGCCAGAATACAATGAAAAAGACGTAACTGGTACTGTACGGGTTAAATAAAATAATGTCTTCCCACTCTCCCAAACCACCCTCGGGAACTATGATAAACTGCCCAATGAGTTTACGAGCAGACGACAGCTAGCCAGTAAACTCCGTCAGAGATAAGGTGGTGGGCCGAGTTATTGGTATACGGGGAGACAATGGGCCGAGATCAACTGGCTTGACCAATAACGTAGCGGAAATCGATGTCGGTACCACGAAAATCACTCATAGGGTGGCACTTCCTCAACCGGAGAGGAAGAAAGGTGAGAGAGGGAAAGAGAGAGTTACAGATCCGGCTTTAATACTACTAGAGACAGGGAAAATGTATAGTGGAAGAATAGGACAGCATATTAGAAGGCTCTATTCCCAGAGAGAGAGAGAGAGAGAGTGTTCGTTCTCTCCACACAATCACGTATTGTTTACATTGTATACCATGTTTCATATCTTATAAGGTAAGTGCATATTTTAGCTGTTAATTGCCTGTACCAATCAATAGCTCCCCCCTCATCCTCTCTTCTCCCTATCCTTCCCTCCGCCCCCCATAGCATCTCCCGCTTTTCCCTCTCTTCTCTTCCTCCTCCCCTCCGACCCCCACAGCATCTCCCCCCTCCCTCTCTCTTCTCCCCATTTTCCCCTCCGCTCCCCACAGCATCTCCCTTCTCCCCATATTCCCATCCGCCCCCACAGCATCTCCCCCCTCCCCCTCTGCCCCCCACAGCATCACCCCCTCCCCCTCTTCCCCTCCACCCCCAACAGCATCTCCCCCCTACCCCTCTCTTCTGCCCATCCTCCCCTCCGCCCCCCTTAGCATCTCTCCCCTCCCCCTCCTCCCATCCACCCCCCTTAGCATCTTCCCCCTCCCCCTCCGCCCCCCATAGCATCTCTCCCCTCCTCCCCCCTCAGCATATCCCCTTCCCCCTCTCTTCTCCCCAAACCTCCCGCCTTAGTATATCCCCCCTCCCCTCTCTTCTCCCCACCCTCCCCAACGCCCTCCACAGCATGCCCCCCCTCCCCCTCTATTCTCCCCCTACTCCCCTCCTCCGCCCCCCTTAGCATCTTACCCCTCCCCCTCCTCCCCTCTGCCCCCCCTCCCCTTAGCATCGAACCACACAGGGAATGACCAATTACAAGGCCATGATACGCTGGTTGAGAGGTGTTTAGGTCTGTGTTGGTCCCCCGAGACCAGAGTGTATATTGTGGACCATTCAGACTCCCCCCCCCCCCCCCTTCCTCCCTTGGTCCTCTCTTTCTTCCTCTGACCAATGGCTATTCCTGACAAAATACGGTGCTGCTCTTGTCGTAATAGTAATAGTAGTAGTAGTAGTAGTTGTTGTTTTTGTTGTTGTTGTTGCGTGGGGGCGTTTCGTTCGTGGCCAGCCCTTCGGGGATCACGGCTTCATGTAATAGATAGCTAGATTATTCTCTTATGCGTAGGCTTATATTATCCAAGGCTGAACCAGTACTCTTTATTAAGTAATTAGTGTCGTTAGTTTTGCTTTATTTAGGTTACTACAATATATGTTAAACGTCAACTAGGGCTTCATTTTTCTATAACATTAAGGGGGGTAACCTGTTTTTGTTCTGTCCTTTTCTGTCTTTCTCTGGCTTGTATCCATTTGGCCCCATTCAGCCTACTGTTTTAAGACGTTTATCCCCATCAAGGTGTCAATTTCTTACTGGTGAGCGGTAGCAAGCCAGCATATTTTTTATTTGTTTGTATCGTCTTAAAATAGTTGGCTGAATTGGGCCGAATGGATACAAGCCAGAGAAAGAGAGAAAAGGACAGAAATAACATAAAGCAGGTCACCCCCCTTAAGCAGTTTATTTTGTACGTCTCAAAACAATAAAGTAAATCCTCAAGTCTACGTATAACCATCAATTATAATCCTCAAGTCTACGTACAACCATCAAGTCTACGTATAACCATCAAGTCTACGTATAACCATCAAGTCTACGTATAACCATCAAGTCTACGTATAACCATCAAGTCTACGTACAATCATCAAGTCTACGTATAACCATCAAGTCTACGTATAACCATCAAGTCTACATACAACCATCAAGTCTACGTATAACCATCAAGTCTACGTATAACCATCAAGTCTACGTATAACCATCAAGTCTACGTATAACCATCAAGTCTACGTACAACCATCAAGTCTACGTATAACCATCAAGTCTACGTATAACCATCAAGTCTACGTATAACCATCAAGTCTACGTATAACCATCAAGTCTACGTACAACCATCAAGTCTACGTATAACCATCAAGTCTACGTATAACCATCAAGTCTACGTACAACCATCAAGTCTACGTACAACCATCAAGTCTACGTATAACCATCAAGTCTACGTACAACCATCAAGTCTACGTATTACCATCAAGTCTACGTATAACCATCAAGTCTACGTATAACCATCAAGTCTACGTATAACCATCAAGTCTACGTACAACCATCAAGTCTACGTATAACCATCAAGTCTACGTACAACCATCAAGTCTACGTATAACCATCAAGTCTACGTATAACCATCAAGTCTACGTATAACCATCAAGTCTACGTATAACCATCAAGTCTACGTATAACCATCAAGTCTACGTATAACCATCAAGTCTACGTACAACCGTCAAGTCTACGTATAACCATCAAGTCTACGTATAACCATCAAGTCTACATATAACCATCAAGTCTACGTATAACCATCAAGTCTACGTACAACCATCAAGTCTACGTACAACCATCAAGTCTACGTATAACCATCAAGTCTACGTATAACCATCAATTATAATCCTCAAATCTACGTATAACCATCAATTATAATCCTCAAGTCTACGTATAACCATCAAGTCTACGTATAACCATCAAGTCTACGTATAACCATCAATTATAATCCTCAAGTCTACGTATAACCATCAATTATAATCCTCAAGTCTAATTATAACCATCAAGTCTACGTATAACCATCAAGTCTACGTATAACCATCAAGTCTACGTATAACCATCAAGTCTACGTATAACCATCAAGTCTACGTATAACCATCAAGTCTACGTACAACCATCAAGTCTACGTATAACCATTAAGTCTACGTATAGCCATCAAGTCTACGTATAACCATCAAGTCTACGTACAACCATCAAGTCTACGTATAACCATCAATTATCATCCTCAAGTCTGCGTATAACCATCAAGTCTACGTATAACCATCAAGTCTACGTATAACCATCAAGTCTACGTATAACCATCAAGTCTACGTATAACCATCAAGTCTACGTATAACCATCAAGTCTACGTACAACCATCAAGTCTACGTACAACCATCAAGTCTACGTATAACCATCAAGTCTACGTATAACCATCAATTATAATCCTCAAGTCTACGTATAACCATCAATTATAATCCTCAAGTCTACGTATAACCATCAAGTCTACGTATAACCATCAAGTCTACGTATAACCATCAAGTCTACGTATAACCATCAAGTCTACGTATAACCATCAAGTCTACGTATAACCATCAAGTCTACGTACAACCATCAAGTCTACGTATAACCATCAAGTCTACGTATAACCATCAAGTCTACGTATAACCATCAAGTCTACGTACAACCATCAAGTCTACGTATAACCATCAATTATAATCCTCAAGTCTACGTATAACCATCAATTATAATCCTCAAGTCTACGTATAACCATCAAGTCTACGTATAACCATCAAGTCTACGTACAACCATCAAGTCTACGTATAACCATCAAGTCTACGTATAACCATCAAGTCTACGTACAACCATCAAGTCTACGTATAACCATCAAGTCTACGTATAACCATCAATTATCATCCTCAAGTCTACGTATAACCATCAAGTCTACGTATAACCATCAAGTCTACGTATAACCATCAAGTCTACGTATAACCATCAAGTCTACGTATAACCATCAAGTCTACGTATAACCAACAAGTCTACGTATAACCATCAAGTCTAAGTATAACCATCAAGTCTACGTATAAGCATCAAGTCTACATATGACCATCAAGTCTACGTATAACCAACAAGTCTACGTATAACCATCAAGTCTACGTATAACCATCAAGTCTACGTATAACCATCAAGTCTACGTATAACCATCAAGTCTACGTATAACCATCAAGTCTACGTATAACCATCAAGTCTAAGTATAACCATCAAGTCTACGTATAACCAACAAGTCTACGTATAACCATCAAGTCTACGTATAACCATCAAGTCTACGTATAACCATCAAGTCTACGTATAACCATCAAGTCTACGTATAACCATCAAGTCTAAGTATAACCATCAAGTCTAAGTATAACCATCAAGTCTACGTATAACCATCAAGTCTAGGTATAACCAACAAGTCTACGCATAACCATCAAGTCTACGTATAACCATCAAGTCTACGTATAACCATCAAGTCTACGTATAACCATCAAGTCTACGTATAACCATCAAGTCTACGTATAACCATCAAGTCTAAGTATAACCATCAAGTCTACGTATAAACAACAAGTCTACGTATAACCATCAAGTCTACGTATAACCATCAAGTCTACGTATAACCATCAAGTCTACTTATAACCATCAAGTCTACGTATAACCATCAAGTCTACGTATAACCATCAAGTCTGCGTACAACCATCAAGTATACGTATAACCATCAAGTCTACGTATAACCATCAAGTCTACGTACAACCATCAAGTCTACGTATAACCATCAAGTCTACGTATAACCATCAATTATCATCCTCAAGTCTACGTATAACCATCAAGTCTACGTATAACCATCAAGTCTACGTATAACCATCAAGTCTACGTATAACCATCAAGTCTACGTATAACCATCAAGTCTACGTATAACCAACAAGTCTACGTATAACCATCAAGTCTAAGTATAACCATCAAGTCTACGTATAACCATCAAGTCTACGTATAACCATCAAGTCTACGTATAACCATCAAGTCTACGTATAACCATCAAGTCTACGTATAACCATTAAGTCTACGTACGACCATCAAGTCTACGTACAACCAACAAGTCTACGTATAACCATCAAGTCTACGTATAACCATCAAGTCTACGTATAACCATCAAGTCTACGTATAACCATCAAGTCTACGTATAACCATCAAGTCTAAGTATAACCATCAAGTCTATGTATAACCAACAAGTCTACGTATAACCATCAAGTCTAAGTATAACCATCAAGTCTACGTATAACCATCAAGTCTACGTATAACCATCAAGTCTACGTATAACCATCAAGTCTAAGTATAACCATCAAGTCTACGTATAACCATCAAGTCTAAGTATAACCATCAAGTCTACGTATAACCAACAAGTCTACGTATAACCATCAAGTCTACGTATAACCATCAAGTCTACGTATAACCATCAAGTCTAAGTATAACCATCAAGTCTACGTATAACCATCAAGTCTACGTAAAACCATCAAGTCTACGTATAACCATCAAGTCTACGTATAACCATCAAGTCTACGTATAACCATCAAGTCTACGTATAACCATCAAGTCTACGTATAACCATCAAGTCTACGTATAACCATCAAGTCTAAGTATAACCATCAAGTCTACGTATAACCATCAAGTCTACGTATAACCATCAAGTCTACGTATAACCATCAACTATCATCCTCAAGTCTACGTATAACCATCAAGTCTACGTATAACCATCAAGTCTACGTATAACCATCAAGTCTACATATAACCATCAAGTCTACATATAACCATCAAGTCTACGTATAACCAACAAGTCTACGTATAACCATCAAGTCTAAGTATAACCATCAAGTCTACGTATAACCATCAAGTCTACGTATAACCATCAAGTCTACGTATAACCATCAAGTCTACGTATAACCATCAAGTCTACGTATAACCATCAAGTCTACGTACGACCATCAAGTCTACGTACAACCAACAAGTCTACGTATAACCATCAAGTCTACGTATAACCATCAAGTCTACGTATAACCATCAAGTCTACGTATAACCATCAAGTCTACGTATAACCATCAAGTCTAAGTATAACCACCAAGTCTATGTGTAACCAACAAGTCTACGTATAACCATCAAGTCTAAGTATAACCATCAAGTCTACGTATAACCATCAAGTCTACGTATAACCATCAAGTCTACGTATAACCATCAAGTCTACGTATAACCATCAAGTCTAAGTATAACCATCAAGTCTACGTATAACCATCAAGTCTAAGTATAACCATCAAGTCTACGTATAACCAACAAGTCTACGTATAACCATCAAGTCTACGTATAACCATCAAGTCTACGTATAACCATCAAGTCTAAGTATAACCATCAAGTCTACGTATAACCATCAAGTCTACGTAAAACCATCAAGTCTACGTATAACCATCAAGTCTACGTATAACCATCAAGTCTAAGTATAACCATCAAGTCTACGTATAACCAACAAGTCTACGTATAACCATCAAGTCTACGTATAACCATCAAGCCTACGTATAACCATCAAGTCTACTTATAACCATCAAGTCTACGTATAACCATCAAGTCTACGTATAACCATCAAGTCTAAGTATAACCATCAAGTCTACGTATAACCAACAAGTCTACGTATAACCATCAAGTCTACGTATAACCATCAAGTCTACGTATAACCATCAAGTCTACGTATAACCATCAAGTCTACGTATAACCATCAAGTCTACGTATAACCATCAAGTCTAAGTATAACCATCAAGTCTACGTATAACCATCAAGTCTACGTATAACCATCAATTATCCGCCTATTCTGCTGGTGGCATCTCCAACTACCTTAGGAGAAAATTAGGTTAGGTTAAATTAAATTAAATATAAATACAAAATGAATAGGGAAATTGTTGGTTGTACGCGCGCTTTTAATTAGCCATAAACACATTCATGCTCTCCTCCGTCCTTCTCACTCTCAATTAATCTTAGGCTCCCATCCTCCCTGTCTCCTCCATTTAAGAGGGGTAACCTGCTTCTTTTCTCTTTCTCTCTTTTTCTCTCTTTTCCTGGCTTGTATCCATTCGGCCCCATCCAGCCAACTGTTTTAAGACGTGTATCCCCATCCAGGTGTCGATTTCTTCCTGGCGAGCGAAAGCAAGCCAGCATTGTATGGAGAAATCCGGCTTCGCCGGAGAACTTTTTCTATCGAAAAATTTACAAATTTAGCTTGCTGTGAAAACAAAAATATATATATGCTGGCTTGCTACCGATCGCCAGGAAAATATTGACACCTGGAAGGGGGTAAACGTCTTAAAACAGTTGGCTGAATGGGGCCGAATGGATACAAGCCAGGGAAAGAGAGAAAAGAAGAGAGAGAGAAAAAAAAGCCGGTGACCCCCTTTAACTCCCTCACGCCCTAATAATAAAGGCCCCCCTCACCCCCTGAAGAGAAGGGGTTAAGACGAGAGAGAAAGATGAGGACAGGTAGGACTGAAATTTCCCCCGGATAATTAATGTTGTATGGGGGACAGATGTTCGGAGGAGAATGGAGGGGATGAATTTAGGCCGAAACAGGCTATAATCGATCATGCCACAATTTTCCCCATATGAAGAAAATCGGTGAAAAGAGTGAAGAGAAACCTTTAAACCTTTATTCAAACCTTTATTTAGCCATTAAGGAATACAGACACAAAATATGTACATTATATTAAAATAATAAAATAGTCCTGGCTGAGCCTTGAGAGATAACGGAACTTTCATATATGAAAATTACTTCATTATTTTACAGGTAACCTGTCAATTACAATTCTTGATTAATAAATTCCCCCTGGTTTGTATAATTCAGATTATGTTGAAGTAAACTATTTGACTTTGAATAATTTCATAAACAATAATCTAGCTTCCTCTCCCCTACCCTAACAGTCTGATCAAGCATAACCGGCCATTACATATACCCGAGCACATTCTATCGTAGCCTAGCCTTACTAAAACAAAGCTATAAAACGCAACACCAAAATGAAGCACACACAAATATACTGTATATATATATATATATATATATATATATATATATATATATATATATATATATATATCGCCTACAGAATAGACGACGAGAAGTATGCAAGGGGGGCAGGGGCGGGTGGGGTGTGTGTGTGGGTGGGGGGGGGGGGGGGGGCAAAGTCCTTGTGTTGAATTGACCAGCTCATTCATCTTGTAGGTTTGAGGTAAAATTTCGCCACGGTCTGGGTCACCTGGTTTGCGAGTGTGACCTGACCAATGAGGGTCATCACTCCCTATTAGTAGTTTGGAAACATGAGGAAGGGTGGGAGAGAGAGAGAGAGAGAGAGAATGAGAGTGAGCGAGTGAGAGTGAGCGAGTGAGAGTGAGCGAGAGAGAGAGAGAGAGAGAGAGAGAGAGAGAGAGAGAGAGAGAGAGAGAGAGAGAGAGAGAGAGAGAGAGAGAGAGAGAGAGAGAGAGAGAGAGAGAGAGCGAGAGCGAGAGAGAGTGAGTTGGGGGAGGTAAGTAGGTCGGTAGTTGGGTGACATATGGAAAGGGAAACACGAGATTAATGGTAATAATGGGCCATGACAAGTAGGTATTAGTAGAATTAGAATAGCAAATATGGATCAATATGACTCTGTATTCACCCAATCAGTACCAGGGACGTCCTTTTCATCATATTTTGGCAACTATTAGACGATTTTATTCAGCTTAGGAAGAACCTCTAGCAATAATAAGGCTTCAAACTATTTCAAACAAACCTTTTAACTACCATAGATCCTCCGTAAGCTGCATGATATTGTTTAAATACAGCTAGAAAAAAATATAGCTGACGTCGCTGGTACTGAAAGGGTTAGCAAAGCTTAAGGGGGGTGACCTGCTTTTTGTTCTCTCATTTTTTCTCTTTCTCTGGCTTGTATCCATTCGGCCCCATTCAGCCTACTGTTTTAAGACTTTTATCCCCATCCAGGTGTCAATTTTTTACTGGTGAGCGGTAGCGAACCAGCATATTTAAAAAAAAAAATTGACAGCAGGCTAAATTTGTACATTTTTCGGTAGAAAAATGTCTTCGGCGAAGCCGGATTTCTTCATATAATGCTGGCTCGCTATCGCTCGCCAGGAAGAAATCGACACCTAGATGGGGATTAACGTCTTAAAATAGTTGGCTGAATGGGCCCGAATGGATACAAGCCAGAGAAAGAGAGAAAAGGAGAACATTAACAAAAACAGGTCACCCCCCTTAAGCTGATGGACATGCATCACTACATCTGGTATACAGTATGTACGAGACATTAGATCATCCGTCGTCATAGAAACCGCTAAAGCATAAACATTCTTATAATGCAAATGTGGTTATTCAGAAAGTAAATTTACTCGGTGTATGTACTTTTTTAAATTGTAATGAAAAACAGGGTAACATAAATATAGACAATATAAAGTGGCTTCCGATAGAATATTATACTTTCCATTAGGTGACAGGTGATGAGGAATAAGTTAAATAGTTGATGGACAGGACGGACTGAAATTTTTAATTGAATACACAAGGAAATATACACATAATACAAAATGTATACATTGATCGATTATGCAAGATTATGCATAATTCAACACACTCCAGTTTATTTTGTTTATAACCTAGACTAACCAATCCAAATCCCAACTTAATGCAACTTACGATTACCCTATTCTTAGCTAACCAGTCTTTTCTCTGACCTACTGAAATTAGTAAAGCTGTAGGTAATTGTTTAAAACTGTTGTGATAGTGTGAATAACGAGACAATAAATTTTTTTTTTTTTTAAACAGAACACTGAGAAACATTAGGCTGAAAAGAGTGAATACTTATGGGAAATATATATTGACACGTGTGGATGAAGGTGGCGTGTGCGGGGAAGGAGATTAGAGTGAGGCTAACAGGTGAGACGGTGAGGGTTGATTGGATTAAGGGGGGTGACCTGTTTTTGTTCTGTCCTTTTCTATCTTTCTCTGGCCCGATTCAGCCTACTGTTTTAAGACGTTTATCCCCATCCAGGTGTCAATTTTTTACTGGTGAGCGGTAGCGAGCCAGCATATTGTTTATTTTTGTTTGACAGCAGGCTAAATTTGTAAATTTTTCGATAGAAAAATGTCTCCGGCGAAGCCGGATTTCTTCATATAATGCTGGCTCGCTATCGATCGCCAGGAAGAAATCGACACCTAGATGGGGATAAACGTCTTAAAATAGTTGGCTGAATGGGGCCGAATGGATACAAGCCAGAGAAAGAGAGAAAAGGACAGAAATAACAAAAAAACAGGTCACCCCCCTTAAGACCAGTGAGCGCTGAACAGAATAATGGGTGACCTGTTATAAGGTAGCTGGTCATTAGATTAACGTAAATTGCTAGAGGGGATATAATACAGGTGTTTAAGTGGATGAAGGACACCAATGAATTATTAAAACTGAGTGGTGCTGTTTTAGTGTGTGGTCTACCGTGCACCCTTGGTCTACTGTTCCACGTTGGTTTTGTACCCCATGTACTAGGTGCTAGGAACAAATACAAGCTGGTAGGTAAGGGTTAAGCCGGTATCACACGAGCGCTTTTTCCCTCAAAATTTATCCTCAACACTGGTCTGGCAGCTTATGAGGTCAACATATATAATATTTTGGTTACCTATATTCATCCATCAGCAGTTTAATGTCCGATACCGCTGCAAAATAGTACAGAAATGTTGCTGGAAAAATGTTGATTATCGAATGTTGACTTTAAAAGCTCTCGTGTGATACCGGCTTTAGTTTTGTATCCCACCTACTGGGATAGCTTAGAAGTTGAAGAGTGATTATATTAAGGACTGTGGCTAGAGTGTAAGGCAGGGGACTAGGCGAAAGACATGAGAGGGTTGCTGAGGGAGATAAAGAGAAAATGCAAGTGAAAGGAGCACTTGACTGTGATCTGAAAACGAGATGTAATGCGGATGGACTAAAGAGAGGGGTGCGGCGAGTTAGGAGAGGGACACGGGAGATAAATAGTGAGAAAACAGATGGGTATTGAAGGACGAATGGGGTGAATGATGACCTGCACTTGACTATTGAGTAGGAGAAGAATGGGGGATTGAATGATGATGGGGTGGGGAATGATTGGAAGAAGAGGGTGGGGGCTGCTAATCGAGTGGGGAGCATGTAGGGTAAAAGGGTGAGAGTGATGGGTGAATAGGGTTCAGGGTAGGATGCATTTAACTAAAGAGCGGGTAAAGGTAGATAATTGAAAGATAGTAGAGTGATTAAAGTAGGCCGGCTAATTATTTAAGGACCTCGTAGTTTAAATGAGTGAGAAAGCAGAGAATGAAGGTTGTAAGGGGTGAAGGGTGAACGAGAATGGGGGTTTCAAATCACTCCTAAGGGCAGTAGCGGCCAGCGAACTTAATTATGGTTGTCAGGGGGAGTGAAAAATGGGACGTGTGTGGCCTGGTGTTCAACAGGGCTATAAAATGAATGATGAATGGTTCGAAAAGGGGGGGGGGGGAGGGGGCACAGGGGGTTGGGGGTTTGTAGGAGAGGAGGATAGGGGTGGAAGGGGGTAATAGGGGTGGGAGGAGGGGATGGGTAGTGGGAGGTGGGATTGGTATGGGGGTGGGGGGGAGAGAGGGCTTGGGGTCGGAGGGGGAGGGAGAGGGTTGTTGGCATTGAAGGTAGACAAGCTGGTGGATAGTTTGACAGATAGTTGCAGATTGACGGATAGGAAAACGAGCTACATATATTTGTTATTTATTTGTGTTGTATATTTTTGATCGGATATACAGTGGGTAGTGTGTAGGGAGGGTGTGTGGAAGTAGCTAGTGTGTTTATAGTATGTTGGCAGTTAGTTTTCCAAATATATCGCGTTGTAGAATTGTTAAAGACAGGCTTACTGAAGATCGTTGACTTTAACTGTCGCAGCTTTCTGTTCAGTATACTAGAAAGACAAAGTATGCACGTTAAGGGGAGATTTTGTTTATGTATTTGATAATTTATCTATTTGTTTATTATTGTAATTTTTAGTTTCCGCCTTAGACCTCCATCAAACTTAAAGAAATAGACCCCAAGACCCCTCCCTTTGAGATAAATTTGTACATATTTCAGTAGAAAAATGGCCCCGCCTAAGGCTTTATCCTCCTAAATTGCAGGCTTGCTATTACTCTCCAGGAAAGAATCGACATCTAAATGGCACAACAAGTCTTGAAAAGACAACCTAAAGGAGCAAATATCTTTTAGATATCAAAACTAATGTACTATAATATATAATGACAAGACTAAGTTCCTTCTTAATTTCGTGATAGACAACCGTTTATCTCTATAACATTGCAACTACCTGAATATCTCTATGTATATTCATTCTTAACCCTTTGAGTACCAGCGACGTGGGCGCATTTCATTTGGGCGAAACATTTGATTTGCTACTCTATCATTTGGGCGCCAGTTCACTATGTCATTTGAGCGACAACATATCAGTAATTCTGTGAAATGGTAACCATCATTTGGGCGAATTCAGAATAAGGCAACAACAGCGTAAATACTATAGAACCGTTTGTCAAGGGTGGCTGATAATTTAGAGTAGTTTGACAGAGTAGTGGGAGCCGTAGGAACACACAGATTAGAACCACAGGATCGAACACAAGGGCGAGATGATGAAACGAGGCTGAGGGTCTACAGAAAAACAATAAAATAATTATAATAATATTCGATGGATTCTCGTTTCGAGTTGATACAGTACTGAAGAATTGTGATACTGCATGGAGATGTACAGTACAAGCAACAAAGCCAGATGTAAAGCCCGAATTACGACTGATGACAGTGGAAAAACAATCATCAAAACTTTGACTGAGCATATCCATCCAAGTGATATTAAGAAAATTGAAGCACAACAACTTACAGTGCAAGTTAAAAGATGCGCAGAGTCTGTTATAAGCGCCAAACCTTTAAAAGTTATTAAAAAATAACTTACGAATGACAGTGAAAGCCAACTTGAACTAAAATACCTGAGAAACGTTTCCCTTGCACCGACTGTACAGAGAGCACAGAACAAAAATCCCGGTCCTGCCCAAGAGTCGTTATGAAGTTCATGTGTATCTTTCCGCAAATAAAAGTGAAAAGAATGAACATTTTGTGCTTGTAAATGATGAGCAGAACGGTATAGCCATATTTTCCACCTAGACTATCTGGGAACCTGTATGATTCTCGCCCAAGTGAAGTGTCGAGTACGTCAAAATGGAGCTTAACTTTTCGCCCAAATAAAGAGATAACTGGCGCCCAAATGATATGTATTTTCCGCTCAAATGAAGTGCTTAATCGCCCAAATGAAATGCGCCCAGCGACGTGTGTTGTATTGTATTCTAGCTATATTTAGACGATAGTGTGGAGCTTAGGAAGGATTTGTGTTAGTTAAAAGAGTTGGTCGAGACAGTTTGGAGGTTCATTATGGCTAGAGGTCCTTCCTAAGCTGAATAAAATCGTCTAATAGTGGCCAGAATATTATGAAAAGGACGTCGCTGGTACTGAAGCGGTTAACTATCTTTCACGCTGGTACCCACCAGGCAATTTCTCGAACCATCGGAAAGTTAAGAACATGCACACTCTGTCTCGGGAAAAAAAAAAAAATATGTATATATATATATACATGAATAAAGAAAGAAAAAAATACAAGAGAAAACACGAAATAAACCACGAATAAAACACGTAAGGTTTAAATATTGACAAAGCAAATGGGCAAAAGGTCTTAAAATCGGCAAACTAATGGAGCGAATATCTTAAAATCTCATAATTATTGGGGCTAACCACAAAGGAGAAGAGGGTTCAGAAAAAAAAAAAATCCCCGTAACATCCACGGCCTGTCAACCTATCTCACTATCCACAATTCCACATACCTACAGCATATCACTCTCCCACTTGCCACCACCCACCTACACAAAGAGAGAGAGAGAGAGAGAGAGAGAGAGAGAGAGAGAGAGAGAGAGAGAGAGAGAGAGAGAGAGAGAGAGAGAGAGAGAGAGAGAGAGAGAGAGAGAGAGTGTGTGTGTGTGTTTGATGGGTCGTCAGCAGCCAGCACTCGATAAACAGTGTAGCTGAGGTTATGAAGTGACAGTAATGGTGGTATATAGCTCAACACCACCAACACCTATACTACCCCTACCACCATTATCACCCACTCTACACACACACTTACATATATACATACATACAACCATACATACATACACATACACTCGCATGCATACACACACAGATGCAAACAATCACCCAGCCACTTTAATAAACAGTGTCGCGGACGTGATAGATGGTATGACCCCCCCTCCCCCCCCCCACCCTTCTCCATCTTGCCACCATCACTATCCACACTCCAGTTCTCCACACAGTCATTCACACTCATGCACAGTTATACACACACACACACACACACATGCACAGTCACTAGATAAACAGTGTAGCAGAGGTTATAAAGCGATTTCAAAGAACAGTATAGCTCACACCAGCACCCTGACACCATCTGTATCCACTCTTCAGCTCCACACACACATACACACACACACACATACACATGCAACATACACACACACACACGCGCAACACATATACACAAACACACGCACACGTAAACATACACACACACACACACACACACAATTACAAAGGAAAACAAGTAACTACTGATCTATTGATCCTTATGGGGCTGCTTGTGAAAACGGGAAAGGATGGCACAGTGTAAAGTGGTGCTATTCGTTTGTAATCGCAAATGGTCTGGGGTTAAGAGCGAGATATTTATCAATTTGATTTGTTTAAAGTTTGAACAGTACTACACGCAAGGACATTACTAGGTAGACCACTCCATAAGTTTATAACTCGATTAAAAAGAGAAATGCTTCGACTCAGGTGAGTGAAAAGGCTTTCCAATTATCTTGCAACCGTTCCTTATAGTGTAATCTGAGTGATGAATTATGAAGTATTTGTTGAAATCAATATTGTCCATACCTTTAATAATTCTAAACACTTGGATTATGTTCCCTATTAACCTGCGTTTTGCTAAACTAAACAGATTGAACTCTTTTGAATATTCTTCGTATAACTTGTTTTTTATTCTATAGGGATATTTGTGTTAGTCTCTGCTGTATTGGCTCCAGATTATCTACAGTATATCCTATTGATAGTGGACACCAAAATTGGACATAGTATTCCAGATGGGGGTGAACCAAAACATTGTATACAGTGAGATTATAATTTTTGGATTTGTATACAACGAAGTGCGTAAATTCTTCCAAGTTTAGGAAATATGCTTTCCAGACTCAAGCCAAATCCATGAGTCTTACAAAAATATAACTGAGTTTTCCTTGGCATTTCACGGTTTTTATTATATCAACTTAGCTTAAATTAACTTAACCAATCAATGAAACCTAATCTAACCCCCATCACGGAGAGAGTTTTCTCAGTGAAGGACGGGTCCATCTTCCCACTGGTGTTTATTTATTAAGTGTGTGTGTGTGTTTTTTTTTTGTTTTTTTTTTTAAATATGTATTTATTATATTTTGTTATTTTTATTATTATTTTTTTGTTTGGCAAATATATCTAGGTAGTGTAAATCAGTGTTCTCTACCCTTCCTCTACCCACCGCGTTACGTATTACGCCTAGTAAAATATGAATTTTAAATTTCTGCTTAACTGTTATTAATTGCTTATGGGCCTCTCAATAATATCCTGTTGTTTCCAAAAGGTAATGTTCGTAATACCTATATAGTCAAAGAAATTAAAAACAATACTTCAGTATCGAGAACTGATACGTAGTTTAACAATCTGGATTTAAAATAAGTATATTGAATTTAATGTAATTTTATAAAGCAGTACTAATGCAATAAGAGAGAAGCGACACCGCTCCCACTGTGTCCGGTCCAAGAGGTCATCACTGATCCGAGTCACACGACGAACACACACATATAGAAGCTAACTAAAGACTACGGCAAATAGAACTGCAGGGCTGTCTTGTCTAACAGCAATATACACGAAACTAGGATATAATAGTAGGAAAACTGGTCAAAGAACATGAAGACGAGGCAAAGAAAGACAAAATAATTTGATTTAGAAAAAAACTTTCCATAGGCTCAGGCGCAGTCGGTGTGTGGAGGAGGAAGATTAGGGCGAACTAAGCTAATTTTGAAAATAGCATCGATAATGTTGACGGCTGTAGCTTCCTCTTCCAGCGAGTTTTACTATATATATATATATATATATATATATATATAATTATATATATATATATATATATATATATATATATATATATATATATATATATATATATATATCCACATGCGTGTGCAAATATATTCATGGACAGTATATTCACCTACTCACACTGTTTATTATTTCCATTTAAGTATCCTATCTAATTATGTCTCGGCAATTTAGCTACCTCTACTGTACGTCCCTGAGTCTGGCGCAATGCTGAGGGATATTCCTTGTGTGGGCCAATCGGCTTTAATAATAATAATAATAATAATAATAATAAACGGTTTATTAAAGAATGGCAGCCTCAGGAGCTGAAAATACACATTTTACAATTTAGTGGATGAACATGAGATGTACAGATATGAGGATGGTAAGCTCAGTTTACAAACAAAATAAATAAATACAATAATGATGCATGTGCAGAATACAAATTATCATAAAATAACCATGAGAGTAAGTGATATACAGTACATATACACATTTATTTACTTACTCATATACAGAACATACGTATATACACATACGTGCGCACATACATATACATACATATATAGGAACATAAGAACATGCAGAAAGTGTGCACATGTCCGTATACACAAACACTCACGTATGCACACAAACATACATACATACAGAAACTGTTTTGGTATGGTCAGGGTAAAGAGGGTGCAGCAATTCAAGTCCGTATATGGTCCGTATGGTCAGGTACAGCCTACTACAATGGGAGGTTAATCCTCGGTAGTGTAGGTGTGTGTGTTATTCACTCACTTGTTCGTCAAGGGGAATCCACGCAATGCGCGAGCTAAGCTCATTATTATCGCGCCTCCTTAACTGGGAATGTATTGCGTGAAATGCATGTTAAGTGTTTATGTATCGTTGGAATGGCTGTGGATGTGTGTGTAGTCTGTATTTTAGCCAATTGGCGACATTTGGAAACGAAGGCTTAGGGTTAATCTGTACGGTACCATTCTCACTACGGTACCAGTCTCACCCGAAGGCTTAGGTTGACCAGTAGCTTAGGTTGACCAGTACGATACCCATCTCACCTTGTAACCGATCACCAACCCCAGATGGGACGTCACAACTTCGTCCACTTATACCAGGTTCCTATTTATACTGCTAGGTGAACAGAGGCTACACCGTTAAGAGACTTGCCCAAATGTCTCTTCCCCGCCCAGGTCTCGAACTCGGGACCTTCTGGTTGTGAGCCAGACGCGTTATCCGTTACGCCACGGGGAGGTGTGTGTGTGTGTGTGTATTTGTGTGTGTGTGTGTGTGTGTGTGTGTGTGTGTGTGTGTGTGTGTGACAGAAGGCGAAATATGGAAGAGCTGGGCGTTCTATTGTTAAGGGTGGAAATACATGGATGAAGATACGCGAACACTTAATAATAGATAATGCTTATGCAAAGGTGTAACAGAAGATGGGAATTCAGTTAGAAATAAAGGTAAATCCGATACCAGTAAAATAAATTCATTGCGATTATATTATACAAACTGTAGGAGTTTATGTAACAAAATGGATGAACTTAGAGCACTTGTTAGCAACGAAAATATAGACATTATAGCACTGACTGAAACATGGATTAATACAGAATCAAGACATTTTTTAGCAGAATTCCATATACCAGGATATAGTTTGTTTAAACGCGACCGAACAAGTAGGAGGGGCGGCGGAATAGCAGTGTTTGTCAGGAGTTCTTTAAAAAGCTGTATTAAATCAGGTATTAGACTAAATACTGATAACGAAAGTGTTTGGGTTGAGGTTAGCGAAGGTAGTGAGACCATAATTATTGGAGTTATTTATAGACCACCAAATATGAGTAGAAACGAAGGTACAGCTTTATGGCAGGAAGTGAAAATAGCATCAAGGTTTAGCAATGTGTGTATTATAGGGGATTTCAATTTTCCGAATATTGATTGGCAGCATCAAATCGGCGACTCAGATTCAACAGAGTTTATTGAGGCGGTACAGGATAGTTTTTTATTTCAATTCATAGACTCGCCTACTAGAGGTAATAATATCCTCGATTTAGTTCTCAGTAATAATGAACAAATGATAAATAATGTAGAGATAGGAGACCAACTAGGAAATAGTGATCATAAATCAATTTATTTTAACATACAATGGACAGGAAAGGCTAAAGAGAATACGACACTTATCCCAGATTTCAGAAAAGCCAATTATGGTGGATTAAGACGAGCCTTAAGAGTCGATCCTATGGTTAAACTATTAAGTGGACCCAGGTGCGCTAATGAACATACTCTCTCTCAGATACCTGTCTTAACTCAGGATAATTTGACAGCTACATATAATAATTTTATTTCTTCACTCCACAATGCGCAAAATAAATATATCCCCAAAAGAAAATTTAGATCAACACAGAACCAACCCAAATGGATGAATAATAGACTATTAGACCTTCTAGGAAAAAAGAGAGGAATATATCGAAAAATAAAGAAAGGCGAAATTCACCTACTTGCTTACTATCAGAATCTATCAAGAGAGGTTAAAAAATGTATAAGGACAGACAAAAGAAATTATGAAATCAGGATAGCCAATGACTCAAAAAATAACCTAAGGCTTTTTACCAGCTATATAAATCTAAAGTTAGAGATAAAATAGGCCCCCTTAAAACTTCGATAGGAGAAATGACAGAAAGTGATTTAGAAATGTGCAGTACATTAAATAGTCAGTTTCTATCCGTTTTCACTAATGAAAATTTGGCACAGATTCCAGAAGTCCGTAAGGTGTATAGAGATAGTATAGAAAATAGGTTAAGTATGGTTACTATAAGTAGAAATGATGTGCTTAAGGAAATTGACAGACTGAAACCTCAGAAATCGCCTGGTCCCGATGAGGTATATGCCAGAGTATTAAAAGAATGCAGAGATGAGTTAAGTTACCCATTAACATTTCTTTTTAACAATTCATTAGAAACAGGTATAGTTCCAGAAGCTTGGAAGCTTGCAAATGTAGTTCCGATTTTCAAAAAAGGTGATAAATCAATAGCATCCAATTACCGTCCCATTAGTCTCACTTCAATCATAGGAAAGCTACTAGAGTCAATTATTGCTAGGAAAATGAGAAACCACTTAGAAACATTTAACTTAATCAATTCTTCTCATCATGGATTCACACAGGGACGTTCTTGCCTTACTAATTTGCTTAGTTTTTTCTCAGAGGTATATGAAGCAGTAGATAATGACAAGGCATACGATATTATATATTTAGATTTCAGTAAAGCTTTCGACAGAGTCCCTCATGAGAGATTGATGAGAAAGGTTGAGGCACATGGAATAGGTGGGGCGTTGTTGGGATGGATTAGGTCATGGCTAATTGGTAGGAAACAGAGAGTCAGCATAAATGGTACCAAGTCAGAGTGGGGAGCAGTCAAAAGTGGTGTCCCCCAGGGATCGGTATTAGGTCCCCTGTTGTTTCTTATATACATAAATGACCTAGATTTAGGTATAACTAGTAGGATAAGTAAATTCGCAGACGATACTAAAATGGGGAGATCAATTGATTCAGATAGCGATATAGAGTGCCTCCAAAGGGATCTAGATACCTTACATGAATGGTCAGTAAATTGGCAGATGAAGTTTAACATTGACAAATGCAAGGTATTAAAGATAGGGAAGATGCAAACAAATGTTAAATATAAACTAGCTAATTTAGAATTAGAAAATTCAGACTGCGAGAAAGATCTAGGTGTGTTTGTTAGCAATGATTTGAAGCCTAGAAAACAGTGTATAGGCGTTCGTAATAAGGCAAACAGGATTCTCGGGTTCATCTCTAGGAGTGTGAGTAACAGAACTGCTGATGTTATCTTAAAACTTTACTTGTCATTAGTGAGACCCCATATGGATTATGCTGTCCAATTTTGGTGTCCTTATTACAGAATGGACATAGATTCATTGGAGAGAGTACAGCGTAGAATGACAAAAATGATCCATAATATTAGAAATCTTCCGTATGAAGAAAGGTTGAAGAAATTAGGTTTACATTCGTTAGAGAGACGCAGAGTTAGAGGGGATATGATAGAGGTGTTCAAGTGGGTTAGTGGGATTAACAAAGGGGACATGACAAATGTACTAAAGCTCAGTGATAGCGAAAGAACTCGTACCAATGGTTTCAAATTAGATAAATTTCGTTTCAGAAAAGATATAGGCAAATATTGGTTTGGTAACAGAGTTGTAGATGGGTGGAATGGACTACCAAGTGCTATAGTGGGATCTAAAACTGTAGGGAGCTTTAAGATAAAATTGGATAAGCATATGGACGAGAAGGGTTGGGTGTGAAGGGGGATCAGCCGGGTTGGGCCAATCAGCGCTCTGCAGACCCCCATAATCCTGCGTTAATCTCTAACCGTTTTGGTAGGATGATCCTCAGGGTATTAGAGTGTTGAGCCTATAATTGGGCTTTGTAATTGATTTGGGGTTGTGTGGGACAGGGATCTGCCTTGCTTAGGCCAATCGGCTTTCTGCAGACTCCCATTTTCTTATGTTCTTATGTTCTTATAGATTTATAATCAGAAGTTGCGCTAGTGAGCAATATGTTCTCGCTCATATGTACGTGACTCCCATGTTCCTATGTTTTCCCTATGTGCCCAGTGCGCCTCTCCTGTATCATCTATTGGTACAAGATAAGTCCTGTTATAACGAGAGGTCCACGGGAGGTCCTGTCTATACCACCAACAGCCGCATTTGCATAACATTTGAATATACAACCTGTAGTTCCTTGTCTACCTTCGCTCTTTTGCTAGGTACGGTCGTTACAAGAGTTGTGCTACCGTTCCACAGTATCAGCTGATATATGTATCTGCCAATTATGAAACAGACAAAATACTTTCTGTGTATTGAAAAATTGATTTTCCATTCAAGGTTTATATGGTCCTTATTTTTCTTTGTAGCTACGGAGAAAATCTGTTGTAGAGGAGCACGATGAGACTAATTTCGAATGTGACTGTGCAGATATACCTGGGTATTCTTTTTACCGACGTATCAATATGCAGGGAGAGAAAAAAATTAGTCGAGTTCCGTCAATTGGTAGAAAATAAGATAAATGTCGCTTTCCCTTTAATTGTGTAAGAATTTAAATACAATAAATACTAGATTCCGACCAATATTATAAATTTGCAAGTAGAAGTATTCCGCTAATGATAAATAATAAATTAAATATATTAATTAGTATATATATATACAAAGAGAGAGAGAGAAAAAGAGATTGATAGAAACAAGAGCGTGTGTTTGTGTGTGTGTGCCTGTGTGTGTGTGTGTGTGTGTGTGTGTGTGTGTGTGTGTGTGTGTGTGTGTGTGTGTGTGTGCGCGTCTGTGCGCGATAACAAGACAGAATTTCATTAATGTAGGCGTAACAGATCCTATTGGGAATTCACTCGTAACTACACCCAGTCTGTTTGTATACCATTTATGCAAAATCTATGTTTCCTACCAACGAACCATGACCTATTCATATATATATATATATATATATATATATATATATATATATATTTATATATATATATATATATATATATATATATATATATATATATATATATATATATATATAATTAATATATATATAGTATATATCCAGTACATCTGCCAGAACCCGAGATGTCTCCCGCGGTCAGTCAAGCCTGGTCAAGCTCAGCCCTTGGTCAGATAAAGCGGGGACGTCCTTTTGAGGTAGTTGTCACCTAGGTGCTAATGTTACTCCTTTTACCTTCTGGCCTAGTCTCATGGCATCCACAACACCGCCCTCTTGACCTAGCTTTGATCTCCCGCCGCCACTGTCAACCGTTTTGTAGATTGTATTTTTTATTCTTCTATTGACAATAAATATTATAAATATCCTAAACTAAGCTGCATAACAAAGTACAGTAATGCTACCCACACCTTGCTTCACCCCTTGTGGACCAAGCCACGCTTTAGCAGATTAATCTGGCTATCAATAGACGACTTTATGTAGCTTAGGCAGGATATGTGGGAGTTGAAATGGTAAAGACTGGCCCTATCAACCCTCTGACTTCCGTGTACCGTTCCTACTCTAATAAAGTCGTCTATAGTGATAACCAGAATAACCTTTCAAAATGCATCATGATCCTCAAGGGGGTAAGCTAACTTAACCTACCCCATTCTAACTGAAATTACTCTAACTAACTAGAAGCGACGAACACACTAAACATACTTATTACTATTAGACAGACATACCCTTGCTAATCCCCCTGGCCTCAGCAATTTAGCTATATATATATATATATATATATATATATATATATATATGTATATACAGTATATATAATTATATATATATATATATATATATATATATATATATATATATATATATATATATATATATATATATATATATATATACCATCAAACATACACACGTGATATAGGAGTATGCAGGTACTTGCTAAGCTTTCTAATAGTCTGGTGATTGGTGAAGGTCAAATTTGTGTGAACATATCAGTTTGTGGGTAAAAGGGATGAGGAGGAGCTTTGTCGATTATTGGGAATGCTTACTGAACTGAATTGAAGGCATTATTGGTTAGTTTTAAAAGACAAACAGGCCTATCTTTCATACACTGTAACATTAATGTGTACAATAAAGAACATGTAGGCCTGAATATTTAGAACAGTGGTATAATTCTTGTATCATGAGGCAAGTTTAAATCCTGGGTCGATATTACACGATCTTTGTTCGAACACATATTCAAAACATGATATTCTTCGGATTGATATCGTGTAAGCTGCGGATTAAGGCAAAGTTAGAAAAGTAATTGTTTCCATTATCGTTCAGAACCACTTACGTATCCTAGTGCCCCTTGCAGTGCACTTAATTAATAACATAAATAATTATGAATGTGATTGTAAATGAATAAGTACACACTACGCAATAGTGTAGTTAAATTGAGGAGGATAGACAGGGTGGGGTGCAGAGACTTCTCTAAGAATGAGAGATAGAGAGAGATTTGATTTTGATTTTGCCCCGAGGGGCGAGTTTATTGAGCAGCGCCCCCCATCCTGTGAGGGGACAACCACTAGTAAGGCGATACATACTGCTCAAAGAGCCATTATTCCACTGAAACAACAGCATCGTCGTCTGGTTACATTCATATTTGTGTTTATAAGTCAGGTTGGCATTATCCAGATGTGTTATTATAGTGCCCTCATTTAATTGTCACATGGTCTGTATATACGTATTTCATTAAAAAAAAAAATAAAAAAAAAAAGCAAGCAAGCAAGCTTGTAGTGACTGAATTATTAATTGACAGGTTGTAAATAATAGCACTACAGAACTAGTGCAATCGTATGAGGAGACTATTAATATTTTCATTACATCAATGGTTATTGAGATCATAGTTAGCTGAATACAATTATTACAAAAATAGGCAATGGTATAAATCAACATAATACATAATTTAATACAGGCGGACATAATCATGATCCGGTTCGTTGTGCACTGGGAGCTAAGGTGTCTTGAGATCGCCTCGTACCCATACACAACGAACGTATTATAGTCTGCATGGTTGGTATCTAATTGAATATACTTAGTGAGTATTTCAAGAATGTCAGGGGGTAAGGAAATGTGATTTGTATATTAGAAGACTGTGATTAACGAGACGTGTAACATGTGGAGGGAGGTGGTAGAAAGAGAGGGATCTCGTTGGGGGTGGAAGTTTCGCTCCCAGGAATTTTCGTTCTTGTGGTATTTCAATAATAATAATAAAATAATAATAATAAGGGGACAACCACTGGTAAGGCAATACATACTGCTCAAAGAGCCATTATTCTACTGTAACAACAGTATCGTCGTCTGGTGTTATTATAGTTTCCTCATTTGATTGCCACGTGCTGTATATACGTGCTCATGAAAAAAAAAAAAAAAGTGACTGAATTATTAATTGACAGGTAAATAATAGCACTACAAAACTAGTGCAATCATATGAGGAGACCATTCATGTTTTCTTACATCAATGGTTATTGAAATCATAGTTAGCTGAATACAATTATTACATACATGATGTGACTAATATTTCGAACTATATATATTATTATGCAATAATAGTACGACAAATATATTACAATCATATGAGGGACACTTCACATTCTTCATTACATCAACGGTTATTGAGGTCATAGTTAGCTGAATACAAGAGTCACATACATAATGTGACTAATATTACCAACTACCGAAGTTATAATGGAATTATAGTAATACAAATATTTTACAAACATGAGTTACATGGTTCAAATTCTTATTACAATAATGGTTATTGAGGGGATAGTTAGCGCAATATGACCAGTGGAGAAGTTTACATGCCGATAGTAATATAATATTTAGTAGGGTGTGTGGTTATGGGAGAGAGGGAGGGGGGTTTTGATTTGATTTGATTTGATTGTTTTATTGAGAAAAGTACAAATGTTACACAAGTATCATAGTTACATTATCTCAAAAGGGCGAAGGTGCATACGCAATCTTCACCCTATTTTTAGCTTAAACTATGTCATTACATATATAGTTAGATGAGTAATACATTGATATTGAAGACAATTTTTAACACTACCTAAGTTTAGTATATACAGTATTATAATAAAGACATACCGGTATCTAAAATACATGAGTCCCCGTTATAGACCTTGATCAGATTGTTTTTTGTTTTTAAACACACATGCTGTCCCACAAGACCCCCAACTGAGCCCCGACCGTGTTAATCCCTCCTTAAACATCCTAGAGGGACCCTACCCGTCGTGACCCCAGTCACCAGACCCCAGCCAATGCCTTCTCTATACATAATTATGTATAGAGAAGGCATTGCCCCAGCACCCAAAACATACAGCCATACAGATTCAGATTCAGATTCAAATTATTTTATTTCCATAAAATAATATTCGGAGGGAAGGTGCAAGTGGTCCTCCGGGAGGGACAGTGCCGCATATCCGGAGGTACTTGTACATCAAGCCATTAGCCGAGAATATTGAGGACAATACAGCAGTATGGTTAGGGGTTTTGTAGGAGGTAGAGGAATGGGTGGGAGAGGAGGAGGAGTAGGGGGGGGGGGGGAGGAGGATGAGGTAAGGTACTCCAGGGAGGAGGAAAGTGTGAGAGGGCAGGTGTTACTCAGTTACTTTTTTTTTTTTTTTTAAAGACCTCCGTCTACGTCTACGTATTGTGAAAAACCTCTTATCCTCCGGCAAATTGTGGGGTTGAGTGAGTGAAGGGGGGGGGACAGTGAATGAAGGAGGATACATGTTTTTCATAATACGTGTTGCTAGCCCCAAACGCGCGAGCAACTGTGGCTTTCAACCATCCGACACATCCCCTTTTATTTATGTGCATCACACATGTTAAACACAAATAAAGTTTATGTTTTGTTTTACCCTACTGTGGAAAGACTACGGATACACCACTCCTGCCCGGGCCTCACACAGTGGCATGACCCAGCCCAGTCGAACTGAGCTCATGACGCTGGTGGCATTGCCCCGGAGGATAGCCATCCCTAGTCTTTGCTTGAGCCAGAGGGTTTCCCGGGGTTCTCCTGAAACTTCTCTGATTTTACGGCCTATTTCATTCACCATCTTAAGGGTGGTAGGGCCGAAGACTCCTGAAGTTACGAATGCCAGGGGCTCGAACTGATGATTTCTGGCGATGGCTTGATATTTTTCTCGCTTTTTATTTTCTGCTATCCGGGCGGCTTCACCTGCTTCGTCGGCGTTTCTGGCGATGTTGGTTGTGGAGAAAGTGTCAACACATGTGGCATCCCGGCCATTCTTGTAAGGGAAAGTGGTCATCCCATCTGGCCGTTTGCCGTCTTCTCTGTGAAGTCCATGTGGTTCGAGGATTGATGCACGGTTAGCACTCTGCAGGGCCCGTTTTATGACATCATTTAGTGCAGAGTGTCTTGGCAGGCGGCCTGCGTTGTAATTACATGACAAGGCATGGTGACCTTGAGCATCCATCCCCCCACCACACTTGCAAGTGTGTGGGTGACAAACTGCCGCACCCACTCTGAGCGCGATGGCAACCCGGAGCGCTTCAGCATCCAAGTGAGTTCCAAGAGGTGGGATGGGGATGGTGTGTAACCACAAGCCACTCTCCGAACGGGCGGCTGCCTGGAGGCGTGCTTTTGCAACCTGGTCTGCATTGGTTAGGAGATTTTCTTGAGTTTTCTTCGCCGAGATGGTATCCCACGCTTTCTGCTTGCTCCTGGAGGTACCCTGAGGCTCCTCCTCTACTCCTGTACTTTCCTTCCAGGTGTTAATCGCTGCTGTTACGTCCCCATTAAGTGTCATTCCGGGTTGAGAAGAAAGGATGGACACTACAAGGTCGTTGGATACGATGAGGGAAGAGATAAAGGCTGGGGAGGCAATATCCGAGGCTCTCCGTATGCCCAAGCCCCCGAGGCGGACAGGAAGGGTGGCTTGTGTCCAGGTCCGTTCTTTAAATTCCACGTTGGTGATGCTGGTCACTGCTTCTCGGATTATGCTGTCTAATCCCTTGGAGGCCACCATTGTTCGTGTAAGTCATCGATGTGCGCAGGAGGTATTGGAGTTTTGGGATGGAGAAACAGTTCTTGAGAAGGGCCAGAGCTGAGTGGGCATCGATGTGTATCAGGCGACTCACGAGACGTTGAAGCTCCTCCTTTTTAACTTGAAGTGCTGGTGGGATTGCTGCCAGAGTTAGTGGGGAACCTAATAGGGTTTGCTGGTGCTCCTGAAGGATCTTTACATCTGGCAATATGCCTCGAAACAGGGCCTGAGTCTCTTCTCCTTGTTCACGTGTGTGGTTGAGGAGGACAAGTTCACATTTGGTGTAATTTATCACTAGCCCAGCCTGGCCGAGGTCAGTTACGATGTTATTTAGGTCGGTTAGAGCGTTCTCTACTGACCCACCCAAGGTTGCATCGTCCAGGTACCATACATTCAGTTCTGACCTTACTTTGTTAGCTGCTGCATCCACCCCTATTGAGAAAAGAGCAGGACCACCTGGATCTCCCTGCTGTAACCCGGTCGCTGATGGGATTACCGTCTCGCCAAAAATCAGGATTGAAGGTTTGGAATAAGCCTGCCAAAGTAGGGGGTACAGAGTGGGGATGTGTTCTTGAGCTGCACGGAGGAAGACATCCCTGCGAATGCTGTTGAATGCGTTCCGCATGTCAATCTTTAGAAGCACTCGTTTTTCTTGTTCGTCAAGGGGAATCCACGCAATGCGAGCTAAGCTCATTATTATCGCGCCTCCTTAACTGGGAATGTATTGCGTGAAATGCATGTTAAGTGTTTTATGTACTGTTGGAATGGCTGTGGATGTGTGTGTAGTCCGTATTTAGCCAATTGGCGACATCGGAAACGAAGGCTTAGGGTGGATCTGTATGGTACCATTCTCACTATAGACGGTACCGTCTCGCCCGAAGGCTTAGGTAGCCATCAGCTTAGGTGAACCATATGATACCCAGCTCGCCTTGTACCATATTTGCCAACCCCAGATGGGACGTCACAATGTCGTCCACTTATTCCAGGTACCTATTTACAGCTAGGTGAACTGAGGCTAATACATGAAAGGAGACAAGCCCAATTTGTCTCCGCCCGGCCGGGGATTGAACCCCCGACCCCTCGTGTGTGAGACGAGAGCTCTACCTACTAGGCTACGGGCTGTGTGTGTGTGTATGTGTTGGGGAGGGTGGGACATACTACATATAAATAAGTTGTTTAAGGCCAGCCATAGTACTGAAGATAAAAAAAAAAAAAAAAAAAAAAAAAAAAAAAAAAAAAATCTTAAAAGGGAAAGTTTGAATTTCAACGCAAGTCTACAGATATCAGCAGTATCGCTTCATCGTACCTGACACAACATATCAATAAGTAAGGAAGGAAACTGTATACGTGCAAAGATCAAGATTCAATTAAGTTTAGTAGCAAAACAATATTCAGAAGGAAGATACTAGTAGTCCTCCGGGATGGATATGCCGCATATCCGAAGGTACTTAATTGTAGATCAAACCATTAGCAAAGAATATTGAGGACAATTATGTTGCTTACATATGCAAGGGTCATGTATATTGGCTTGCAAAAGGATATGAATTGGCACTTAACAGATTATTTAAATAAAAGCTGTGTTAGAGGCTCAGAGGGATATGTATATACTGTACATTGTCAATCTATTGAATGAGAATAGCAGTGATAAGTAAAGAAATACTGACTGGTATTATAAGTGTGACATGATCAATGAAAATATGAAATCGTGTAGAGGGCGTTACAATGGGTTTAAGTGTGACCTTGTAAGAAAGAAGAGATGTGTGGAGGGCAAGGGGTGCATACTTATAAGGTTCATGTTTCATGTTTACAGTACATATTGTGGGGGGGCAAAGTTCTTGTGTTGTTTTAGTATGTTATTGATTACGTTATTCTTTAGCATGTATATTGCTTGATCCTCAATTGTGGTTAACTAATTATTCCTGTATTCCCTAATCATTGGGCATTCCAAGATATAGTGCTCGAGAGAGTGTTTGTTGGGAGCTCTGCAAACCCTACATTGCCTGTGCTCTTCTTCTACCTGCCAATTCAGCTGCCATGGATAACAATAGCCAAGCCTTATTCTTGCATGTACTGAGTCTACCCACCTACTCGTTGTACGTTTACCATAGGTGTATTTGGTCGTAAATGCTACTTTATTGTAGTAGTTTATAGATCGGCTGGTATTATGATGTCTAGCTCTGTCTTCATCCACTCTTTCTTCTTGTGTCTTTTTAATTATAGTTCTCATTTGTTTCAACGACAGTTCAAGAATATGATCAGGTTCTTCTTTCTCTGAGGCCTCCTTGGCAAGCTTATCTGCCCTTTCATTGCCGGGGATGCCTACATGTGAAGGAATCCAGGCAAATTTGACCCCTAGCCCCTTCTCCCCTACACATTTTATCCCCCGTCTGATATCTTGTACAAGGAAAGGATAGAAGCTAGAGATAGCTTCCAAGGCCGCCCTGCTGTCAGATAGGATAATAATATTCTTTCCCCTTCGAAAGACACTCCCAATTCCCATCGCTATTGCCACCAGCTCAGTTTGAGTGGAGGAGGCCCAGTCCTGTAGCCTGGATAGTTCATCGTCTTCCTGAGCAAAGTTGCCACCACTCATAATAGTGATGGCAGCTCCTGCCCTCCCAGTTACGGTGTTAAGTGAGCCGTCACAGTATACCTGATCAGTGTTCTCATCTGTCATCAATTATCTTCTATTAGTGACATGAAGTTTGTCTTCAGAGCGTAGGACGGGATCTCAGACTTTTTTGTGTCGAGTTGAGTCACTATAATCTCAATAGTGGCCTCTTCTCAGGGCGGAAGGGGGACACTCAATTGCCGGTCATCTGGATGGTAGTCTGTAAGCTGGCTGGGCGGGGTGGGGTCAGTCAGTTGCCAGTCACCGATATAGTAGTCTGTAAGCTGGTAGTCAAGAATGTCAGCAGCAGTTACATGTGGCCAGTCCCTGCCTTTTAAGTCATCTATTCTAAGTAGCTCCATTAGTGCAGTCTTAGGTCGTGTTTCTCTGTCGTCTCTCAGTGTTCGTATGCCTATTGTCACATTTGTTTCTTTTATTCTATCAGTGATGGACGATAGATTTAACTCATATCTAAGATTTTTTACCTTGACATTTCTCGGACATCCAAAAATAAGTCTCATGGTTTCATTTTGCAGTGTGTCAAGTTTTTCGATCTGATTAGCAGGTAGACAGGAGAGAGCAGGTGCATGGTAGTCAATTACTGATCTAATATAGGCAATGTACATGGTCCTGAGGATAGTGATGGAGGCACCCAAGCCTTTCCATGACATTACTTTAAGGGGCCTTAGTCGTCTTTTACAGGTGGTCATTACATGATCAAATTCAGCATTATTACCCTGTAGTCCCCCAACATACACTCCCAGATATTTATAATAGTCTACCCTCTCCAGTACATTACCATGGAGATGTAGAGGCTTGTTACGATTCCAACCTTTTGTTATGGCTTTTGTTTTGTTTGTTGATATTACCAGGCCTAATTGGTCACAAGCTTCTCCTACCAAGTCTAGGGCACGTTGTATGTCCCTGTGACTATCGGCCTGGATGAAAATATCATCAGCATAGCTTTCACAGATCACTCCTCTGGGAAATTTGAGTCTAACAATAATGTGCATTAATATGTTGAATAGTATTGGACTTAATACTCCCCCCTGTGGTGTACCCAGCTCAAGCTTACGTATTTCAGACTTTTTACCTTGAAAGACGACATATGCACTTCTATTGCTGAGGTATTCCTTGATCCAGCCCAATAGTTTACCTTTTACACCCATTTTCGCCAACTCGCAAAATATTACATCCCTGTTTGCTACATCAAATGCACCTTTCAAATCTAAAGATACAGTAAAGTTACACCTATGGTTAGAGAGATATGATGTGATACAGGACATTGTACTTCTGCCTTTGATGTAGCCATTCAAATGCGGGCTCAATTGTGACTCTATTTTGTGCAGTAGCCTATTAAGGACAATCCTTTCAATTGTCTTGCAATAACAAGAAAGAAGTGATATAGGTCTCATGGCTGTAACAGAACCAGCCTTGGGTACAGGAATTATGACAGCTCTTTTCCAGTCAGGAGGGATGATACTGTTGCGATAGCTAAGGTTAAAGAAATCCAGCAATGGATTGCCTGCAACCTCTGTCATTGCACGTAGAATGGGATATGTTATCCCATCCTCCCCTGGGGCACTACTTTTGTTGTTGGATAGGGCTCTTTGGAGCTCGTAAGTGTTTATATCTTTACACGAGTCATCCTTAATGGCTATTGCTTCCTCTACTTGTTGGCGAAAATCCGGCAGGTTGGGTCCTAGCTTATTCCTAACTCTGAGAGGCAGATTACTGTAGGTGGAGGCAGAGGCCCATTCATCCATAAGGGTTTGAGCAAATTCCTGAGGGTGGGGATGGGCTGCAGCTTGGTTAGTTTTCCCCCTTGCAATGTTTATTTTCCTCCACACAACACTGATGGACGTATCTTTATTTGTGTAATTTAAAAAGTCTAACCAGAATTTCTCCCTTGCTTTAATTTTAGCCTGATGGGCCTTTTGACCACAGATTTTTATATTTTCAAAGTTTTCACCAGTTTTATTACCCTTCCAAATTTGTGTAGCAGTTTTTAACAAATTGGTGGTATCTTGTACCTCTTTATCATCCCTGTACCACCTTTGCCAGATTCCACCCTTCGCGTTTGAACGGTATTTGTTTCCCCTATTATTTTTGTTTTTTTTCTTGTTTGATTGCTGTTTGTTTGTTGTCTTTTTATGAGAGATTTGCTGTTCAGCATATCTTGTTAGATCTTGATAGAAAGTATTTATTGAGTTAGTCTCAGGATATGACTCAAACCACTTACTCATTCCCTCCACAAATTCTTTGGTATGCTGTGGTAGGAGTTGGAGCCTCTTCCTCCCCCCATCAACCCGCCTCTTTTTAACATCTAGCCTAGTTAATAGTGCAAAGTGATCAGATAATAGTAAGTCCTGCTTGTGAACAGAACAGGTACGATATGGCTCGTTATACAGACAAACATAATCTAGCCTGCCATCTAGGACATGCGTTGACTCCGGCTGTCCTATTAGTCTTACCTCATTACAGGAGTTTATATAATTTAACCATCGTTGACCATTAACATTAGTATTATTCCTACCTCCATGCGAGGACAGAGCTCTATGGTGAGCATTTAGGTCGCCCATCAATAGAGTCTGTTCTTCATATAGCAGGTCAGGAAATTCTTGTGTATCGAGTGAGTTGCAACCTACATATATGTTGATTATATTAAGTTGGTAATCATCAAGGTATACCTTTAAAGATATATTTTCAGTGTCCCTACCAAAAGAACAATAAAACCTCTTTACAGGTATAGTCTTTTTGACATACGTAATCAAACCCCTGGCAGATGTTTCAGTGCAGTTGTGTACATGGGCAATATAATTTCCAAATCCAGGGCGAAATGTTTCATTAGCCCTGGATTCTTGGAGACATATTACATCCACGTCATGCAACATTGCAAAATGCTGAAGCTCTACAAAGCGTTGATTAATGCCATTGGTATTCCAACATAACACCTTTAGGCCTGAATCACAATTTCCTGTGTTATTCATCATCACTACCTACTGGGGTTTCTTCAACACTAGCTGGCTCTACCGAGTCTACCATACCCTCAATTACTTTGGCTGTCTCTTACATTGTTGAAACAGCAGAGAGGAGGCGCATACCATCCCCTTCTGTAATGTTTTCTAGTTTTTCCCTTATTGATTTAACCGTGACCTTTCTTGGCAAGGCATGGGAAACATTGTTTAAAACATCGTCTCTTACTAATAGATGTTCAGTTTGTTCCCCTCTAACACTGTGATATTCCCCCTGCTTACAGTTTGTAATATTACTCGCATTGTCACTATTGTTCTCCGCCTGTTTATTGTTAATTAGATATATTAGAGATATACAGTACATATACCCATTTGCCCATAATTTCCGGATTAGACATTTTCACACCTATATTATGTAAATGGGTTTGAATGATTGTTAGATTTACAGTAAACTCTACCCACGTTTCCCTCTCTTTTCTAAATATAAACACTTTACAAACTAATAATATCTATATCTATAGACACGATAGATATCTAGTTATGTTATGTTAGTTATGTTTTGCCATGTCACATCCATGTTAATTTCGTCTTACTCGTCCCACAAAGATACTCTCCTACATATCCTAAAATAAGCAACATAGTCAAATTAGAATAAACCACCACTAACTAAACAAAAACTATTATAACTTAACACATTCACGTCTGTCTATATCAACTATCCTTTACTATCACAATGAACAGTTCATCTCAGTGACGGAACCTATATACATTGACTCTAAACATCGCCATTAACCCTTCCTACCCGGGCTGCCTTAGGTAAGGACAGCTCGGCAGAAGGGCCGCTACCCGGTATGCCTTACCTAAGGCATTTGCTTTAAAGCGTGCTTTAAATTTTGCGCGGGCAAATTTTACTTTGCGTGGGCGATCGTAGCGCCACCAAGCCTCAACTACCACTCTTATCAGTTCCTACGTTGCCGCCATTGCGAGCTACAGCAAAAAAATGAATTCCGACGCGTCCGATACTGTGCAATCTCCCGCGCGTCCCAGTGCTAACCCGCTTGCAACATCTACGCCTCTGCCAACCGAGAAGAAAAAGAAACTAAGGAAAGTGAAACGTTTGCTAAGTGAGAGTGCAATACACCGTGAACTTTTCAACCCGGATTTGAGCAGTGGTGAAAGCTCTGTGGACAAAAACCTCAATATTCAGAGTAGAAGTGGAAGCAAAGTTGACGATTTTGTGGGATTTGGTGATGATGACAATGTGGATTTATTTGAGGGGGGTGATAGTAGTGATGATCCTGATGTGGAAGTGGTGGAGGAAGGTGCTATTGATGTACCAAGTGTGCTAGAGCCAACCCCTTCGCCTAGTTTCGTAGGTCAGGGTAGGCCTAGTCCTAGCCCTAGCCCTACGCCAGGACCTTCCCCTTTGTCTGCCCGTATGCCCTTGAAAGTGGGTAAATACTTCTATAAACAGTCTTTAGTGAAAAGTGCAGCCAAGAAAGCACGCAGGGAAGCAGAACAAGTGAGGGAAGGCGTAGATAGTGATAGTGACGCCAACCCAGGCCTAGCAACCACCCGCATTCCTTTGTCCCGACGCCTTGACCCGGGACGCCGGAAGGGCCACCCACAGCCCTCGGCTTCATCTGTCCCTCAGGATGACCAAAGGGCCTCTACAAGTGCGTCATTGGCCTCCCACAGTGTGCCACCACAGGCCCCGCATCGTAGGTCATTATTTCCGGCGGAAAAGTCCACGGCTAGCCGCAAAAGGAGCCCAACTCCCGAGGCCGAGGCTCCCATTGCTCAACCTCCCGCAGCCCCACGCCGCCGACGCCCAGTCTATTCTTCACCAGAGTTGTCTCCTGAAGAGGATGCTGATGACCCCAACATTGCCCAAGATGACCTGACGTCGCCTGAGGAAGAGGAAAACGAAGAGGAAGAGGAAGAGGAAGTCCCGACAAGAAGAGTCAAAGGGCGAGGTCGTGGACGTGGTCAGCCTGCCGACGCCGCTGCCCCTGGGCCTGAGCCTGGGCGTGGGCGTGCAGGGCGTCTGCCTGGGCGTCCGCGTGGCCAAGGGCGTGTGCCAGGGTGTCCAGGGCGTGTGCCTGCTGCAGCTGCACGTCCTCGCCCTCGAGCAGCTGACATGTTTGTGTGGACAGATGGGGCGGATTTTGTGCCAGATTGTCCTGCCTTTGACGAGGTACAACAGGGTTCCGGGGTGTCACCAGCATATCCCTGTGGCCCAAATGCCACCCCCAGTGAACTTTTCTGTGGCTTCTATGACAATGAAGTCATGGAATACCTTGTCAAAGAGACAAATAACCACCAGGCTATCTGTTCAAACTTTCTTGGGAGGAAGACCAGTGCCAAGATGGTGGCATGGAGAGCTCTCACTGTGGCAGAATTATATGTGTTCTTGGCACTCACAATGCTGATGACACACATAAAGAAGCACGTTCTGGCCGACTACTGGATAACTGGCGACCTCACAACGACTCCAGCATTTGGCAAATTCATGTCAAGGGATAGGTACTTCGACATCCTCTCATATTTCCATCTGACAAATAACATGCATGTCCACGAGCCCGACACACTCTGGAAGATCAGGCAACTGTATGACATGATACGTCATCAGTTTTCCACCTACCTGATTCCTTTTCAGAAGCTGTGTATCGACGAGTCTCTGGTCCTGTTCCGTGGTAGGCGGCACTTCCGACAGTATATCCCGTCCAAGATACACCGCTTCGGCATCAAGCTCTTCGTCCTCTGCGACTGTAAGACGGGATATGTGCTCGACTTTATAGTCTACAGCGGCAAGGGTGGTGAGGTGCAGATTGACCCCCTCATTGGTTTTGGCGGCGCTGTGGTAAAGAGGATGATGGAGAGGTACTTCCATGACAACCACATCCTCTATACCGACAATTATTACACGTCGCCTATCCTCGCCAAGTACCTCCATGACCGCAAGACCGGAACTGTCGGCACAGTGAAGGGGAAGAGGAAGGGCATGCCAGCCTACCCAACCAAGACTAAGAAGACGGACATCTTCCATAAGAAGAGTGGCCCCATCCTCTCCATCCACTGGCATGACCAGCGCAAGGTCAACCTCCTCACCACATGCCACAAAGCAGAGATGGTCCCCACAGGGAAGGTGGACCGAAAAACGAAGAACCCTATCACGGAACCAGCTGCTGTTCTGGACTATAACCTCAACATGCACCTCGTCGACAAGTCCGACATGCAGATGGGCTTCATAGACTGCCTGCGAACATCTTGCAGGTGGTACAAGAAGTTTGTGCTGCATACAGTAGATATGTCTGTCCTCAACGCGTACAACATCTACCGTTTGAGGAGTCCAGTCATGAAGTACAAGAGCCTGCGGACCTTCCAAAAGCAGCTGATACATGAGCTCCTGGTAAAACATGCGGGTACACCAGGGAGGCCACTACAAGGACCAGGCATGATGGACAGAACAGGGTGTGCCGAGTTCTTCAGAAAGCACCAGCTCGTCGCCCTTCCTTTCCAGGGTCCTAACAGCAGAATAAGAATGCAGAAGAGGTGCTATGTGTGCACCCGCACAACTCGACGACCAAGCAAACCCACAAAAACCACTTGGCAATGCCTCGAGTGTCAGGTGGGACTGTGTGCTGGCACCTGCTTCAATGATTTCCACACTATGACAAACTATTGAAGTGTAAGTGACAGTGATAGTGACACTCAATAATAATAATAATAATATAACTAAGTATAAGTGAAAGAGACACACATAAGTAATAATAAGTGCCTTCAGAACAATATGAACAAGTGAAAGTGACACTAAAATATATATTCCTAACAATAAATAAGTGAAAATTACACTATCAATTACCATAGTCCAGTGAAATTGACACTATACTAATAATAAAACTAAGTATAAGTGAAAGAGACACACATAAGTAATAATAAGTGCCTTCAGAACAATATGAACAAGTGAAAGTGACACTACAATATATATTTCTAACAATAAATAAGTGAAAATGACACTATCAATTACCATAGTCCAGTATAAATAATCATAACTACTATAATAATGACTATAAAACTAAGTCTAAGTGAAAGAGACACACATAAGTAATAATAAGTGCCTTCAGAACAATATGAACAAGTGAAAGTGACACTAAAATATATATTCCTAACAATAAATAAGTGAAAATGACACTATCAATTACCATAGTCCAGTATAAATAATCATAACTACTATAATAATAACAATAAAACTAAGTATAAGTGACAGAGACACAAATTACTTCAGAAAAATAACTTTATTGAGTGAAAATAACAATAACAATAATATATGGCATATAAACAATAAAACACTAAAAAATCGCTTCCCGCCATAATTCAAGGTAGAGCGACGAGTCAAAACGTTCGTCGTAGCCTGGGCCGCGGTTGAGCGTTCAGACGCGGCGAGGTAAATACGCGGCAAAAGTTACCTCCACTTCCATCACCATCACTCCGGAACCAGTTGAGCTAGAAAGCTCTACTGAATTCCATTCTAGGCGGCAAGGTAAGACGCATATTTTGACATATGTTTTATTAATGTAGGTAGTATATTAAGCGAGATTAGCCTTAGTTTACTTTTGTTGTGTTTTCAGCCAAATCGCCCGGATACAGCCTCCGTCCTTAAGAAAGGCTGCCCGGGTAGGAAGGGTTAAACATAGCCTCGCCAATCCCCCAGGCCTCAGCTGCCATCAAACTTATACACGTGCCACCGTAGTCAGGACAATGTTTGGTACTTGTTTTACTTTTTATTTGTCTAAGCGGTAATTGGCGATTTTTTTTCAGTATAGTTCAATGTGTGGGTAAAATAATGCTGATGTTTTGGAGCTATGGAGTTTGCTGTGAATGCTTAGTGAACTACCGATCAGCAATAATATTCTAATTAACATGTATTTACAAGGAACTTCTCCAATTGACTCTAAAAACGCAATTATCTCTCTCTCGCTCTCTCTCATATACAGTATATATATATATATATATAATTATACAGTATATGGTGCGTGGTAATAATGGCACAGGCACAAGTGGAAAAATAGGAAGATATGGCACAACTAAAAAAAATTGTATTGAAAATAAATATCAAATACAAAACCGTGTAGGAACATTGTTCAGACATGAGAACATTATTTTATAGCAACTTTAAAAAACAAAAACAAATTAACAACTAGAATAAATCTTATGTTGTGGAATGGGCCGAATGTTTAGTGCTGGAATACCTGGCTGGGGGTTGCGTCTTCTTCTCTGAAAATATTATGTACCAGAAAAATAGGTTTGATCGAACTACTCTAGCAATGGAGCTGCCTCTTCAGTACATCTAGCCTTGAGTAGTTGCATTCCTGCTGGGATATCTTCAACAGAATTAACGAAAATCATCACTCTCCTTGTAGTGGTTGGTCAGGTCAAGGTCCTGTAGTTCTATCCAAGTACTCTGAGTCATGTGGTAGAAGCATATTTAACATTTCTGAACAATATTGCCGGAATATTTTATTCCATACATCTGTCAAAACGCGAGATGTCTCCCGCGGCCAGTCAAGCCCAGCCCTTGGACAGATAAAGAGGGGATATCCTTTAGAGGCAGTTGTCACCAAGGTGCTAATTGAACTCCTTTGACCTTTTGTCCTTTTAAATGGCATCTATAGTTCCGCCCTCTTGACCTATAAGCCTATAGATCTACCGCCGCTACCCTGGATTGTATGTTTGTTGGGAAGATTCGTCACTGGTCGCCCCACAAAAATATTATCACACATAATATTATCCTATACTAATTTAGAAATAATACTATCCATACTTTATAGAGCTATAACTTAACCTATCCCGTCCTATCTGAAATTGCTCTAACTAACTGGAGGTGACGAAACCATTACATTGCCTTACGACATCACCATTATATAAACATATGCCCTTTCTAATCCACCTGGCCTCAGTTGCCATCAAATATATATGTGTGATACAGGAATATGTAGGTACTTGCTAAGAACATAAGGACATAAGAAAACGGGACTCCACAGAAAACCGCTCAGCTCACACAAAGCAGATCCCTTTCACACCCAGACCATCACATCCATGTGCCTATCTAATTTTGCTCTGAACCTCTTTATCGTTCTTGATCCTACTATAACACTCTGTAGCCTATGATACATATCTACAACTCTGTTTCTTAACCAGTGTTTGCCTAAATCTTTTCTGAAACAAAATGTATCTATCTTGTAACTATTTGTTCGAGTCTTTTGGTATCACTGATCTTCCGTACACCTTTCATGTCCTTTTTTTTTAATTCCACTTACCCACCTCTATCATATCCCCTCTAAACTCTCCGTCTCTCTAAGCAAACGTAGGCCTAATTTCTTCAACCTTTCTTCATATGGAAGAATTCTAATATTATAGATAATTTGTTTTCATTCGTTTTACTCTCTCCAAGGAGTCTCCGTCCATTCTGTAATAAGGACACCAACATATTCCATAATTATGGGGTCTCACTAATGAGAAGTAAAGTACTAGGCAATCTTTTCTACACATCTGCAACTCAGTTTCCAAATCAATGGTTTGTCTATATCTTTTCTAAAGCTGAACATATTTAATTTGAAGCCATGTAAATCGGGAATCTCACAGTTATTCAGCTTGAAAACATTATTTATATCCCGCTTATTCATACCTGTCATCCACCTCGCATCATAATTCTCCCACATTATTTTTAGCTTTCTCATATTAGTCGAACATTGCGTTATAAGAAAGAATGAATGTCAGGAAAGATATTGTTGAGTGAAACCTAATCTATTAAGTGAGGAAGGGGTGCAGTCAAAAGTGGCATCCCCCGGGATCTGTATTATACTCTCCGTTGTTTGTTATATACATAAATGACCTTGATTTAGGTATAACTAGTAGGATTAGTAAATTTGCAGACAATATCAAAATAGGGAGAAAAATAGATTCGGTTTCTGTTAAGTACTGTATATCCAAAGGGATCTATATAGATTGCATAAACGGTCAGTAAATTGTCAGAATAATTTTTAAATTGATATATGCAAGGTATTAAAAATAGTAAAGGTGAATGCAAATGCAAAATATAATCTAGTTAATACGGAATTATGAATTGTAATGGTTGGATGTGCAAGGGATCTGCCCCGTATGGGCTGGTAGGCCCTCTGCAGATTTCCATGTTCTTATCTCCATATAATTATACAGAGAGAGAAAATAGGAGTCTGCAGAGAGCCGATTGGCCCATAGATAGATAGAGAGAGAGAGAAAGAGAGAGAGAGAGAGAGAACGAGAGAGAGAGAGAGAGAGAGAGGGAGTTGGCCTAGGGTACGATATAATCCCTCTTATTATAACTGTAGCAGACTTATCTATGCATTGATTCCCAATCTGACTTCACACTTATGTGCTAGCCAGTGTTAATTAGTATTAAATATAGTTTTTCACACCACCCTCTCTACCTCTCTTTTGTAACCACAGTATAATTATGCAGTAACAAAAAAAAATAATAAAAAAAAAAAAAAATATATATATACAGTATATTATATATATATATATACTGTATATATATATATATATATATAATATATACCGTATGTATATATATATATATATATATATATATATATATATATATATATATATATATATATATTTAACATTTCTGAACAATAATGCCGGAATATTCTATTCCATACATCTGTCAAAACGCGAGATGTCTCCCGCGGCCAGTCAAGCCCAGCCCTTGGACAGATAAAGAGGGGATATCCTTTTGAGGCAGTTGTCACCAAGGTGCTAATTGAACTCCTTTGACCTTTTGTCCGGCTCTATGGCATCTATAGTTCCGGAACGCCCTCTTGACCTATAAGCCTATAGATCTACCGCCGCTACCCTGGATTGTATGTTTGTCGGGAAGATTCGTCACTGGTCGCCCCACAAAAATATTATCACATATATCCTATACTAATTTAGAAATAATACTATCCATACTTTATAGAGCTATAACTTAACCTATCCCGTCCTATCTGCAATTGCTCTAACTAACTAGAGGCGACGAAACCATTAAATTGCCTTACGACATCACCATTAGATAAACATACCCTTTCTAATCCACCTGGCCTCAGTTGCCATCAAATATGTATGTGTGATACAGGAATATGTAGGTACTTGCTAAGAACATAAGGACATGAGAAAACGGGACTCCACAGAAAGCCGCTCAGCTCACACAAAGCAGATCCCTTTCACACCCAGACCATCACATTTATGTTTGTTTTTGTTTTGTTTTTCTATGTGATTGGCATAACTGCCTATAGCGAGTGCCTCCCCCATAGTTGAAAGAGTGAGAGGGCCAAAATCAAGGGACGTTCGAGCCAAAATGCCTGGACACACGGAGTTTGAAGCAATTTAAGTCATAGGAAGCGGGAAAAAATGATTTTGGGAGAGAGTTCCAGAGCTCAGCTGTTGAGTAGAAGAAAGTTTGAGAGTAACGTTTCACTCTTGGGTTGGAGAGTTGCACAGAGTAGGGGTGGGATTGAGTTGCAAGACGGGTACCACGTGCCCTACGTAAAGGAGGTGGTATGCACTGGGATAGCTCTGAGGAACACTGATTATTATAGTAGCGATAGAATAGCGAGAGAGATGCAACATTGCGGCGGAGAGAGAGAGATTGCAGAGAGTTGGTGAGTGGACGGGAGTTAATGATACGAAAGGCCTTCCTTTCAACCTTGTTTAGGAGAGCGGTGTGAGAGGAACCTCCCCACACATGTGAACAATACTCAATACAAGGGCGCACTATGCCCCTGTACAGAGCAAGAAGCTGTGCAGGGGAAAAGAACCCCCTAAGGCGGTTGAGCACACCCAGCTTCTGGGAGGCTGCCTTAGCAAGACTGGTAATATGGTCCTTCCAAATGAGAGCAGAAGAAAAAGAGACACCAAGAATATTGGGAGAAGATGAAGGGTTGATATTTGTATTGTTGAAGAATAAGGGATAGTCCGCTGGGAGATCCTGACGGGTAGATAGATGGAGAAATTGGGTTTTGGAAGCATTAAAGTTAACAAGGTTTTCTCTGCCCTAATTGGAAATAGTATTTAGATCAGAATTTAAGAGTTGTATGGCTTCATTACGTTTGTCGTTGAGGGATTGCTGGCTGGGGCGTTCTGAAAAAGTAATGGAGTAGTGTAAGGTTGAGTCGTCTGCCTATGAATGGATGGGAATTAAGGTACAGTTAAGGAGATCATTTATAAAAATTAGAAAGATAATTAAAATGTAAAACTTGCAAACTAAACAAACCAAAATTGGGACAAGGACAATACAAAGTCAAATTAAATTATCAAAATCGCTATGTGGAAACAATGCTTACTAAAATGAAAATTATTAAATAAAAGAACACAATCCACCACATAGGGTGTACATTACTACATGAGCAAGTCAATCTGTTTCCCAAGCAAACTAATCGCACATATAACAACGCACTATCGTCACGTTAAAGGAAGTAGTCAAGTTTGGGAAGTCCGGGACGCTCTGGCAAATTTTACCAAACTCTGCATGAATAAAGAAACTACATGTTAAATGTCAAAATATTATTTAAAATCAAACCTGCAACATGACAAGACATTAACAATAGTACAAAATACAAATATTGATAAGATATCTATATTATTACAAAATAATATATATAATACAGTACAGCACTCACTAACGATAGTGCTACCGGGTAGGTACCTGTAAGCATAGCATGCCTCAAGTGACCCCTATCAATAACTACCCTACAAATAACCGGCCGGTCTATATGATCTGTGCCCCATGAATATTCTTTCCTCTCACTTAAACAGTAGGCTACCATAGTGCGGTTGGGAATATGAACATGATTAGATTAATATCCAGTATTCGAGAATGGATAATAAGTCGTAGGCGTGTGCATAAACCTTTAACCGTCCTGGTGGTGTAATGGTTAAGGTGGCAAAAATATGTGTGTGATAACCCGGGTTCGAATCCCGGTGGATCATATATACTTTAATTAATTTCACTGGGGGTGTGGTGGTGAGATTAATAAAAATAATTTTATAGCAAAATAAACTTGGGAAATCGCAAAAGTAAGCAATTGATACTATCGACAATGAATACATATAATATAAAGACAAATAATTGCAAAATATGAAGTAACAACAGATTGAAACAAAGAGTACTCTTTTAACAAGAACAATAAATTTAAAAAATCATCAATATTAATATTAATAATAGAAAAAGAAAAATATAAACAATAAATACAGACAAAAAACAATAAATACAGACAAAAAGTAAGCAGAGGCTATACAAGAAACTTCAAGCCAAAAATGCTTGATTATAATTATTGATGTCAAATTCCAGAACACAGTCACAATAATTGACCCCAAAAAGATTAAATTTATGGAACAATCCACCTGCCTCAAAACCTCTGTCCACCAAGAGTCCGTATAGTAACCCAGCTCTAGCCCAAAAGTCATGCACCCTAGTGCAGATTTTACAAAATCTCACTAATTGGGAACAAACACAATTATAAGTTATTTTGCTATCGATATTACTACTAGGGAAAGGAAAGTTTACCACGATAAAATTAAAATCATCAACTTTGTGATATACTTTAAGTATGCACTGTTCATTAACAATCTCTATATTTATATCAAGAAATTTTTTAACTTTATAATTTACGTTACATTGTGTGAGGGGAATAGAATTAGGGTAAATAAGTTTAGCAACTCGATTAAAATTTAACAAATTGCAAACGAGAATATCATCAATATATCTACTATTATTACTTAACAATTTAGCAAGTGCTAATTTTTCTGGGATTTTATTTTTCTTGCTACTGTCAACTAAGTCTTTTATATATTTAAATTCTAAAGCAAGCAAGAATAAGTCTGCAATTAAAGGACTAGCATTTCCACCCCTAGGAATTCCTAATATTTGTTTTGAAAATGTACGGCCCGAATCTAACATAAGTATTGAAAAGGAGGAATTTAAGGGCATCTTTAAGTTTAGTTCTATCAGAATATACATAACTAGTGGGAGTAGAGCTAAGTGATGCATTATTAAAATATGTATAAACATTATGAAATAATTACTGATGTGCCTATCTAATTTTGCTCTGAAGCTCTTTATCGTTCTTGATCCTACTATAACACTCTGTAGCCTATGATACTTATCTACAACTCTGTTTCTTAACCAGTGTTTGCCTAAATCTTTTCTGAAACAAAATGTATCTATCTTGTAACTATTTGTTCGAGTCTTTTGGTATCACTGATCTTCCGTACACCTTTCATGTCCTTTTTTATAATTCCACTTACCCACCTCTATCATATCCCCTCTAAACTCTCCGTCTCTCTAAGCAAACGTAAGCCTAATTTCTTCAACCTTTCTTCATATGGAAGATTTCTAATATTATGGATAATTTGTTTTCATTTGTTTTACTCTCTGCAAGGAGTCTCCGTCCATTCTGTAATAAGGACACCAACATATTCCATAATTATGGGGTCTCACTAATGAGAAGTAAAGTACTAGGCAATCTATTCTACACATCTGCAACTCTGTTTCCAAATCAATGGTTTGTCTATATCTGTTCTAAAGCTGAACATGTTTAATTTGAAGCCATTTAAATAAGATACTTAACAGTTATTCAGCTTGAAAGCATTATTTATATCCCGCTTATTCATACCTTTCATCCACCTCTCATCATAATTATGGGGTCTCACTAATGAGAAGTAAAGTACTAGGCAATCTATTCTACACATCTGCAACTCTGTTTCCAAATCAATGGTTTGTCTATATCTGTTCTAAAGCTGAACATGTTTAATTTGAAGCCATTTAAATAAGATACTTAACAGTTATTCAGCTTGAAAGCATTATTTATATCCCGCTTATTCATACCTTTCATCCACCTCTCATCATAATTCTCCCACATTTTAGCTTTCTCATATTAGTCGAACATTGCGTTATAATTAAATAGATTGCATAAACGGTCAGTAAATTGGCAGAATAATTTTAAAATTGATATATGCAAGGTATTAAAAATAGTAAAGGTGAATGCAAATGCTAAATATAATCTAGTTTATACGGAATTATGAATTGTAATGGTTGGATGTACAAGGGATCTTCCCCGTATGGGCTGGTAGGCCCTCTGCAGATTTCCATGTTCTTATCTCCATATAATTTTACAGAGAGAGAAAATAGGAGTCTGCAGAGAGCCGATTGGCTCATAGATAGAGAGAGAGAGAGAGAGAGTTGGCCTAGGGTACGATATAATCCCTCTTATTATAACTGTAGCAGACTTGTCTATGCATTGATTCCCAATCTGACTTCACACTTATGTGCTAGCCAGTGTTAATTAGTATTACATTTATTTTTTCCTCCACCCTCTCTACCTCTCTTTTTTTGGGCACAGTATATGCAGTTAAAAAAAAAATATATATATATATATAATATATAATAATTATACAGTATATATATATATATATATATATATATATATATATATATATATACCGTATATATACCGTATATATATATATATATATATATATATATATATACTGTATATATATATATATATATATATATATATATATATATGAGAGAGAGAGAGAGAAAGCGGAGTTGAAAATTAACTTTAATCCCTCTAATCCAAACGGAAGCAGACCTACTTATCCACTTCTTTCTGACCTGACTTGCTCACACTCGTATGTAAAAAAGGAAAGCGAATCTGAGACTGGGCGTAGGTGTTGCCAATTGCGAGAAATCGCAAGGTTATGGACAATTTCAGCCCTACCTCCAGGGGCCTCCTCCAGAAGGTGATCTTCTTCTCCAGCCGAGGCCGCACACGCTCGCATATCTCGTCGAAGAGACCCTCGTCGAGTCGTAGGAAGCTCCGGTACAGTTCTGGATCCTCTGCTGCCAATTCCCTCATGAGGGTGTGGTAGTGGACATAGATCTCCCTCCTCATTATGTATGGCTTCACCCACACACTTCGCTTTTTCCTTCTCTTCTTAAGTTTGGACATTACTTGGGTGAGATTTAGTAGCGTGGAGCACAGTTGTTCGTTGCACTCCATGTACAGCTGCACTTGATTCAACAGATTGGCGTGGTCGTCCATGTTGAGGGAAAATCGGCAGGAGAGGTTACGTCGGGGGAACCTGGTTGATGACTGAGGTGTGTCTGTGGCACGCCCATTTATATAGTCATGGTGGTGGCCATCGCCGACGACACTGCATCCATCGTATTGTGGTCGCAGTGCCGTCGCAGTGCGTCGCAGACAGGTCGTAAACAGACTTCTTATGTCGCCGTCCAACGGGACTGGTCGTGGCACCAAGTCGCCGTCTATGCGCCGTCTGCTGGGGCGGTGACGTGTTGAGGTCGCCGTCCACTCCCCATCCATGCGCCGTCTGCTGGGGCGGCGACGTGTTGAGGTCGGGCATCGTGGCCACATGTGGCCACTCGAGACACAAGGTCCTCCGTTTGATGCCGTCCAACAATTTTTGGTGGTCGGGGAAGGACGGGAGCGCAAGACGGGTATGTGTGAACCGAGCTTATAATTATGAGAAGATACATTAATTAATTCAGGTAAAGAACCTCCTCTTCCTTCCTTCACCTCTCTATTGTGTAAAAAAAAAAAAAAAATATATATATATATATATATATACTGCACATGTATATATTATATACTATATATATATATATATATATATATATATATATATATATATATATATATATATATATATATATATATATATATATACCGGTATATAGTCTATAATAACTATGTACACTTGGATACCATAGTCTCTAGCGCAATCATAAAATATTTGTGGACCCCTTGTGTTTTACTTTATGCAATCAATGCATTAGTGCTCGTAATATGGCAAATAAGAGTTCTCGGATATATATCTAGAAGTGTGAGTAATAGAACAGCAGACGTAATATTCAAACTTTATCTAGTGTTAGTAGGACCACATTTTGGTATCCCTATTACAGAATGGGCATAAATTCCTTTGAGAGGGTACAACGAAGAATGACAACAATGATCCATAATATTAGAAATCTTCCATAATTATGATGAAAGGTTGAAGAAATTAGGCTTACATTCGTTAGAGAGACGCAGAGTTAGAGAGGATATGATAAAGGTGCTCAAGTGGGGAAGTGAGATTAATAAAGGGAACATGAAAGATGTATTAAAGTTCAGTGATAGCGAAAGAACTTGAACATATGGTTTCAAATTAGATAAATTTAGCTTCAGAAAAGATATAGGCAAATATTGGTTTGGTATCAGAGTTGTAGATAGGTGGAATAGGCTTACCGAGTGCTATATTAGGATCAAGCACAATAGAGAGCTTTATGATAAAATTGGATAGGCATATGGACGAGATGGGTTGGGTGTGTAGGGATCTGCCGTATGTGGGCCACTCAGCTCTCTGCAGACTCCCGTTATCTTATGTTCTTATTTCTTATTTGTTTTGGCAACCTCACGGGTCCATCGAAAATACAACCGAGCAGATCATGAAATAAAGTACTATCTATCTATCTATCTATATACTCAGGCACATTACCCCATTTATTTTTTATTTTATTTTGTTGATGTTCTTATGTTCTTATGTATCTGACTCACATATTCTCTCTGTAAGCCTTTCATCTTCCATTCGCTCAACATGTCCTTATCAGCACAGCACGTTTCTGTCCACTCTGTCCGATATACACTGTCGTAAAATAGTAAAACCTAAAAACATGATCTATTAACGGTAAACATTTAGAACATAAGAACGTAAAAAATCGGAAATCTAAATAAGGCCGACCGGCCCCAATGAGGCAGATCCCTTTCACACCCAACCCATATCAATCATATTTAGAATACATTAGTCTATTGTCTCTATTACATTAAAGTATAATGTTTTCATATTAACAGGAAAAGGTCAACACACCACATCAACTTCTTGCAGCTTATAATGATTATCAACTATCACAATTAATTAGAAGTTATTTTACTGATAAACTGCAATCACCATTGAACTATTTAGAGCACTACAAATTGCACTACTTAAAGATAAAAAGCAAAACAATGTCAACATTTATTTGAAATTACATCCAAGGTTAATATCAAAACAATAAACTTCATCGATATACGTAGGCGTTGCAATAAGCTGCGTAGTGGGGCAGGGCGTTCCTGGGCGGAATTAAGATATATAGTCTATATATCTTGGGCGGAATCACGTGTTACTTGAGCCATGTCGGTCAGTAAAATGGTACAGAATCTGCAGATTGGTTTGGCCTGACCTGCTATATAGTGCGACTGGACGCAACAGTACAGTATTTGTTCAGGCCATTATGTTGTGGTGGTATGGAGAGTCGACCTGAACGAGTTGTGCTTGTTGGATAATTTGTGGTGGTGATGATGGGAACTTGGGTTGGATGTGGATGTTTGATGTGGATGGATGGACAATGCTAGGGTGTGGTGGATGTGTGATGGTAATTGGGTCATGAAGGGTGGAATGTGAGGGTATTTGTGGATGAATATGGAGCGTGTCAGGTGTGAAGGTGGTGTTTGTATTTATTTGAATGATTGTTTGGCGGAGGTTGTGGATTGAATTGTGATGTGGAAGAGTGGCGCGTGTGGTTGGATGTGGGGTTTGTGGGAGGAGTATGGGATGGTTAGCTTGGTTGGATGACGGCGTTTGACATTGCTAATAAAGGAGTTGGTGTTCATGACGCTGAATATGGAAATATTTGTAAGGGTTCTTGTTTGATATGTAGTCTTGGTCGGGCGCATTGGTTGTTGTGTTGAGGCTGGTTCTATAGCTATTGGGGTCTGGTGTACTGGCGAGTCTTGTAGGGATAAAGTGATGGAGAATGAACTCTACTGTATTTTTAAGCGTGCCTTTCGGACATGTCTGTTACACAAGGTTCTTATCATGCCCTTATAGTCGATCAAAATCTGGATTGAGTTCGGAATGCCACTAACGCTTTGGAGCTCAATGAATTTAGGATCAAGTTTGTTCTTATAGGGTAAGTTGGCTATTATTACCCAATCGTCGACTTGCAATGGCGATTCACTTGTGATGTCTTCTTGCCGATCTTGTGTCGATTGTGACAGTGCCAGTCTATTTTTCAAGTGTTGTAACATATTCTAGATTATTTAGGGCTGATCGTGGTGACATATGCAATCACTGTGATATTCGAAGGGGTTTAAAACCGAAGACAAACTCATGTGGTAATCTCCCGTTTTCTGATTCGAGGTTGGATTTGAGGCTCCACTGCAACATTTTGAGTTTGTCCAGCCAGTTTCAGGTGATGTCTTGGGAGAGTAGTGTCCTGAGGTTGCTGGTGATACTGCTGTGGGGTTTTTTCCATTGCCTTTTGCACTTGTGCCAATAAAGTAACGAATGCAAAATTTGTGTGTAATTTTCGCTAATTCCCGCCACCCAAGGCCAAGAATTCAGGGGCATTGTCGGTGAGAAGTGCTTGAGGTAAGCCTTACAATACTCTGTTCCAAATACAGTAAGTAGGCCTGAAATCGAGAACGCTAACCTCTGTACCTTAAAAAGAGCTACAGAAAATGGGCTGACATTTTCACACCTATTCCCTGGCTGACCCTCCCCAAATGGTAGAAATAACTATATTCGTCTGTGAGTTATCGAGGTTAATTAAGAGTTTTGGTCTATGTATCTATGTATTTGGAACAGGGTATAGGCGATGACGTCTTAAGAGAAGATTTATGCAACGGCTACAGCTAATTGTTCTTTTGGCGGGGTACTATAACGAAACCAGAGTATGCATCAACATATGTGCCAATGAATCTGAAGTGGTTGCAAACACGTAGAGGGCCCATCACTTCTACGGAATGTAGCTGAAAGGGTTTGCTAGCTACCAACTTGTCTGAGGGGCCAGCTTTTCTACTTTCATCCTTCCTTTTGGTGTAGGGTATGCAGGGTGTGATATCATCATATTCCCACTTGTTTGTGCTAAAAGGACTCCTTTTCTTATTATGAACACACCCGTATACAGGCTTAGGAGGAGCGAGTAGTCCGGATAATTTGTTTTGCCTGGTCTGACATGAATAGTTATCCAACAATCTTGAAACTATTTCCCTTTGTCTTGTTTAACAGGTCAACTGTGAAGTACTTATGAACATCCAAATGATCATGGCCCTTGAATATTTGATATACATAAATAAAATGTCCCCATATTCTGCGCTTTATCAGGCAAAACAGATATTTGCATGAACAATGTGGCCTACTTGAAAACAGAGTACTATGCAATTAATTACTAGCCAACAGGTGTGTCAGAGAAGGCAGCCTTGCAAGTGACAGGTTCGGCTCTGGCTGCTAATTACTCCCTTCTACAGGTGCGCTACTCACGCCACCAAACCGCGGCGATGATTAATAACAATTAGGCGAGGGAAATTTGGGAGAAAAATGGAGAGGAAGACGAGGGAATTTTGTGAGGTGCGTCTCATTTATCTTAATGACCATTAACTCTTCGGGCCAGAGTGAACACCCAGGAAGCTTAACGGCGGAGTCACACCACCAAACATTTTTCCGGGAACTCTGGTCCGATAGCTTCTGTAATGAACTTGTATGGAATGTTGTCACTGTCTACACTCTGCATCAAGTGTAGTCGCTCATACAAGTGCAGAATAGTCCTGAAATATTGTCAAATACAGTTTGCCGATCAACAGTTGCTAGAAATGCGCTGGTGTATTCTTATTATCTACTTGAAACGAGGAAGTAAATGAAAAGAAGTATCATATTATAGAGGGAATAATAATACTAGGATAAAATGATGCATATGGAAAACATGGAAGATGTTAAAAATATAGTATGTATACTGGAATGCATCTAAACAAACATAGTAATTTCCAGTCATTAATAACATTGTTTCCATTTACAAAGTTTGCATTTACAAATTATGTTTTTGATAGACACTGATGCACCAATTATGCACCAATTATTGAATGATAGTGTGGTAATCCTGACATTCAAGTACGGGAGTGAAGCATGGACGTTGTTGGAGAGACACAAATCAAGAGTGAGAGGAGTGGAAATGAGTTACTTGAGAAGTGCGTGTGGAGTTACATGGAGGGATAGATATACAAACGAGGAAGTAATAAGGTGTGGTGTGGATGTGGATGTGCTGGAAAGTGTGAAAATGAACACCATGAGATGGTTCGACCACGTGGAACATATGGGAAGCGAGAGAATGACGAAGAGAGTGTACGAGTGTGAGATGGAGGGACAGAGAGGGAGAGGCACGCCGAGAGTGAGATGGAAGGATGGAATCAAGAATAAGGTAGATAAGAGAAAGCGGAGTTGATTGGGAGGAGGAGTGTCCGCTGAAAGGGGACACAGGTGTCTGGGGTGATTCATTCGTGGCCACGCCTTCGGGGATCATGGCATTTGGCAATATATATACATATATATTCTGACATACGGAGCCCTGTATGTTTATTTAAGAGTTAGAATTAAGAGTTGAAGGAGTGCCGAATTACCCAGGCGGCGAAGCAGACCAGCGAGTGAACCAGCGAGTGGGAAACCAGCTCGTCTGCATACCAGCAAACAAGCCTTCACACCTGCGTGCGTCATATGGGACCCTGCAAACTACTTCGATGACCCGACACTATGACGATGATCAACGCCAATCAACGCCATTGGACCACGCACCTGCTACGCAACTAGAGGAGCTGTGATTGGGGCGCGCACCATCCCCCGCCTCCTGATTCGTTCCTACACCATCATTGCATAGTATATAAGACCCGAGTAGTGGGCATTCAAATCAGTCTCATTTGGAGTTGGGAAGGTGAACTTGCAGCTGGAAGAAGACGGGGTGAAGTATTATAATGGGATTGTGACTGTCAGTCAGATTATATAAGTGTGTGTTCGGTGTAAACACTTACGTTATGTTGGTTAGTGAGATATGTGATTGGGAATTAACGTTAACGCTACTATTATGTACTTAACTATTTTAGTTGACTGACTTGTGGACTAAAACAACTCTTCAAGTAATTGGGTTATGATAAAAGTAATACTATTGTTTTATATTAAGACTTACGAGTTCTTTCATTTTCTTTTAATTAAGCTTACATTGCTGGTAAGAACAAGTACGGTGATACTATTGTCTCATATTAGTAATATCACCTTAGACTAACATGGCTGTTTTAATGTTACTTCTAGTGATTTCCTAAGCTGAAGAAAATTATTTTAGCTTCAAAATATTATTTTTGCTTTTCATATTATTTGAGTGAGACCTGAATCGAATCTATGAAGCGATCCTGTAACTTAATTTACTCATAATCAAACCTCAATGTTACGTGGTTAAGAAATACATTTATCTAATTATTAAATATATCTAACTTTTTATGTGACTTTGCTGATAATAATAATATAATACTATTAACGTAAGACAAGAACCAAGAATAATAACTACATTAAATAAATAAAAGGACATGATATAAGACAACTATCTATTAATTTAAAAAAGGGTAAGAGACAGAAATATTCTTACCTTAATATTTATCTTTCAAGACTTGATATATAATTAATAGTCCTTCTTTAGATATAACTTATTCGGTTCATAACCATAGCCTACTAAGCTTCGGTTAAATAATAATTCTTTATAAATACTACATGACTTTAATTAGTTTCAGTATATTTTTCATAATTAAAGAGTATCAGTCAATAAAGGATACCAAGTCCTAAGATCCAAAAGGAAAGGAAGCAACAACAGGAAATAATTTTATTAGATTTTACTTTCGTTTTGCCTTCAGCTGACTGTTACCTTAATATATATCTCTGTGCTATCTAGTTTCATCAAGTTAACCACTTGAGGATCAAGATACGTAACAGAAGAGTGGCGACCTCGCCAGGATTCGTTTCATACAGTTTCACTCAGTTTCATTACCGTTTCACTACTTACAAATCAAATATTAATCATGCCTGATCTAATTAATGACGAAGATGCTCGAGTTTTCATAGAATCAGAACCCACAGCCCCTGATATTGACCGTCTGTCAAAATCCGAACTGAAAGTGCTTGCCTCACATCTCCAGTTAACTGTCTCAAACATGTCCAAAGTAGAGGTGGCTCAGACCATAAAAACCCACCTGTTCCCTGTAGAAGGCGGGGAGGGAGACGGAGCAGTTGGTGGTAATCCTAGCCAACTTGACGAACAATTGCCACCTGGTTTGACCGGTGATCAATTATTCGAACTAGAATTAGCCAGAATAACATATCGTACGGCTCAACTAAATGTCAATACAAATGCTCCCTTAATTGCTCCCCCTCTGGGATTGACTATGACCAGTGTCATTCCACCTTTCACTGAGGATAATGTGCAGGATTTCTTTGTTTTGTTTGAGGAAGTTGCTGGAGGTATGAGGTGGACAAGAAATCAATGGCCTTTTATGTTAAAAACCGTTTTGACAGGGCAGGATTATGACAATCTCAAAGAAGCTATCCTAAAAACCTATCAATTACAGCCTGAGGCTTACAGGCAATCTTTCCGTAAAAATCAGAAGAAAGTAGAAGAAACCCATAAGATATTTGCCAGGACCATGACTAAAACTCTCAATCATTGGAAAGAGTAAGAAAGTCACAAGCTACAACGATCTGAAGCAGTTGGTCCTGTTAGAAAATTTCCTTTGGAAAATTGATTCTTCTGTAGCCTATCATTTGAGGGGGAAAAAGGTAGATTGTCTTGCCGACGCCGCTGACATGGCTGACACATACGTGCTCAACAACAAATTTCGTGGAAAGAAGCCCTACGATAATTCTAGTTCTAATTCTAAGTATCCCAATCACAAATCTGACAGACCCAGTCACAAGCCTGTAACGTCTTCCCCAGCTAGCCAAAATAGAATTGTTCCCCCAACTAAAAATGCGACTCAGGGCAATGGTAACAGAGGTGGGGCCCAAAGTAATAGTAATGCTCAGACAGGGAACGTTCCGGTATCCCCTAAAGTATGTACTTTTTGTGGCAAGAGAGGCCACCTAGCTTATCAGTGCTGGGCCAAGGAGAGAACCGAGAGATCGGGGCAGACAGTTGCCGCCGTATCTCAAACTCCATATGTGCCTTTAATGCCGGACTCCCGACAGAATGAGTACCTAGCACCAAAAGTTCCTTTAATGCAGGACTCCCGACAGAAGGAGTACCTAGCAGCTAACGTAAACCATCTAGACAGGGGTGTAGTAGCATGTGTGGTGCAACCCACTAGGGTTAAGCCAATACTAATTTCACCATCAGTGCAGGACAGTTACCGTCCCTTTATTTCATCTGGCAACGTGAGATTAAATGGTTGTATGCATGAGGTAAACATTCTGAGAGACACAGGTTCTACTAGCACCCTCATGGTGAATCCTTACACTGAGTCCCCACCTGGCGAACCAGTTATAATGAGAGGTGATGGAGGCCAATTTTATGCATACTTGGTAAAAGGCGAAATTGAATGTGAGTTACTACAGGGTGAGGCCACCATAGCTTTGTGTAGGTCCCAAGATATCCCTGTGCCCGGGGTAACACTCCTTTTGGGGAATGATGTAGCAGGTGAGAAGGTCCGACCAGACCCCATTTTGTCACTTTCCCCTGTTAACGAGCCACTAACCGGTGAGCTCGAAAAGGAGATGCCAAGAGTTTTCCCTGTGTGTGCTGTCACACGTTCAATGTCTCGAGTAGCAGTTCCCTCAGACAGAAATGTACCGAATGTAAGAGTTGATGAAAGGGATGATGAGAGTGTAAATGACGCTCCAATTGTGCCTGATGATGTGACTGAGGTGGATTTATCTGACACCTTTATGGCTCATCTTGACCCTAACGATCACCATGAAACCCCTCCAAATTGTCCTAGTGGCCTGGTAGAGCTACAGAAAGATGATAGAGAATGCAAGGAGTTAGCTGGCAGGGCCGTGAGTGAAGAGGAATGTGAGAAGGAGGGTGGTGAATGTTTCTACCTCAAAGGAGGAGTATTGTGGCGTAGATGGAGACAGCCACACAGACCAATCGATGACGGGGCCTGGGATGTCCATCAAGTAGTAGTCCCCACACCTTGTCGTAGAGATATCTTGGAAATGGCACATTGTATACCATTGGCAGGACACCTAGGTGTGAGAAAAACTCTAGACAGAATCAGAGCCCACTTTCACTGGCCAGGAATGCGTGCAGAAGTAGTGGAGTTTTGTAGAGTGTGTCACACTTGCCAGATGACAGGAAAACCCAATCAGAAGGTGCCTGTACATCCTCTGGTGCCCTTGCCCGTCTTCGAGAATCCTTTTACTCGGGTGGTAGTGGACATTGTAGGCCCATTGCCTAAGACTTCCCAAGGTAACATTTATTTATTAACTATTATTGACATGGCAACTCGCTACCCAGAGGCTATACCCTTAAGGACTACCTCTGCTCCAACTGTCATCAAGGAACTGCTCAAATTCTTCACCAGAATGGGTTTCCCCCATGAGGTGCAAAGTGATCAAGGAACTAATTTTACCTCTAACATTTTCCAGCAGTCCCTGAAGGAGTTGGGTATCGAGCATGTTAAGTCGAGCACCTACCACCCAGAGAGTCAAGGGGTTCTCGAACGGTTTCATCAAACTTTGAAAGCCATGTTGCGTAAATATTGTACAGAGACCGGAGTTGAGTGGGATAAGGGGGTACCATTTCTTTTATTTGCTACTCGTGAGGTTCCAACTGAATCCCTGGGTTTTTCCCCTAATGAGCTAGTTTTCGGTCACCAGGTAAGAGGTCGTTTGCAACTATTGCAGGATAGCCTAGTTGGCCAGGAGGGGAACCAAAACCTCCTCAAGTATGTTTCAGATTTCAAAACCCGGCTGAGATCCTCATGTGAGTTTGCAGCTCAAAACTTGACAGTGGCTAAAAGCTCCATGAAGAACTGGTATGACAGAAAAACCCGTGAGAGGGAGTTTCAGCCCGGTGATGAGGTTTTGGTCCTGCTCCCCCTTTTTGGCCAACCTTTATCTGCCAAGTTCAGGGGCCCATATAAGATCATTCAGAGGGTGAGCATTACCGATTATCTAGTAACTACCCCAGACAGGAGAAAGCCCACGCAAGTATTCCATATAAATATGTTGAAACCCTACCATAGGTCCCCTGATTCCTCTCCTCCAGATTCTCCCACTGTGGCAGTGAATGTCAGGACCTGTGGACAGCCTGGTGCGGACAAAGTCTTCAGTTCTCTTACTGACCCGCAACAGACTGTTCCAGAGCCTGAAGGTATCCATGCAGACTTTGACTTGTCATGTAGCCTATCCAACTTTAAGTATAACTCAGTAGCTTTGGGGGAATTACCATCTAAACTATGTCATCTTCCCTCTGATCAAGCGAACCAACTAATCTCTGTTTTATCTCAGTCTCCCAGTGTGTTCCGTGATACTCCAGGGCTCACTTCTTTGGCCGTGCACGACATCGACGTAGGGGATGCAACTCCCATTAAACTATCCCCTTACCGTATCTCGCCACAACGCAGGAGTATACTGCAGGTCGAGCTTGACTTCATGTTGTCAAACGAGCTGATCACTAGGGCCTTAAGCCAGTGGAGTAGTCCGGTCATACTTGTGCCAAAGCCAGACGGGAGCCATAGGTTATGTATGGACTATAGGCAAGTTAATGCTGTCACAAAGAACGATACCTACCCACTGCCACGGATCGACGACTGCATTGACCAGATTGGTACAGCCACCTATATCAGCAAGATTGACTTAATGAAGGGATATTGGCAAGTAGCTCTCACCCCTAGAGCGATGGAAATATCATGCTTTGTAGTCAATAATCAAGCCTTCTGCTGTAACGTAATGCCCTACGGTTGAAAAACGCTCCAGCTACATTCCAGCGCCTCATGAATTTGGTGACTGAAGGGGTACCTGGATGCGTTGTCTACATCGATGATATTCTTATCTTTTCACAGTCATGGGAGGAGCATCTTTACCAACTTAGATTGCTGTTCTTAAATCTTGCTGATGCCAATCTGGTGGTAAATCTTAAGAAATGCACCTTTGTAAAGAGTACGGTCCAGTATCTAGGATATACGGTAGGTCAGGGGCAGGTTGCACCTCCTCAAGCAAAGGTATAGTCTATTCTAGAATTCCCAACTCCTAGCACTAAGAAACATATCCAAAGGTACCTAGGAATGATTGGTTATTATAGGCGTTTCATCTTAAACTTTTCTAGGTTAACTGCTCCCCTGACAGATCTTCTCCGTAAGGATGTGAAGTTTGAGTGGTCCTCCGAATGTGAGGAGGCCTTTAATGCTACCAAATATATTTTATCAAATTATCCTGTACTCCGAGCTCCTGATTTTAACAGATCTTTTTCCCTAACAGTGGATGCGAGCAATACCGGGGTTGGTGCAGTATTGCTACAGGAAGACAACTGTGAAGTATTGCATCCTGTGTGCTATTTTAGTAAAACATTATATTCTGCTCAACGTAACTATTCAGTCATTGAGAAGGACCTGTTAGCATTAATTTTATCCCTTCAATACTTTGCTGCCTATGTGCAATCTGCCTCTGGTGCCATCACTGTGTAAACTGACCATCACCCCTTAAATTTTTTGCATAAGTTCCAAAATAAAAACCAACGACTGATCAGGTGGATTTGTTGCTACAGGTATACTCCCTGGATGTTAAACATATTAAGGGGGTCCAGAACGTGCTAGCCGATTGCCTATCACGTATCTATTAAAGATTGCATTTACCAGGTTGGCCTCATACAGCAGTAAGATTAACTTAATGAGAGGATTTTGGCAATTAGCTCTCCCTTGTAGCGAGGTAAATATCATGCTTTAGTAGTGCGCTTTCAAGCCTTCAGCTGTGAGAAAATACCTTGCAGTTCGAATAACGCTCCAGCTACGTTCCGGCTATGTTCTGATGTGGTACCTGGAGACGTTGCCTACTTTGGGTGATATCCTTATTATATCCTCATTAAAATCTTGCTGTTGCCAATCTGGTGGTGAATCTGATTATGTATTATGTATGTTATGTACTATACTCCTTAAACTCTTTTCTAGGGGGGAGGTCTGACATACGGAGCCCTGTATGTTTATTTAAGAGTTAGAATTAAGAGTTGAAGGAGTGCCGAATTACCCAGGCGGCGAAGCAGACCAGCGAGCGAACCAGCGAGTGGGAAACCAGCTCGTCTGCATACCAGCAAACAAGCCTTCACACCTGCGTGCGTCATATGGGACCCTGCAAACTACTTCGATGACCCGACACTATGACGATGATCGATGCCAATCAACGCCATTGGACCACGCACCTGCTACGCAACTAGAGGAGCTGTGATTGGGGCGCGCACCATCCCCCGCCTCCTGATTCGTCCCTACACCATCATTGCATAGTATATAAGACCCGAGTAGTGGGCATTCAAATCAGTCTCATTTGGAGTTGGGAAGGTGAACTTGCAGCTGGAGGAAGACGGGGTGAATTATTATAATGGGATTGTGACTGTAAGTCAGATTGTATAAGTGTGTGTTAAGTGTGTTCGGTGTAAACACTTACGTTATGTTGGTTAGTGAGATATGTGATTGGGAATTAACGTTAACGCTACTATTATGTACTTAACTATTTTAGTTGACTGACTTGTGGACTAAAGCAACTCTTCAAGTAATTGGGTTATGATAAATGTAATACTATTGTTTTATATTAAGACATACGAGTTCTTTCATTTTCTTTTAATTAAGCTTACATTGCTGGTAAGAACAAGTACGGTGATACTATTGTCTCATATTAGTAATATCACCTTAGACTAACATGGCTGTTTTAATGTTACTTCTAGTGATTTCCTAAGCTGAAGAAAATTATTTTAGCTTCAAAATATTATTTTTGCTTTTCATATTATTTGAGTGAGACCTGAATCGAATCTATGAAGCGATCCTGTAACTTAATTTACTCATAATCAAACCTCAATGTTACGTGGTTAAGAAATAAATTTATCTAATTATTAAATATATATCTAACTTTTTATGTGACTTTGATATTAATCCTGATAATAATAATATAATACTATTAACGTAAGACAAGAACCAAGAATAATAACTACATTAAATATAAATAAATGGACATGATATAAGAAAAACTATCTATTAATTTAAAAAAGGGTAAGAGACAGAAATATTCTTACCTTAATATTTATCTTTCAAGACTTGATATATAATTAATAGTCCTTCTTTAGATATAACTTATTCGGTTCATAACCATAGCCTACTAAGCTTCGGTTAAATAATAATTCTTTATAAATACTACATGACTTTAATTAGTTTCAGTATATTTTTCATAATTAAAGAGTATCAGTCAATAAAGGATACCAAGTCCTAAGATCCAAAAGGAAAGGAAGCAACAACAGGAAATAATTTTATTAGATTTTACTTTCGTTTTGCCTTCAGCTGACTGTTACCTTAATATATATCTCTGTGCTATCTAGTTTCATCAAGTTAACCACTTGAGGATCAAGATACGTAACAATATATATATATATTAGTAAAGCCAGGTAATACATTTTCTTTAATACATACGAGGTTGAAAGAAATGGCAATTTCTGCGTTGGAAATTTTATTATACAAAGTTTCCAGGTCTCTGATGAGTTTTCGCTGGGTGGCAGGAAGTAGATGAATGAGATTAGCAAAATTCATGGTGGTACAGGGTTACATTAATGTACATGATGATACAGGATATACGAAGCGTTTCACTGGACAACCAGCATTATCAAGTAAGGATAGAATGATATAAAAGGTAAACAGGAAGGGTATATATAGAGGGTGGAGGATCAGAGGAGGCGAAAATCAGGGGGCAAAAGTCTGCTTTTTTTTTCTTTTTTTTTTTTAAGGTAGGGGGGTGAAGAGAGGCACCACAGAGTGGGTGGGGGGAAGAGAAAGTAGGAAAGATGAAATACAGTGGAAGAGAAAAGTTAGTGGGCCGTCCACCTTGCTGTTGTTAAAGGGATGTTTATTTATTTATTTATTATTATTATTTGTTTTTTGTTTTTTTTATTCATTTGTTTGTTTTTTGTCAAATAATTTTGGTTCATGTGTTCCTGGCGACGTTTGGTCAGGAACTTGTTGATGTTGATAGATGATGATGGTGGTATTCGGGGATTCTGGCGGTGTTCAGGGGGGTCCATGATGTGTGTGAGGATCCCCCAGGTGTTCTGCCGTGTCCCAGGTACTTGTTGTTGTTCTGCCGTGTCCCAGGTTATGGTGTGTGGTGGTGACAGTTAGCGGTGTTTTGCTTGGCTGGTTGATGTTCTGGTGTTCTTTTGCCCCCTGATTGTCGCCTCCTCTGATCCTCCACCCTCTATATATACCCTTCCTGTTTACCTTTTATACCATTCTATCCTTACTTGATAATGCTGGTTGTCCAGTGAAACGCGTCGTATATCCTGTATCATCATGTACATTAATGTAACCCTGTACCCACCAGATTTTTGCTAATCTCATTCACTACTTCCTGCCACCCAGAAAAGCATCAGAGACCTGGAAACTTTGAATAATAAAATTTCCAACGCAGAAAATTGCATTTCTTTCAGCCATGTATTAAAGGAAAAATATTTATAGATTATATTATAATATATATAATATATATATACAGTGTAGATTATATTACTAGCTGTATATATATACTGTATATATAATAAATAAAAAATGGGACAATGTATGTGAACTTTAAAACATTCAGTGTTACTAAAGTATTAACGAAAGATGACAATGAAAGACGAATGACAAATACTACTTTTAGCCAAAAAAAAAATATATATATATATATATATATTTTAAAGCATCAAGGAATTTCACAAAACATTACCAATTTAGTCAGGACCACTAGAGCACATGGGAATCAGGGTACTATTTTGTTCTAAATCACTCAAAAATATAAATATATGAAACAAGTTGAAATGGTTTAATCCTGAAGGAAATATGAAAATTCTATCCCTTTCAAAGCCACTAAGACCATTCAACAAAAGCAAATAGGGTATCTGTATCTTGAATCAGGCGAACTCCTCCAGAAGAAGAAAAAGAAAAAAGAAAAAGAAAAGAAAAACACCTTACTGCTGCCGAGACTTCAATTCAACTATGTCATCGGGCAACTTTCCAATCAGCGTAATAGCAAAAAGGCCACAACACAGATCCCAATGTAAACAATAACACTACGTCACCGAGTGTGAGAATGCAACCCCCTCCCCCACCCCCTAGTGAAGCCGCCCGGTCGCCGAATCCACCAATAATGAAGAGTTATTTTGGTCGACTCGTATATCCCGGATTATTGATTGGCGGTCACGCGAGGCGGCGAACTGGGAAGGTGATCGCTTATTGGTCCGTTTGGGGGGGAGAGGGAGAGGGAGAGAGAAAGGAAGAGATACCATGTTTATCTCGGAGTTCCGTTCTGTCTGCTGCCTATTGTTGGACTGGAGGATAGGAGAGAGAGAGAGAGTTGCATTACAAGACAATAATGGAATATATTGTATGTAGTACATAGCATGTTATATAAAAGAATCCCACAGCACACAATTACGTATCAATATGGTATAAAAAATTAGATTATATAATCAACCTTGGCTATTATGTCCAACTGAGAGAGGCTCGGTGCAAAACTAATCTATCTCACTCATATACATTACCGCATTCAACAATCGCTTGAGGAGTTATGATCAACAATAATCCCAACACAACTCGTTACCTTAATTGCAGGAGGTTATGTTTTTGCTTCCGTTTGTCTGTCTGTAAACAAGATATCTCAAAGAGTTATGAACCGATTTTCAAAAAGTGATTCAAGAAGAAGTAATTCAATTTATGAGATGGTCGACAGAGTGCATACTTCTGCCAGCGAATACGGCTCACCAAGTTACTAACCGATATTCACGAAATTTGGTGGACAGAGAGAATATATACCATAAAAACAATGATTACATTTAGGAGGCAATAGGTAAAGGGCATGCCTCTGCCAGCGTTAGCGTAGGTACACGTGCTCCCAAGAGTCCCCCACCTCCTTTTTATTTTTTGTACTCACCAGTTCATATGAACAGAATTATATTTAAAACAAATTTCATTATAAAAAAAAAAGAAACCAAAGAAATATGACTACAGATAATATGACTAGGGAACATTCGTGCACCAAAATTGTAAACTAAGACTAAGCCTTGAATATGTGACCTGGGTTCGATTTTCTTAAAATTGGGTCCTTCAATTTACGGCTATCATATTGCTCAATTTGCAGTCAAGATTTTGCTATCGTGCGTGTCTGTATTGTTATTGTTGCTGTTGTTTTTGTTGTTATCGTGTGTTTGTGTGCACGCGTATGTGTGTTTTTACTATAGTTTGTAATTATATGATTTCGTGAGGATTTTCCGGATTAAAAGATAAATAGATTGGCAGAGACTACGAGGAAAATAGACACCATAGAAATGAGAGAGTTTAATGTGACTTATAACAATTAATCATAATTGTAATCACTGGGGAGGGGGTAATTTTCTCCTAGACTAAAGGAATATAATATATAAGGACAAGTCAAGATTTTCTAGATTTTGAAGGTTATTATGTCGAGCCTGTATGTTCTTCACTATTAACACACACACACACACACACACGCCAGTCCTTGTCTTTGTATTTATTTATACATTTAGTTAATTTTGTTTAGTTCTTTCACTTTGATATCGTATTTTGTTCCATCAACTGTTTGATCGCGGCAGGTAATTCCTCACATATAAATTTGTTGTTTGTTTGTGGTACTTCATGGAGCATAAAAATAGTGTACAGATTTACTGGAATATGTAGATTAATCAAAATACTATATATTGCATTGAATACATAATAATCTTTATAAGTCAACTGTCTTAATATAGCTTTGGTTGGAATAATGCGAAATGTTGTCCTTTTTTCCTCTCCTTCTGTGCTTGCCCCTTTATCTTCTGTTCCCAGATCCTCCCGTGTTTCTTATTATCATCTTTTTCTCAGGTTAATTTCCTTTTTTTCCCAATTCTCCATGTATTCTTCTATCCGCTATCCTCTTCTTTACTCTTAATTCTTCACGTTCCTCTTCTTCGCAGCTATTATCACCTCATCTTCTGTTTTGGTTTCCTCCCCTTAACCCCTTCTGTACCAGGGACGTCATTTCTATCTCATTGTAGCTATATTTAGACGATTGTGTGCAGTTTAAGAAGGATCAATGGTAGTAAAAAGCGTTAAGTGATATAGCTCGAAGCCTGTTAGTTGCTGGAGGCCCTTTTTTAAACTGAATACAATCGTCTAATAGTAGCAAGAATATAATCAAAGAGACGTCGCTGGTGCTGAAGGGGTTAAGCCCTCATTCTCCCTCTTCTCCCCTCATTCTCGTTCCCCTTTTCTTCCTCTCTCCCTCCTCTATCGGCCCCCCTCTTTCCTCTTCACGCTACATTGCACCTCTTAACCCTTCTGACTCCACCGCTGTTTTTGCCAGAACACTCTACTTGGATTGGTTACTTATTACAGTCACTCGCTCTAAATAATATCTAACTTCATTGCTGCCCGTACTTTCAATCATAGTGAGCCCTGAATAATCAAGTTAAATTGGAATTACTGATATTGCTTCAAATGCCGTAATTAAATAAATTATCGACAGTTGCCCATAATTATGATTATTAGATATTGCACTAAAACTCTCTCTCTCTCTCTATCTATCTATCTAGCTAGCTTAATATGTATTAATCATCCCTGTCTTTATCATCTATACCTACATCTGCTTCCATCATTATTAACATATATTATTTATCTTCTATCAATTAATGCATCTATATTGTCATCACTCTATCTCTGTCTATCTACTCACTCTACCAATCCATTCATCAATCTCAACTGTCTATCTATCAATCAATCTATCTAGTTATACACATTTAGCAATCTATCTATCTATCTGTCTGTCTTTCTTATA
>CM064519.1:29773302-29877434 GCA_032716605.1 Paralithodes platypus
TTGCCACCTGGTTTGACCGTGATTCATTATTCGAACTAGAATTAGCCGGAATACATATCGTCACGGCTCAACTAAAGGTCCATACAAATGCTACCTTAATTGCTACCCCCTCTGGGATTGACTATGAAAGTGTCGTTCCACCTTTCACTGAGGATAATGTGCAGGTTTCTCTTTCTTTGTTTGTTTGAGGAAGTTGCTGGAGGTAGGAGGTGGACAATAACTCCATGGCCTTTTATGTTAAAAACTGTTTTGACAGGTCAGTGATTATGACAATCTCAAAGAAGCTATCCGAAAAACCTAGTCAATTACAGCCTGAGGCTTACAGGCAGCTTTCCGTACAAGACAGAATAAAGTATAAGAGAACCCATAAGATATTTGCCAGGACCATGACTCAAACTCTCAATCATTGAAAGAGTTAAGAAAGTCACAAGCTACAACGATCTGAAGCAGTTGGTCCTGTTAGAAAATTTCTTATGGAAAATGGATTCTTCTGTAGCCTAGTGTCATTTGATGGGGGAAAAAGGTAGATTGTCCCTTGCCGACGCCGCTGACTTGGCGGACACATCCGATGCGCAACAACAAATTTCGTGGCAAGAAGCCCTACTCAAAATAATATCAAGTCCTAATTCTAAGTATCCCAATCACAAATCTGACAGAAACCCAGTCACAAGGAGCCGTAACGTCTTCCCCAGCTAGCCAAAAAATCTAATTGGTTCCCCCCACTAAAATGAAAAATGCGACTCAGGGCAATGGTAACAGAGGTGGGGTCCCAAGTAATAGTAATGCTCAACGAGGGAACGTTCCGGTAGATCCCCTAAAGTATTTACTTTTTGTGGCAAGAGGAGCCACCTAGCTTATCAGTGCAGGGCCAAGGAGAGAACCGAGAGATCCGGGGCAGACAGTTGCCGCCGTATCGCAAACTCCATATGTGCCTTTAATGCCACTCGCCCACAGAAGGATTACCTAGCACCAAAAGTTCTTTTAATGCAGGACTCGCGACAGAAGCTACCTAGCAGCTAACGTACACCATCTAGACAGGGGTGTAGTAGCATGTGTGGTGCAACCCCACGAGGGTTAAGCCCATAACAATTTCACCATCAGGGCAGGCCAAGTGACCGTGCCCTTCTTTCATCTGGCAACGTGAGATTAAATGGTTGTATGCATGATGGTAAACCTTCTGAGAGACACGGGTTCTACTAGCACCCTCATGGTGATGCCTTACACTGAGCCCCACCTGGCGAAACAGTTATAATGAGAGGTGATGGAGGCCAATTGTAAGGCATACTTGGTAAAAGGCGAAATTGACTGTGATTACTACTACAGGGTGAGGCCACCATAGCTTTGTGTAGGTCCCAAGATATCCCTGTGCCCGGGGTAACACTCCTTTTGGGGAATGATGTAGCAGGTGAGAAGGTTCCGACCAGACCCCAGTTTTGTCACTTTCCCCTGTTAACTATCCACTCACCGGTGAGCCTCGAAAAGGAGATGCCCAAGAGTTTTCCCTGTGTGTGTCTGTCACAACAACGTTCAACTGTCTCGAGTAGCAGTTCCCTCAGACAGAAATGTACGCGACTTGGTAAGAGTTGATGAACGGGGGATGATGATAGTGTAACTGACGGCTCCAATTGTGCCCCGATGATGTGACTGAGGTGGATTTAAATCTGACACCTTTATGGCTCATCTTGACCCCTAACGGATCACCATGAAGACCCCTTCCCAAATTGTCCTAGTGGCCTGGTAGAGCTACAGAAAGATGATAGAGAATGCAAGGAGTTAGCTGGCATGGCCGTGATTGCAAGAGGGAAATGTGAGAAGGAGGGTGTTGTGAATGTTTTCTAAGCCTCAAAGGAGGAGTATTGTGGCGATAGAATGAGACAGCCACACATGACCAATCGATGACGGGGCCTGGGATTGTTCCAAATCAAGTAGTAGGTTCCCCCACACCTTGTCGTAGAGATATCCTTTGAAATGGCACATTGTATACCATTGGCAGGACAGACGCTAGGTGATGAGAAAAACTCTAGACAGAATTCAGAGCCCACTTTCACTGGCCAGAATGCGTGCAGAAGTAGTGGAGTTTTGTAGAGTGTTGTCACACTTTCCAGATGCCAGGAAAACCCAATCAGAAGTGCCTGTACATCCTCTGGTGCCCTTGCCCGTCTTCGAGAATCCTATTTACCTCGGTTGTAGTGGACATTGTAGGCCCATTGCCTAAGACTTCCCAAAGGTAACATTTTATTTATTAATTATTATTGACATGGCTAACCACAAAATCGCTACCCAGAGGCTATAACCCTTACGTACTACCTCTGCTCCAACTGTCATCAAGGAACTGCTTCAATATTCTTCAACCAGAATGGGTTTCCCCCATGAGGTGCAAAGTGATCAAGGAACTAATTTTACCTCTAACATTTCCCGCAGTCCCTGAAGGAGTTGGGTATCGAGCATGTTAAGATCGAGCACCTACCACCCCCGAGGAGTCAAGGGGTTCTCGAACGAGTTTTCATCAATAAACTTTGAAAGCCATGTTTGCGTAAATATTGTACAAAGGACCTGGAGTTGATTGGGATAAGGGGTTAAACCATTTCCTTTTATTTGCTACTCGTGAGGTTTCCCACTGAATCCCTCTGGGTTTTTCCCCTAATTACTATGTTTTCGGTCACCAGGTAAGAGGGTTCGTTTGCAACTATTGCAGGATAGCCTAGTTTTGCCAGGAGGGGAACCAAAACCTCCTCAAGTATTTGTTCAGATTTCAAAACCCGGCTGAGATCCTCATGTGAGTTTGCAGCTTCAAAACTTGACAGTGGCTAAAAGCTCCATGAAAGAACTGGTATGACAGAAAAACCCGTGAGAGGGAGTTTCGAAGCCCGGTGATGAGGTTTTTGGTCCTAGCTCCCCCTTTTATGGGCCAAACGCATTTAGTCTGCCGAAGTTCCAGGGGCCCATATATGATCATTCGAGAGGGTGAGCATTACCGATTATCTCAGTACTACCCCAGACCGGAGAAAGCCCACGCAAGTATTTCCATATTAATATGTTGAAACTCCTACCCCTAGGTCCCCTGATTCCTCTCCTCCAGATTCTCCCACTGTGGCAGTGAATGTCAGGAGACCTGTGGTACAGCCTGGTTGCGGTCACAAACGTCTTCAGTTTCTCTTGACTGACCCGCAACAGACTGTTCCAGAGCCTGAAGGTAATCCATGCAGACTTTGACATTGTCAGGTAGCCAGTCCAACTTTAAGTGAACCTCATTAGCTTTGGGGGAATTACCATCTAAACTATGTCAGTCTTCCCTCTGATCAAGCGAACAAACTAATCTCTGTTTTTATCTCAGTCTCACCCAGTGTTGTTCCGTGATACTCCAGGCGCTCACTTCTTTGGCCGTGCACGACATCGACGTAGGGGATGCAACCTTCCCATTAAACTATCCCCCTTACCGTTATCTCGCCACAGAACAACGCAGAAATTATACTGCAGGTCGAGCCTTGTACTTGGCAATGTTGTCAAACGAGCTTGATCACTAGGGCCCTTAAGCCAGTGAGTAGTCCGGTCCATACTTGTGCCAAAGCCAGACGGGAGCCATAGGTTATGTATGGATTTCTATAGGACAAGTTAATGCTGGGTCACACAAAGAACAGATACCTACCCACTGCCACGGCATCGACGACTGCATTGACCAGATTGGTACAGCCACCTATAATCACGCAAGATTGACTTAATGAAGGGATATTGGCAAGTAGCTCTCACCCCTGATAGTCGTGGGAAATATCATGCTTGTAGTCAATAAATCAGCCTTCTGTCCTCTGTCAACGTAATGGCCCTACCGGTTGAAAAACGCTCCAGCTACATTCCCTCGCCTCATGAATTTTGGTGACTGCAGGGGGTACCTGGAATGCGTGGTCTACCTGCGCTGATATTCTTATCTTCTCACAGTCATGGTAGGAGCATCTTTACCACTTAGATTGGCTGTTTCTTACATCCTTGCTGATGCCAATCTGGTGGTGAAATCTTAAGAAATGCACCTTTGTAAAGAGTACGGTTCCGCAGTATCTATGATAGACGGTAGTCAGGGGCAGGTTTGCACCCGTCCTCAAGCAAAGTATAGTCCTATTCTAGAATTCCCAACTCCTAGCACTAAGAAGAAAAAAAGAAAACAATAAATCCCCCCCCAAAGGTACCTAGGAATGATTTGAGTTATTATAGTCGTTTCATCTTAAACTTTCTAAGGTTAACTGCTCCCCCACGACAGAATCTTCTCCGTAAGGATGTGAAAGTTTGAGTGGTCCTCCGAATGTGAGGAGGCCTTTAATGCTACCCAATATATTTTATCAAATTATCCTGTACTCCGAGCTCCTGATTTTAAAACAGATCTTTTTGTCCCTAACAGTGGATGCGAGCAATACCGGGGTTGGTGCAGTCATTGCTACAGGGAGACGACTTTGAACGGATTGCATCCTTTTGTGCTATTTGAGTAAAAGCATTATAGTGCTGCTCAACGTAACTATTCAGTCATTGAGAAGGACCTGTTTAGCATTAATTTTATCCCTTCACTACTTGTGGCTGCCCTATGTGCCTCTGCCACGGGTCTGGTGCCAATCACTGTGTATACTGACCATTCAGCCCCTTAAAAATTTTTTTGCATAAGTTCCAAAATAAAACCACGACTGATCAGGTGGAGTTTGTTTGCTACAGGTATACCTCCCTGGATGTTTTAAACATATTAAGGGGTGTTCCAGAACGTGCTAGCCGATTGCCTATCATCGTTATCTATTAAAGATTGCATTTACCAGGTTGGCCTCATACAGCATAAGATTAACTGTAATGGAGGATTTTGGTTGGCAATTAGCTCTCCCTTGTAGCGAGGTAAAGATCATGCCTTTAGTAGTGCGCTTTCAAGCCTTCAGCTGTGAGGAAAAAATACCCTTGCAGTTTTCGAATAACGCTCCCAGCTACGTTCCGGCTATGTTCTGAATGTGGTACCTGGAGACGTTGCCTACTTTGGGTGATATCCTTATTATATCCTCATTAAAATCTTGCTGTTGCCAATCTGGTGGTGAATCGATTATGTATTGATGTATATTATTAGTCTATAACTCCTTACAACGCTTTTCTAGGGGGGAGTCTGACATAACGGAGCCACTGTATGTTTATTTAAGAGTTAGAATTAAGAGTTTGAAGGAGTGGCCGAATTACCCAGGCGGCGAAGCAGACCAGCGAGCGAAACCAGCGCGTTGTAAACCAGCATCGTCTGCAATACCAGCAAACAAGCCCTTCACACCCTGCGTTGCGTCATATGGTACCCTGCAAACTACTTCGATGACCCGCACACTATGACGATGATCGATGCCAAATCACCCGCCATTGGAACCCACGCACCTGCTACGCAACTAGAGGAGCTGTGATTGGGGAGCGCGCACCATCCCCCCCCGCCTCCTGATTCGGTCCCCTACACCATCATTGCATAGTATATAAGACCCGAGTAGTGGGCATTTCAAATCAGTCTCATTTGGAGTTGGGAAGGTGAACTTGCAGCTGGAGGAAGACGGGGTGATTATTATAATGGGATTGTGACTGTAAGTCAGATTGTATAAGTGTGTGTTAAGTGTGTTCGTTGTAAACACTTACGGTATGTTGGTTAGTGAGATATGTGATTGGGAAAACGTTAACGCTACTATTATGTACTTAACTATTTTAGTTGACTGACTTGTGGACGACAGCAACTCTTCAAGTAATTGGGTTATGATAAATGTAATACTATTGTTTTATATTAAGACATACGAGTTCTTTCATTTTCTTTTAATTAAGCTTACATTGCTGGTAAGAACATACGGTGATACTATTGTCTCATATTAGTAATATCACCTTAGACTAACATGGCTGTTTTAATGTTACTTCTAGTGATTTCCTAAGCTGAAGAAAAATTTTTAGCTTCAAAATATTATTTTTGCTTTTCATATTATTTGAGTGAGACCTGAATCGAATCTATGAAGCGATCCTGTAACTTAATTTACTCATAATCAAACCTCAATGTTACGTGGTTAAGAAATACATTTATCTATTATTAAATATATCTAACTTTTTATGTGACTTTGATATTAATCCTGATAATATAATATAATACTATTAACGTAAGACAAGAACCAAGAATAATAACTACATTAAATATAAATAAATGGACATGATATAAGAAAAACTATCTATTAATTTAAAAAAGGTTAAGAGACAGAAATATTCTTACCTTAATATTTATCTTTCAAGACTTGATATATAATTAATAGTCCTCTCTTTAGATATAACTTATTCGGTTCATAACCATAGCCTACTAAGCTTCGGTTAAATAATAATTCTTTATAAATACTACATGACTTTAATTAGTTTCAGTATTTTTCATAATTAAAGAGTATCAGTCAATACGGCTACCAAGTCCTAAGATCCAAAAGGAAAGGAAGCAACAACAGGAAATACTTTTATTAGATTTTACTTTCGTTTTGCCTTCAGCTGACTGTTACCTTAATATATATCTCTGTGCTATCTAGTTTCATCAAGTTAACCACTTGAGGATCAAGATACGTAACAATATATATATATATTAGTAAAGCCAGGTAATACATTTTCTTTAATACATAAGAGGTTGAAATAAATGGCAATTCGAGCGTTGAAAATTTTATTATACAAAGTTTCCAGGTCTCTGATGAGTTTTCGCTGGGTGGCAGGAAGTAGATGAATGAGATTAGCAAAATTCATGGTGGTACAGGGTTACATTAATGTACATGATGATACAGGATATACGAGCGTTTCACTGGACAACCGCATATCAAGTAAGGATAAATGATATAAAAGGTAAACAAGGGTATTATAGATGGTGGAGATCAGAGGAGGCGAAAATCAGGGGGCAAAAGTCTGCTTTTTTTTTCTTTTTTTTTTTTAAGGTAGGGGGGTGAAGAGAGGCACCACAGAGTGTGGGGAAGAGAAAGTAGGAAAGAGAATACAGTGTGAAGAGAAAAGTTAGTGGGCCGTCCACCTTGCTGTTGTTAAAGGGATGTTTATTTATTTATTTATTATTCTTGTTTTTTGTTTTTTTATCATTTGTTTGTTTTTTGTCAAATAATTTTGGTTCATGTGTTCCTGGCGACGTTTGGTCAGGAACTTGTTGATGTTGATAGATGATGATGGTGGTATTCGGGGATTCTGGCGGTGTTCAGGGGACCTGAGGATCCCCCAGGTGTTCTGCCGTGTCCCAGGTACTTGTTGTCGTGTTCTGCCGTGTCAGTTTCTGGTTTGTGGTGGTGACAGTTAGTTGTTTGCTTGGCTGGTTGTGTTCTGGTGTTTCTTTTGCCCCCTGATTGCCTCCGCTGATCCTCCCTCCACTATATATACCCTTCCTGTTTACCTTTTATACCATTCTATCCTTACTTGATAATGCTGGTTGTCCAGTGAAACGCGTCGTATATCCTGTATCATCATGTACATTAATGTAACCCTGTACCACCATGATTTTTGCTAATCTCATTCATCTACTTCCTGCCACCCAGCGAAAACTCATCAGAGACCTGGAAACTTTGAATAATAAAATTTCCAACGCAGAAATTGCCATTTCTTTCAGCCTCGTATGTATTAAAGGAAATATATATATATATATATATATATATATATATACAGTGTATATATATATACTGTATATATATATACTGTATATATAATAAATAAAAAATGGGACAATGTATGTGAACTTTAAAACATTCAGTGTTACTAAAGTATTAACGAAAGATGACAATGAAAGACGAATGACAAATACTACTTTTAGCCAAAAAAAAAATATATATATATATATATATTTTAAAGCATCAAGGATTTTCACAAAACATTACCAATTTAGTCAGGACCACTAGAGCACATGGGAATCGTACTATTTTTGTTCTAAATCACTCAAAATATAAATATGAAACAAGTTGAAATGGTTATCCTGAAGGAAATATGAAAATTCTATCCCTTTCAAAGCCACTAAGACCATTCAACAAAAGCAAATAGGGTATCTGTATCTTGAATCAGGCGAACTCCTCCAGAAGAAGAAAAAGAAAAAAGAAAAAGAAAAGAAAAACACCTTACTGCTGCCGAGACTTCAATTCAACTATGTCATCGGGCAACTTTCCAATCAGCGTAATAGCAAAAAGGCCACAAACACGACCCCAATTAAACATACCCTACGTCACCGAGTGTGAGAATGCAACCCCCTCCCCCACCCCCTAGTGAAGCCGCCCGGTCGCCGAATCCACCAATAATGAAGTTATTTGGTCGACTCGTTATCCCTATTATTGATTGCGGTCACGCGAGCGGCGAACTGGAAGGTGATCGCTTATTGGTCCGTTTTGGGGAGGGGAGAAAGAGAAAGGATACATTTTATCTCGGAGTTCCGTTCTGTCTGCTGCCTATTGTTGGACTGGAGGATAGGAGAGAGAGAGAGAGTTGCATTACAAGACAATAATGGAATATATTATTAGTACATAGCATGTTATATAAAATAATCCCAGCACACAATTACGTATCAATATGGTATAAAATAGATTATATAATCAACCTTGGCTATTATGTCCAACTGAGAGAGGCTCGGTGCAAAACTAATCTATCTCACTCATATACATTACCGCATTCAACAATCGCTTGAGGAGTTATGATCAACAATAATCCCAACACAACTCGTTACCTTAATTGCAGGAGGTTATGTTTTTGCTTCCGTTTGTTCTGTCTGTAAACAAGATATCTCAAAGAGTTTATGACCCGATTTTCAAAAAGTGATTCAAGACGAAGTAATTCAATTTATGAGATGGTCGACAGAGTGCATCCTTCTGCCAGCGAATACGCTCACCAATTTACTAACCGATATTCACCGAAATTTGGACGAGAGATATATACCATAAAAACAATGATTACATTTAGAGGGCAATAGTAAAGGGCATGCCTCTGCCAGCGTTAGCGTAGGTACACGTGCTCCCAAAGAGTCCCCCACCTCCTTTTTATTTTTTGTACTCACCAGTTCATATGAACAGAATTATATTTAAAACAAATTTCATTATAAAAAAAAAAAGAAACCAAAGAAATATGACTACAGATAATATGACTAGGGAACATTCGCACCAAATTGTAAACTAAGACTAAGCCTTGAATATGTGACCTGGGTTCGATTTTCTTAAAATTGGGTCCTTCAATTTACGGCTATCATATTGCTCAATTTGCAGTCAAGATTTTGCTATCGTGCGTGTCTGTATTGTTATTGTTGCTGTTGTTTTTGTTGTTATCGTGTGTTTGTGTGCACGCGTATGTGTGTTTTTACTATAGTTTGTAATTATATGATTTCGTGAGGATTTTCCGGATTAAAAGATAAATAGATTGGCAGAGACTACGAGGAAAATAGACACCATAGAAATGAGAGAGTTTAATGTGACTTATAACAATTAATCATAATTGTAATCACTGGGGAGGGGGTAATTTTCTCCTAGACTAAAGGAATATAATATATAAGGACAAGTCAAGATTTTCTAGATTTTGAAGGTTATTATGTCGAGCCTGTATGTTCTTCACTATTAACACACACACACACACACTGCCGTCCTTGTCTTTGTATTTATTTATACATTTAGTTAATTTTGTTTAGTTCTTTCACTTTGATATCGTATTTTGTTCCATCAACTGTTTGATCGCGGCAGGTAATTCCTCACATATAAATTTGTTGTTTGTTTGTGGTACTTCATGGAGCATAAAAATGTACAGATTTAACTGGAATATGTAGATTATCAAAATACTATATATTGCATTGAATACATAATAATTTTATAAGTCAACTGTCTTAATATAGCTTTGGTTGGAATATGCGAAATGTTGTCCTTTTTTTTTTCCTCGTCTGTGCTTGCCCCTTTATCTTCTGTTCCCAGATCCTCCGTGTTTCTATTATCATCTTTTTCTCAGGTTAATTTCCTTTTTTTCCCAATTCTCCATGTATTCTTCTATCCGCTATCCTCTTCTTTACTCTTAATTCTTCACGTTCCTCTTCTTCGCAGCTATTATCACCTCATCTTCTGTTTTGGTTTCCTCCCCTTAACCCCTTCTGTACCAGGGACGTCATTTCTATCTCATTGTAGCTATATTTAGACGATTGTGTGCAGTTTAAGAAGGATCAATGTAAAAAGCGTTAAGTGATATAGCTCGAAGCCTGTTAGTTGCTGGAGGCCCTTTTTTAAACTGAATACAATCGTCTAATAGTAGCAAGAATATAATCAAAGAGACGTCGCTGGTGCTGAAGGGGTTAAGCCCTCATTCTCCCTCTTCTCCCCTCATTCTCGTTCCCCTTTTCTTCCTCTCTCCCTCCTCTATCGGCCCCCCTCTTTCCTCTTCACGCTACATTGCACCTCTTAACCCTTCTGACTCCACCGCTGTTTTTGCCAGAACACTCTACTTGGATTGGTTACTTATTACAGTCACTCGCTCTAAATAATATCTAACTTCATTGCTGCCCGTACTTTCAATCATAGTGAGCCCTGAATAATCAAGTTAAATTGGAATTACTGATATTGCTTCAAATGCCGTAATTAAATAAATTATCGACAGTTGCCCATAATTATGATTATTAGATATTGCACTAAAACTCTCTCTCTCTCTCTATCTATCTATCTAGCTAGCTAGCTTAATATGTATTTAATCATCCCTGTCTTTATCATCTATACCTACATCTGCTTCCATCATTATTAACATATATTATTTATCTTCTATCAATTAATGCATCTATATTGTCATCACTCTATCTCTGTCTATCTATCTCACTCTACCAATCCATTCATCAATCTATCTCACTGTCTATCTATCAATCAATCTATCTATTTATACATTTATCAATCTATCTATCTATCTGTCTGTCTGTCTGTCTATATATATATATATATATATATATATATATATATATATATATATATATATATATATCTATCTATCTATCTATCTATCTTCCTCCCCCAGCAGCTCACTCACCCTGTTTCCTGAGCTTTGGTCTCCCCCCTTCGTACCATCTTCCTCTCTCTGTTTCCTCTTCTCTGTTCTCCCTTATCTCTCTCTCTCTCTCTCTCTCTCTCTCTCTCTCTCTCTCTCTCTCTCTCTCTCTCTTAGAATCTAGAATATTTACCTTCGTTTGCAAAGTAAATACACATTTCTTATTAAGTTTATTCAGTATACGATATTCCACAGAGCTGTTCAAACTATATTTATATATCTGCATATTTGTCTCATTTCCTGTTATTTCTGTCTTACATATTTTTAAGAATGTTTTGTATGATTATAAATATTGTTTTAAATTCACCATCACTTTTCGTACTTTGCAAATAGCTATTGTCAGTAATTTTGAATATTGATTATCTCTTTTCACTGTAATCTCCAGATCACTACATTTTGACTATTAACACACTACGTATCAGCAAATGCACTGATGCATTTGTTTACGTGTATATGATTATATACTTCAAATATAGTTAGACCTTGATTAATCATGATTCTCATATAATATAATTTATTTCAAATTTATTCATATTTCCCCGTAAATATATTTCAGTTTATTTTAGTTTGTAGATGAGTTTTGTTAACGTTATATGATAGCTTATTACCATCTAATTAATGTCAATACACGCAACTGATCTCGTCTTTACCAAGTCACAAATTGAATTATTCATCCAAGTTTCGTAGATTATTGACTTCATTTCCATTTTTCTACTTATAATAGTTATGCAATCGTAGTTCAATATACGGCATGGTCTACACTACGTACACCATAATTGATAAGATCTCGAGTACAATTTTCCATATATATCATTTTCATTCAAGAATCTGTATGATAAATTTATACTATTGTGATATACAGTATTTGCATATTTGTTCTTTTTATACCATTCGACAATACAACATATTCTTCATCTTGCTTATAGTTGTGATGTCTTTGTATAGACTCATGTTCTGTATTCGTCCTAAGTTTTCAACCACTAACACATCTTCTTCCATTTGTTCTTCTTTGTAAATCGGACTTGCCTTCCTCTCATCTATTTGTTTTTGTTTTCTCTGCTACCTGCTATAATTTGATATCAATCCATAAAAAGTTTCCTTAATTGCTCCTGTTCTATTATTGTCGTTCTTCTTCCTCTTTCTCTACACCCATATTCAAGTTCCTCTCAGTCATGTGCTTCTCACTTTTGCTCTTATAACTCTGATCCTCTTTGCCGTATTCTGTCCGTCTTTCTTCGATTTTCTCGTCGATTTTCAGATCTCCTTCTATCTTCCTTATATAGCTTGTCTTCCATCCCTTTACTCTCACATCAATCATAGGAAAGCTACTAGAGTCAATTATTGCTAGTAAAATAAGAAACCACTTAGAAAAATTTAATTTAATAAATTCTTCTCAGCGTGGATTCACTCAGGGACGTTCTTGCCTTACTAATTTGCTTAGTTTTTATCTCAGAGGTATATGAAGCAGAAGATAATGACAAGTCATATGATATAATATATTTAGATTTCAGTAAAGCTTTCGACAGAGTCCCCCATGAGAGATTGATGAGAAAGGTTGAGGCGCATGGAATAGGTGGGGCGTTGTTGGGATGGATTAGGTCATGGCCAATTGGTAGGAAGCAGAGTCAACATAAATGGTAGCAAGTCAGAATGGGGAGCAGTCAAAAGTGGTGTCCCCCAGGGATCTGTATTAGGTCTCTGTTGTTTGTTATATACATACATGCCCTTGGTTTAGGTATAATTAGTAAGATAAGTAAATTTGCAGACGATACCAAATGGGGAGAAACATTGATTCAGATAGAGTGCCTCCAAAGGGATCTAGATACCTTACACGAATGGTCAGTAAATTGGCAGATGAAGTTTAACATTGACAAATGCAAGGTATTAAAGATAGGGAAGATGCATACAAATGTTAAATATTAACTAGCTAATACGGTATGGAATTACAAAACTCAGATTGTGAGAATGATCTAAGTGTGTTTGTTAGCAATTATTTGAAGCCTAGAAAACAGTGTATAAGTGTTCGTAACAAGGCAAACAGGATTCTCGGGTTCATCTCTAGGAGTGTGAGTAACAGAACTGCTGATGTTTTCTTAAAACTTTACTTGTCATTAGTGAGACCCCATATGGATTATGCTGTTCAATGTTGGTGTCCTTATTACAGAATGGACATAGATTCATTAGAGAGAGTACAACGTAGAATGACAAAAAGGATCCATAATATTAGAAATCTTCCCTATAAAGAAAGGTTGAAGACATTAGGCTTACATTCGTTAGATAGACGCAGAGTTAGAGTGGGCCAATCGGCGCTCTGTATGCCCCCTTTTTCTGACATCTAACCGTTTCGGTGAGGTCAGTCCTAATGGTGTTAGTGAGCTGGATTTTATAAGGCCTTATAATTAGGCCTTATAATTAGGGTTAGGTGTGAGAGGGATCTACCTCGTTTGGGCCAATCGGCTTTCTGCAGACTCCCATTTTCTTATGTTCATTATCTTTGTCGTTCTATTAGTCACATTTATAGAGATCTCCCCCCTTCTTTTCAACCCATACAAAGTCTTCTATTGATGTAGGCTAAACCTTCCTCTTCTGCTCTGTCCCTCTCCTGTTTGTCTTTGTCTCTCCTTCTTCTATTCACGTCCCTCTTCTAATCTTATTTTTCCAGGGGCTTCCTTTTCCTTCTTCCCCTCCTCTTTCATTTCCCCCTTCTGTCTTCCTTCATCGTTCTCCTTCCTTATGTTTCAATATTTCTATGTTCTCGTGATCCCCATTTCATCTTCCTGCTGCTTCTTCTCCTCCGTTCCCCTTCTTCATCATCTACCCTCTTCTCCTTTCCAGTGCTCCAGGTCCCCCGGTGGAACCCGACCCCCTGGAGTAAACAAAAGGAACCCCAGGCCTCTGAAATACACACACACACACACACTGCCCTCATCCATATCTTTACCGAGAGTTTTCCCTTGCACCTCCTCTTTCATCTTACTGTTCCTCTATTGTATTATTAATTTGTTTTGTCTTGGTCTTACTTTAGCCATTATTTACTTTGCTGTTTGATATTTGATTACGTCGCTCTCTACCTAGTCTTTTCTTAGTCTTCTTTCAATATACATTATATTTTTGACAGTGTTGTAAAGTGCAGTGTGCCAAGCATCTTCCTTCTTCCCTGTCAATTCAAGACGAGGATATGGTGTAATACCTCATCTTGATAGTAAGATCCATAACAGTAGTGAGTCAGTCCATGATATAAGTTTTCACCTCGGTCTTTTATCTGGAGTTAGGGACTCTCTCAACAAAATAATAGGGTGCTGTTAATATTCATGAAGTAACATAACGTTGTCAATCCTTAAGACATTAGTGCTTTCTGTCTTGATATAGGGTTGCGAGACATGGGCACTTAATATTAACATGATAAGTTGAATCAACTAATTTGGCACCAATGTTCTCTATATGTTCTTGGGCAGCCACATAAAACCACAAATCAAACCAGTGTCTACTTCCTAATGTTGATAATATTGTATTTGCTAATTCCGGTTATATGGATATGTGGTTAATATTCCTGAGTTTTGACCCAGATGCACTGTAAGAAATTGAATGGTTAATTTTCCAAAAAGGTAAACATAATCGGTGTTCTACGGTTTATATATTCACATTACAATACATAAACGATTGAAACACATGTTATGTGCATATTTGTTGGTACAGTTAAACGTTAATTATTTACAGTGTGAAGCTGAGTGACCACCCAAGAGTAAGATACCTTGAGTAAGACGACGTGGCTTATGGCAGAGGCAAGTTAACCCCATATCAACCGAAGACGTCCTCTTAACTTTATGCTGGTTACTATTAGACGATATATTGTTTAAAAAGGGCCTCCAGTAATTACTAGGTTTTGACCTATCTCACTTCCCCATTTTTACCACCACAGATCCTTCTTAAGCTTCACAAAATCGTCTACATATAACTAGAATCAACTTTAAACTACGTTGGCGCTACAGAAGGAGTTACTCAATGCTGTGTGCTACTGGATATACAATGCAACCTTGAGGATCATAATAAAAACACCTATTGTATAATTATTTGGAAGATGAGTGCGTCAGTTGCAGTCACGGTGTATGAGTATTATGATATATTGATCATCAGCATTGTCGAGCTTTCTTCGTCTTCACCTTTTGACTATCCAGATAATTATATTTTCCCTTCACGTTTTAAGATCTTATTTCAGTTAGATAACATCTTAACGTCAGTATCTACCTCTAATCAGTTTTCACATTGTACATCTCCTAAGTATTCCTTAAAGCATATACTATTCGATTCAATTTCATTTGTTGTTGAAATTATGTTCTTTATTATGAAAGTTTATTATCCCGTCGGTTATTTGCAATTTTCTCTGCTATAATAAGAGAGAGAGAGAGAGAGAGAGAGAGAGAGAGAGAGAGAGAGAGAGAGAGAGAGAGAGAGAGAGAGAGAGAGAGAGAGAGAGAGAGAGAGAGAGAGAGAGAGAGAGAGAGAGAGAGAGAGAGAGAGATATTTACATAGATACACAACGATCTTACGATCCCTGCGAGGTGGCCAGACTTAATCATAGTAGAGATAGCAATCCAAAGAGAAAGTGGAAGGAAAGGATAGCAAATATGAAGGCTCTCTCCCAACCCTCTGGCGATTTGCCGTACATGAAATCAGTTAGAAGTGAATATCCTTGCAGGGCTTGGAAATTGAATAAATGTAAAGAATGATTAGAAATGGAAAGGAAATGTTAAGCATACCTTCTCCTTTTTTTCTGCTCTCTTCAACTGAAAACAGTGTTTGTTTCTGCTAGGTTCTCTTGTCAGTAATAGTTTTCTACTTCGCTGTGGTATGAGTCTAAAAACAAAACTAATGTGTATAATTAGCCACTGTCTATAACTTCATTAGGGAATACAAAATACAAAATACAAAATACAAGAACAACAAAAACTAAATTGGAATAACTTTCTACAAACACTTGATCACAAAACAAACCCCAAAAAACTCTACAAAACACTAAACAGCATCACACTTTCCAACAGCAACACAACACAATCACATGCTGCAATCACAACAACAGACTCTACTCCTTCATGTAGACAACAAGCAAACACTCTCATCAATCACTTCTCACATGTCAGCCACCTAAAACCTCACAAGACGACCGACGTGTCATCCGACGTAAGAGACAATTCCCCACAGACCCTGACTATACACCCTTCACCAATCACCAGACAAAGCATATCATCAACAATCTCAAGCACTCACCCGCCTGTGGCCTAGACAACATAAGCAACATACACCTCAGACACCTGGGACCACAAGGCATACAAGCACTCACTAACATATCAAACTACAGCTATTCACACAACACAATACCAGACATTTGGAAGCATGGTATCATCATCACATTCCCCAAACCCAACAAAGACCCCACGCTACCCTCCTCGCACCGCCCCATCACACTCCTTTGCTCCCCCTCCAAAGTCATGGAACGCCTAGTATTACAACTAATTACACCTGACCTACCCCTAGCTCCAACACAACATGGCTTTAGGCCACTGCACTCCACAAACACTCTTCTCACAGACCTTACACAAAGAGCTTTCGACGGCATCAACTCAGCTAGACCACCACACAGATCACTATTAGCCACACTTGACATTAGTAAAGCCTTCATGCCATCCCCCGCCACAACCTAACAAACAAAATCTACAACACAAACATGCACAACAACACAAAAAGGTGGCTGGCCAACTTCCTAGCAGGCAGATGTGCACACGTATCTTTTGCCGGTCAGTCATCTAAAATCAGAAACTTTCCAAACGGATTCCCACAAGGATCCGTCCTATCGCCCGCACTCTTCAATCTGTACACGCACGATATAACTACACCCAATACGCCCCAAATAAACTTAGCCTCTTATGCAGATGATATAACACTCACATGCACACACCATGACCCAAAAAGAGCAACAGATCTCCTTCAACCCTATCTCAACACACTACATGGCTGGTGCACTACAAACAGACTTAATCTAGCCCCAGCCAAATCCACCGCAACCCTGCTCACAAGTTGGACAGGAGAACACAAATACATCCCTCAACTCACCATAAACAACACACCCCTAACACATACACACACACCCAAAATCCTAGGAGTAACATATGATACTCATATGACATTCAAACAGCACACCACAAACATTAAAAAGAAACTGACACCCAGACTTAACGCCCTCAGGTCACTTGCTCACACAAAATTTGGACACAACAAAGAAACTACCACCACAGTATATAAACAATACATAAGATCAGTGATGGAATACGCAAGCCCAGCCTGGGCTTCTAACCTAGCTGGAACACATCATAAGACCTTACAGACTAATCAAAACAAAGCCCTGAAGATCATTACAGGCTGCACAGCTACTGCACCCACAGATCACCTACATCAAGAAACCAAAATCCTCAAAGTCAAAGACCATCTGGACATGAGAGGCACTCAATTCCTGGCAGCAGCCTCCACGAACCAAGACCACCCACTAAACTACATGGCAACACACCCACAGACACCAAGAAATATCAAAACAATACCCAGCACACGGTATCACACACAATTATTGTCCTACCTCCCTCCCTGCCCACCCCGAACCAACTTCCAGAAGCACATCCATACTCATATCTCTCACCGATCCATCCACTCACTCACAGACAACACGCAGCTGCATGCACGACCTCCCGAAATCCATCCTTCCGAATCCTGCCTCCCTCGCGAGGACAGAGTCCACCTGGCCAGGCTGAGATGCGGACACCATCCAGCTCTCCTGAGCTATCAGAAGAGACTGGATGACTCCGTTGTCGACGCCTGCCCGGGATGTAACACAGCACCCCATACCATTAAACACATCATAGAAGACTGCATTTCACACAACCACTTACGCCAACAACACAATCTACACTCAATGAGAGCTCTGTGGGAAAGCCCGATCGTAGCCATGGCCTTCCTCAGGGACTCGGGGCTGTTCGGCCAGGCAGCTTGGGGAACAACAACAACAACAACAAAACTTCATTAGGGAGCTTATTCCACTTACCAATTATACTGTGGGCGAAGACATTCTTAGTTGCGTCTAGGATCAGTTTCCTGCCTATTAGTCTGAAATGATTTCCTCTTGTGGAACCCTCATTAGCCATCTTAAATAGATTATTCGAATTTATTGAGAGAGAGAGAGAGAGAGAGAGAGAGAGAGAGAGAGAGAGAGAGAGAGAGAGAGAGAGAGAGAGAGAGATAACACAAATGTAATAAGAGTCATTCACGTTGCTAAGCATCGAAGGCCTCCATCGAACACTGTCAAATCACCAAGCTGCTCCAAACCCTTCTCCTTCCTAATATATCCCTCTTGACAACTCTTTCGGCTGATCCAGTCCAACACACAGAAGAAGAAGAAGAAGAAGAAGAAGAAGAAGAAAAAGAAGAACAACAACAACACCACCACCAACAACAGCAATAACAACAAGAGTTAAACGTGCGGTAATAAGCCCTTCTTCTGTTCCAGACGGATGCCAAAAGCCTTATACCCACGTACACCAAACCACAAGGAAATTACATCCTTTCCTCCCTCTTGTCCCCCCCTCTCTCTTCTATTCTCCTAATTACGACACCAACATGCAAATGAGATTGAGGTCACGAGTCAATATTTTTTTCTCCCGACAAGTACTCACACATTTCCGATAATTTCCCGGAGTAATTTTTCAGCCATTAGTTTCACCGGATGTCAGGGTTGTTAAGGGTTCGTCAGAAGGGGTTCTCGCAAGGCCCCTGTATTGTTTGTAATGTATGTATACTGTATAGTCATGGACAGAAATTTATTATTATTATTATTATTATTATCATTATTACTATTATTATTTTTTATGTTTTTTAATAATTTGTTAAGGCTCAAATATGATTAGCTGGCTAACTATTTTCATAGAGTGGTTGAGGCACAATGACTGATTTACTGGGGTTCGCTAGTTAATGCTCACCGCCTTGTTCATATCATTAGGAAGTGTTCAAGAATTCATGAACGCGACTGTACATGGGCAGATGGTATAGGGACAGTCATTTTGTACATAGATTTATCCAAAATAGTGCGAGATACTCTCATCAAACAAATTATATAAATGTATACATTATTCAATCGCTGGCAGATTTTAATACAGTGCAGAGCGAGTGAAGCCTAATGACGACTGTGACGTATCTTTTGTGACTAAGTTAATAAATTGTTTTAGAAAGAAAAAAATACACACAATAAATGCATTTAAATATACTGTTAACCTAAATTATAGAGAAAAATAATTTGTAATTGAATAATATTTTGTATGTGCTTGGGATCACAGTCTATTACTACTGTACTGGGCCCTGTTTGGGACGAAATCGTGTCAGCCAATCAAATAAAATCCTCCTGTGTTAAAGATATTTGTGTTTTGGATTGTGATTACTCCTTAGCTCTTCCCGAACATGATTGTTCTTGCTCATTATATCTGTTCCGGAAATTAGGAAATCCAAGCACATGCACGCTAACTCTATAGCTCACTCATGCACACACACTTCCACCTCTCTCTTTCTCTCTCTCCCCCCCCCCCTCTCTCTCTCTCTCTCTCTCTCTCTCTCTCTCTCTCTCTCTCTCTCTCTCTCTCTCTCTCTCTCTCTCTCTCACATACACAAACACATATACCCACAGAGTTTGCAGCGGTTTGAGAACTGTACTGTATGTATTTTTTATGAGTTAACTAAACATAAATTTAATCTCGTGTCTTCTTTATTTAATACCAAAAAATAAAAAATAATCGCACAAATGATACAACACTAATTGATCGTAATATATGTACACTGTATATTTCCAATCAACTTATCTCTTACTTAAGCTAACTCTGGTTATCACCGGACGAAATTATACAACTGAAGAAAGAACTATGAGAGTTTTTTGGTTAATTATAATAGTTTTACCTTGTTAACAGAGATCCTTTTAAAGCAGAGATAAATCTTTTGACGGTAGCCAGAATATGTGGAAAAAGGCATAATCTTACTTAAGGAATATAACATATCAGGATAGACGCGCATATGCACATAAGTATGAACATCAGGCATTTTGCTTGTGGAAAACGAGAAAGCGAACTTCGCCAGTAATCAGCTATGAAGTTATCAGGTTATCATACCGTATATAATCAACTAATCCCTTTTTGTAAAGAAAAAAAAATAGTACTACCATTACAGTAGGTATGTTTTGTATTCCCAGCCTATATAAGTGTCGTATGTAATCCCTTCAGTAACCTAATTTTATATTTACCATGTGTGTGATATGTTCTTTGATTCTTCCCCTTGCTACCATATCTGCAAATGCATATATATTATTTAAGTCCAGTGGATTTTTGTTTCCTTAACCGCGGTTCTAATAATTATATTTTCTCATGTTTTGTATATTTTATTTAGTAACCTGTCTTCATTATAAATATAGACATTGGCTTATCCTTTCAGCTTTCTTGTGAGTCTCACTGTATACCGGTCTTATTTAATACACAAACAAATCCAAACCCTTTTCTTCTCATTTAAAGTCTAATTCCACTTTATTACTATTTTATTTTATATCATCAACCCCTCTCCCACCATCTCAATTGTATTAGTGTTTCTTTCCAAAACACACATCCACCCCTCTCTTCTCTGTCTTTGCCATACCTATCCCTCTCTCACAACCCCTCTTATTTTTTCCAAACCTATCTCTCTCTCCCCTACCCCTCGTTCCTCACCCTACCTCGTCCATCTTCCCTGCTTCGTGTTCATTAGATTACTCTCATTGCCGCTGACAAACCCGCTTCTGCCTAAATGGGCTCTAAGTGGATTTGCTGGCAAGTGTCTCTCTCTCCCTCTCTCTGCTCCCTTCCTCTGCTTGTCTGCTTGTAAGAGTGTCGTGCCTGTGCTTGTCTGTTTCCCTGAGTGGTGTACGTTTTTTGGTGGTAGGCTTTCCAGTGTGTCTGTTTGTTTCTGAAGGTTTTTCTGATTGTCAATGGCTTACCGGTATGTATATATTTACCTGACTATCTACATTCCACCATCTCTCCACCATCTAACTTCTATTACCAACTTATCTAGCTATTTATTTACGCCTTGGGTATATACACTTGTCTACTTTGCTTGAATTCTGCTTATCTATCACAGTGTATCACCTTCCTAGAGATATTATGTTAGTACTCAACGTAATTGATTATTGAATATTTCTTATAAAATGCTCTATTCTATAATTATATAATAATGCGATGTCCTATCTGACAAAGAGATTTTGTCCATTTTAGTTGCATTTGATTGTTTTGTAAAATTAATTTCCAATCGCAATTACAGGGGTCTTGGTTCACCATTAATTAATGTTTCTGGTATTTCACAATTACTGGTATTTAAAATCAATATTGGTATCTTACATTTGTTTTAATGTTTAATTGAATTTATTTACGTAAGTCATTGCGATTTTGAAAATGTTTATGAAACTGATTATTATATTGAAGGCAAAACTAAATATATATGAATCTAAAGACACAATACAAATACGTAGAGCAAGACAATCAAATGAGGAAGAGCCACGCCACACCACATAATCCTGAATATAATCCAATCAGCTCCCCAAACTTCACAAAATGATCTTGTGAATCCAATGCCATATATAGGGATTACAAAAACTACTTCTTTAACACTAGGAGCCATGTTGAATATCTTTTGTGCTGACTATTGTGCAGCTTGTAATACAATACATATGGATTATCGGTTATGTACTCTGTTGCATAGTAAGAGAGATCTTCAGTTAGTTCATTAGATTCTAGATTAAGCGTAAGATAAGGTAAGCTGCATATAAATTATCCTGATCCTCTATGTATTCACAACCACAGAATTCCCGAATATTATGGTACCTAATCGTGGCAGTTTGTGCCTATCTACAGTATATAATCGGAACTGAACTTCAACAACTATTAACATTTTGTTACACGTATTACATGTCGTAAGCTCAAAGTCATAATATTTGGGTTTGAACAAATAATTGCTTACGATTTTGTGCTTCTGCTAGACGTCAGATTTCGTGATTGTTTTCAGCGTTAAGTTGGTTGATAGTGTAAGGCATAATCGTATGAAATCTAGAAGACCTGTGTTAAAATCGGTATACATTAATTATACATGAAGCTACTGTTAAATATGGCTGGCCGTTTTGCGAAGCAGTAATACATGCAACGCCTTAAGCTTAAAGACAGAATAATGAAACAGATCGAGGCAAGCAACATGTCTTCTCTCTATATATATAAAAAAAAAAAAAAAAAAAAAAAATATATATATATATATATATTTAACTTTCAACAAGGCTACCCACCGTCAGGTAAATTGGAGATTAAGGTGTCTAATTTCCGTGATGAAATTTTACAATAAGTAGAGTACGCGTAGCTGCTGGATCATATCCGGGTGTGAGTTTAGGATTAATTTCCGGATTATGGTGTCTATATTCATTGCATGAGTTCGTAATTTGTGTTTACTTGTCTTAATAATCTAAGGGTAGTTTTATCAATGGCAAGATGTACTGTATGTCTAAGCTGCTATAATCACCTTGCAATTGTTTGATATATTTTGCTAAAGATAGAAGTAAGTATTATATAATTATGTAAAGAATAACTATTTCAGTGTATTATTTTATGTTTTTAGTCATTTGCACATAATCATGATATTTGACATTGATTACATGACTTGTATTGGTAATAAGATACCGACTCTGAATGTTTAGCCATTGGCGGTGGTGAACATTGCAGTAACCTAAGATGGATATTTCAGACATCTACAGTATTTATCAAAATGACTAATAAACAAAAATCATACATACAGCAGTATAACTCATGTATAGTGCACAGTAATTGAAGCGTTGAAAGGTGGAAAAGGAAGTATTAATATTAGTAAAGTATCGCATGGGCTGTAAAGAGGCTATAATATAATATAAAACAAATACACAATAAAATATCGGGTAAACAATAGATGCAAGCTAAAGGGAAGGGAATCGTAGTGTACATATGATTTATGAAGTTGGAAAGAGTATATATATATATATATATATATATATATATATATATATATATATATCTATATATATATATATTTATATATATATATATATATATATATATATATATATATATATATATATATATATATATATATATATATATATATAATTATATATACATATATATATATATATATATATATAAATATATATACAGTATATACATATATGTTCGCATGCAATATGTGTGGTGGGTATGCGACTGTGTGTGCGCGCATGGGTGCGCGTATATTTGTGCAGTGTGAGTGTGTCTACATACATGTGCGTCTATTGTATGCGTGTGAGAGTTCAAAGCCGAATAAAAGTAGTCGTGTAGAAAGAAAGCAAGCTCGGGAGTGGGGATGATTGTTTTAGTAATAGCAGTGACGTGATCGCTGCGACTTTGCCTGATGGTGATTACACTGTTCTTATACCAGGGGCTCACAGGGCTAACATACCCCTTTGACTTTATTTTATGTTTGTTCGTATCCCTTTATTTATTGATCTATTTTTTACTTCACTTGCAATATATTTATTGATCTATTTTTTACTTCACTTGCAATATATTTATTGATCTATTTTTTACTTCACTTGCAATATATTTATTGATCTATTTTTTACTTCACTTGTAATATATTTATTGATCTATTTTTTACTTCACTTGCAATATATTTATTGATCTATTTTTTTACTTCACTTGCAATATATTTATTGATCTATTTTTTACTTCATTTGCAATATATTTATTGATCTATTTTTTACTTCACTTGCAATATATTTATATTAACTTTCAATCCATTTAGCGATGTTAGTTCTCAAAGCGTATAGGTTTCACTTATTCAACATTATTTTGTTATCTATGGTCTCGTTTTATGTTTATGTGTGCTTTATATGATTTATATCATGTTTTTATATAACTTTTTCGCTACACAACTGTTTTTCTGTTGACTTCATTTAATGTCCCTTATTATATATCTTTGTACTTATTTCATTTAATGTCCCTTATTATATATCTTTGTACATATTTTATTAGCTTGTGCGTTGCTTTATATACTCTCTGATTTCGTATTTATGTTTTTATTCTTTATCATGTGTATAGTTTTGCTTTGGTCCCGTACTATCTAATTACCCGAATTATATTGTATTTATTGTCCTTGATTCATTCAATTAAGCTTTGTCTGCCTTGCTTTCTTAGTGCTTTCATTTTGTTCGTTATCCCTTGTCTTTGTCTTTATCTCTATTATATTGTTTTTCATTATCACTATGCTCTTTGTTAGTATTTCAGATTACCTCTAGATTTCGATTTAATATTCGAAATGTGTAATAATCTTTGTTTATATTTTAACGTAACTAAAGCAAATATATTATCTACTCTTCGATACATTCTCAACATTAGCTCATCGATTTTCATCTCATTAACTAATGGTTGCCTACGAATTAAAGGTTCCCTTTTCATCTGTTTTATCATCGTTTTATTCATTTATTTTTTACTTCGTTTTTCTAGTTTCTCAGATTAAATGTTGAATATATTTGTTCCGGTTACGAACGTTCTCTTCTGTTCTGTGTATGTTTATATTAATATAAATGTTTGTATATATGCATATACATAATTATAAACGTTTGATTCTCAGCAATTGGATATTGCTCTCTGTGTAAGTCTAAGTATTATCCATTTATATCCTTGTGCTTAGATATGACAGGGTTATGATTTTCCTCAATATAGTTTTCAAATAATCTTATAACTTGTGTTAATATATTATAATTTTCCTTTTATAAATATAAGACTACAAATGTCATATTCAATGTATATCTATCCGTACCAACGGCATTGGTTAACATCGCTAGTTTTGTTTCTATCTTTTCATTAATATGCTATAGATATGCACGTTTCATGTGATTGTAAAGCCAATAGTAGTTACACATATGGTAATAATTGAAATACTGTCAATGAGGTCTAAATATCAAGTTCAACCCGTAATATAGACCTTGCCAGAATTAATAACTAATGGAATTGTCAAATCTCTCACTCTCACTCTCTCTTAATAGATCAGAAAATATGTTAACATATGGGTTTCGTTAGCCCAATAGGGCTGTTCAACTTATCAGTACATTGTACTTCGTCGAGGATTTATTTAGGAACTTTGCTTCTCACACTTTTCCTTGGTAATTTCTAGTATCCTGTTTCTTAAAGATACTTATATTGTTGTAATAGTGTTCATAAATAACTAAGCCTTCATATCTATCGATATGCTTCAGGTCAGTTAGTCATACATTTATAATATTTTACTCTTCATCCAGTAGATGAAAACAAGGGCAATCATGTAATTAATTCTTATTATGGGCAATTCGCGTACAGTGCGATTTAGCCTTTTTGTCATGCATGTGTACTCGCGTCTTATGATTATCGGGGTCAAAGTAATCATAATTATTATTATATAATTATGAACTAAAACCTAACATCGTGATTTTGCTTCACAAAATATATATCTTATATATATATATCTTAGTGATTATACCATCAAATAAGACAACTAAGGAAGGCACCTAATCTAAGCAATTCAAATTAATGCAAATAATAATGTATGGCATTGCCCTTTAATCTGTGATAATCCGACTACGCTATATTCGATCCATATGATTTGGAAAACACGAATTGTACAGCAGTTTGAATCCCAGGTAGATACACACAGGCATAAATTCATACAATAAAGAGAGACAAGCCATACAAATGATTGGTCACATATCTCGAAGTAAGGAAGGGGACAAAGGAAGAGCTGAGGAAGGGGACTGTAGTATGAGGGAGCGAGTCGGGGCTTGCCCTGACAAACCCAGGTTGTCATGGCAAATAATTAGCATTTGTATTATTTGATGTCATTACCAATGATTGGAATAGTTGTGTAAATAAATATCTAGAACTACTTGATTATTATTGACATATAAGAGAAAATACATACATTGATGCAGTTGTCCAATTACTAAATGGCTTGGCGCTAACACCTGTCTGGCTGGCGTCGCTTGGGTCCAGTGGGTTAATAAGTAAATTGGTCTGTATATAGGTAAATGTTGTAAATGTTGATGTGAAATCAACAAAGATTATCTTTGTGTTCGAGTGTTTCGTTTAATTCTAAGTGTTCTAGTAATCAAACTGCCTAAGTTTTCGACTTAATCCTTGTGCATCATTCACAAGCTAAATAAGATAGATTTGTTTTTTCTAGGTGAAAGAAGGAGACGAACTGCAAGATCCTCTGTAGCTAGTGTCCCTTCAGATTGAAGGAGTAATTGATTGGTCGTAAGACAGAACTATACCAAGCCATTTAAAACTGTTCGAAATAATTCAACAACTGTCACCTTTTACAGTTACCACCATCAATATCTGTATACAGTATATAACGAACCATCAGTTATACTACCACTATCATCGCCGCGTGAGCTAAAGGCATTAACAACTTAATACCAGTTACAAACTATTCTCCTCCTATCACGATCACATCTCTTCTGTCGTCACTAGTTTTGTTTTCACCACCATTATAAACAACACAAATTACTATGAGGGATTCACACGGGTGCTTTTTCTAGCAATCTTCGGGAAGTAACTTTATACTAGTCAATATTCAGGACCATTTTCTACTTGTATCGGCGACTAGAATGAAGGTTGGCATATTTCAGATGGCACAATTGTTACAAATGCATATATCAAAAGGTGCCGCTCTATGGTTGCACAAACTATATAATACAACATAGAAAAATACGCTATATAGATCCCGTCTATTACACAAATGCATTTTATAAGGTATCCAAGGAACACTGCTATGTTGCAGTTAAGAGTTCCCCTCTCCTTTCCCACCACCAAAAGAGCCACCTTTGTGTGACCAAGGCTCACACAAGCACACGTTTCTTTCCAGGCATGAATGTATTATAAGCCTTTTCAAAAGGCCATGGATATAATTATTAGGTCCGTAGTTAATAACGTTTTAGTATTGCATTGTATCATATATAACTGGAGCACGTAAGTTAGGACAGAGTACACGATCACAGGGTACAATGTTGTATTTATAAACTACAAAAGCTGTGCAAACATGTATGTTGAAAGTAACTTATTAAATTCTTGCAATTAATAGTCATGGAGTTTAAGCATAGAATTACATTTCGGTAATAAGGTAGAACCTGAAATAGGCAGGACATATATATTTATGGAAGGGATAGTGGGGAGCATGGTAGGGCACCTAATATGTGTCCTAGCAATGTTGTAAAATAAAACCTTACGTTAAGGTAGGAATATATATCTTAAATATTAGAGATCAAGATATCTCTTGTATCTATAGCATACATCATTGTATAATTTTAGATAAAGGGATAATTGTATGTATTGTTGAGTTTAAGTCTCAAAGATAAAGAACAGCAACACTAGCGTCAGGGTTGGTAGTCATAGCGTTCAGTCCTCGCTTTCTCTCTGCTGGGCTGGTGGCTGACTTGGTGAAGTTGTGTGCCTAGGGGATAATATAGTCGCAGTAACCTGGGTAAGCGTTACTGTGCTAGCGTCCTGGGTAAGTGGCACTGGTTGTTCCACCTGGGTAAGCGAAGAACAATGAAGAACCATGGGTAAGCGCTGGAAAAGAGCTGCCGAAGAATATCTGCATCTTGGCCTCTACCCTTTTTCGGTGCTGATAGTTAAGGACTGGCTTTCAGGGAAAAAGGGCTGGGGTGGTATGAATGGTAGGGCCAAAGGTGAGCCCCGCTATCATGGAGGCATTAGTTGTAGGCCCAGTGCGGTATTGGGCAGATAGAGGAGACTCGTTTTCTGTTGGCTGTCTGTGGATGGGAGGCTGTCTGCTTCCGTTCTCTTTGATGAGAGTGTTTGGGGGAGACTGTTATATTTCTGGTGTGACATAAGTCCTTCTTCCTTGGTGTCGCTGGCAGGGAAGATATTACGGGCAGGGTATCTACCAAGGGCGTAATAAATGGCAAAGGTGCCGGCAATACTGGTAGTGGTGGGCCAGATTGTTTGGTGGCAATCGTTGCAATCCTGCATTCTGGCATCGTTGCAACCTGGCAAACCACTTTTAAATAGTGCAGTTTATTGATTTATTGTGGAATATGAGAAAACACTCTACTAACACATTGTTCTCGCCTGATTAACTTGGGAAGTATCCTCCAGTCTATGAGGATACGCATTTGAGCATTGCATTTATGTTTGAGTTTGTATCAAAATAGATGAAGAGCCAATTATTTGGTTTACTAAACCATTCTTATGAGTAAAATTACAATGATTTCCACTACGTCGACACTTTCAGTAAGATAAGAACAGAAAACAAGCAGGTAATGAAATAAGAATGTACATACAAGCCTTTGTATAAACCAGTAGGCTTTTCAGGCAGTTGAGAATGAATCATAAGAGGGAGCAAGAAGTTGTAGAGTGAAATAAACTTTTATCATATCTTAACCGATTGTATTTATTAGGTCAATGAAATAAAACACAAATCTAAATTTCTTTCCACCTTTATTAGTATTGGTCGAGACAAGTGAGATACAAACAAGTACAATATTATGCTAATTTCCGGTATGAAAGCCTAAGCTGCCTTCAAGTGTATAGATGGTGGATGGCAACAATATAAACAAATTAACTGAATGTAGATATCCAAAACCTTAGATATAACAGAGGAACAGTATTAACCCATTCAGTACCAGTGACATCCTTTTAATTATATTCCGGCAACTATTAGACGGTTTGATTCAGCTTAGGAAGGATGTCTACCCGTTAAAAGATTACAAACTATCTCAATCAATCCTTTTAGCTACCATATATCCTTCCTAAGCTTCATGAATTAGTCTAAATGCAGCTGACATTGAAACAAAAAGACGTCGCTGGTACTTTAAGGGTTAAGTATATTAATAATAGCAATCAAACAGTATCAAATAAAATGTGCCTTAAATAGGAACTTGGGTAGAATGTTTTTAATTCATCAAACATTCTAACTCCTTGTCAGGTTCTTTCTAGGAACAATATACTCGCGTGAAAGTAGCTATAATAAAACGGAAATGGCAAAGAAGTACAAACCCAAGCTGTAGCCGAAGCACCATCATCACCACCTACAGTTACAGTACAGTATATAACCACTACCACCACCACAATCATCACACTTATCATTACTGTCACAATAATTATCATCAGTGTCACCCTCTCGACAGTCTCTCTACTTGTATCTCTTGTCGTTATTATTAATCCATGTGAACTCAATCGGTGAACAGTATCATATCAACCAACTAAAAACATGCCAACAAAAATATTCATTATTTAACCTAGCTTACAGTAAAAGAACCTAACCTACTTTTATACCTTGTCATTATTGCTTCTCCATGTGAACTCAATCGGTAGATAGCATCATATCCACCAACTAAAAATATGGCAACAAAAACACCAATTATTTAACCTAACCTACAGTAAAAGAACCTAACCTAACAGGATTGGTTGAGTCGTACAGTTGAAGATATACTGATTGAAATAGTCATCTGGTTGAGTTGTTCGGTCACGCATCATTGCATGGATATAATCACCATCACCAATATCATGTCACCTCCATCCTAACCATCACCCCACCAATACTACTCATAATGCCACAACTACTACTTTCAATTTCACAACAAATTCCATAGTTACGAAACTTTACCTGAAGCATTGCCACCCTCACTATCACGGCCGTCTATATGTCTTAGTAATAAAGAAGGCCGTGCCTCCATCCTCACCAGAACTACTACCACTACCACTCACCACCACAACCCTCACCACCACCACCCTCACTACTATCACCCCCACCACTACGATCACCACGACCACCACTCCCACTACACCCACCATCACCACCCCCACCAAACCCCCATACCACCACCACCAACCTCACCAGTATCACCACCACCACCCTCACCACTACCATCACCACCAACCTCACCAGTATGACCACCACCATCCTCACCACTAACACCACCACCACCCTCACCACCCCCAGAAGCGACGACACACACCAGCTTCATCCATTACCAGACGTCACAACAAACCTGATAATACAGTAAATGTTCCTCCTCTCATTGTCTGCCTCCACCTCTCCCCCTCCCCCCCTCTCTCTCTCTCTCTCTCTCTCTCTCTCTCTCTCTCTTTGTATGTAAGTCACCGATAAATACCTCTTAGAGATAAAGAGACACTATACAATTATTTAAAAGTTAATCAACCTAGCTTGCTTATAGAGAACAATCTCTAAAATTGTGTCACACGAATCACAACATTCGTCTAACACTACTGTACACTAAAGTAATTGCAAGAGGTTGGTGATGATACCCCCACTGCGTATACTATAACAACGAATTGTGTCCCTTAATTTCGTTTTGTGTTACGCTTTAAGTAGTAGTAGGTCATCCCTAGGCTGCCTTGTCGAACAGCCCCTTCGAGCTCGTGTTACGCTCTACATTCTAACATTATGAGCTTCGCTTCATAATGTGTGATATATGAACCCGATTTTGTTTTTCTAAGCTCACCAGGTGCTCTCTATATAAGATACCCCTGAGTAGAGGAGGCCGGTGGGAAGACCATGGAACTCATGGCGGAAGGAAGTCGGTAAATCATGCGATGGAATACTAAATATGAACGAGGCAGATGCCTGGAGGCTTTCCGGAGAGCATCCCCTTGGGTGGCGTCAGTGGGTGAGTGCAGCCATGCGCTGTCACGGCGTATGCCCCCATTGATTGATTGTTCTAAGCTGAGAATGTAGAGTGTAGAACCAGAAAGGCTGAACACGAAGATAATACAAACATAATGATGCTTCATTGACTAAGCTATACTTAATCGCATTAATGAAAACAATATAATTCAAATTATTTTGTTCCCCTTTAGCTTTGATAGATAATTGGTAAGCTGAATATGTCTAACAATTCTCTGAAAACACTTTAAAATTGTGTGTAAAAATGGAGCAAACATGAAACACATAATAAAGGCTTCAATCATTTATGTGTTGAAATTAGTACACATACACGATTGAAACACTTTTCCTGTGTATCATTGTGCTACATTTGAACACATTACTTCACAGTGAGGCGATTTTCTTGTTATCGTACGTCCTTATTCTTCTCTGTGACCCTTATTCCTAATGTGTTCATCAAATCAAAATATGTCTCTCTTTCCTCTCCTTTCTTCCTTCATAACTCTAATCTGTATCGTATAACCTCGTATCAGTAACAGGGTCCTTATCTCAGTATGGCCAGGGGGCGACAAGGAATAGGAGAGAGAAACATGATAACAGGAACCAAAATCGAAAAGAACAAGTTTTGTATATACTGTATATATTCTTCATGTACTTCTCAGTAAATAGGCTCAAGATTGTGTTACCCTTTCAATCATACAAATATACAAACATGTAACAAATATATTCTAAATACGAGCATGATCACTAAAACTTTTGAAGTAATCCAAATATGGTTTATTCTTATAATTCATACCATTACGGGGACAAAACATTTGTTTTCTTCCGAACATGCTTCATTCGATGTTAAAGCATACAGTGAAGGAAAGCAGGATTGAGAGTACTAGTAAAAGACAGATACAAATTTACGTAAAAAAATACATAACAACATAGGCGTATAAAACAAGCTTATTCTAACTTTTATATATATATATATATATATATATATATATATATATATATATATATATATACTGTATATATTTATATAGTATATGTATGTATATACCGGTATATACTGTATATATATATATATAGATAGAGAGAGAGAAGATATATAGATAGATACATGAACAAATACATATATCTGCAGATAGATTTAGATTGATCGAATGGCTGCACAATTATATACTTAACTTGATCTGCCTGTACTGTATAGCCTTCAATATTTTCCTTTCCGTAACATCTCTTCCTCTCTCTCCCCCCTTCCCACTCCAACTATTCCGCTTTCCTCCCATACCCCCATCCCCACCCCCACCCCTCAGCGTGGCAGATCGCAGGGGTGAGGGGAGAATACTAATCACTGACTCCCCATCTTTCCAGACACACCAGAATGCTTTCCTTCATTTCTTACACATAATTTCCGAATACGCCTTTATCTTCCATTTAGTACTTTTCCATGGCCTAGTTCTAGATTTAAGTGATATTTAAGCCTAGTTATTGTAAATAATGCATATTGTTAATGTACAGAATTTATTATTCAAATAATTAACAGGATTTTTCGACGAATACTGATATAATATTAGCAGGGTTTGGAATCAATTCCTTGATACAAATTATAATGTTGACAATTAATTGAAATGAAGAAAAAGACAAGGGTTAAGCCAAAACAAAAGTACTAACTCTTCAAGCAATCCAACAAACACATATTCCAACTCTCCCTCTCCCTTATAGAGGTGGAAAAGGAAGAATATTATATAAAAGGGACTTGCCTGAACCATAATAAGTTTCTCTGTCACCAAAAGCCTGTAGCCCGATATAACCAGGTCCAGGCAGGAAGAACGAAAAAAAAAAAATCCTAAATAAGAAAAAGATGAGCAGTTACGGAAGCAAGGCAGAAGAGAGGCAAGAACATTAGCAGACAAACAGCAGCAGACGACAGTAACAGTTGGAGGAGTTGCATACGCTTTTTTATCTAAATATCCGACGGCTCATCAGCGTTACTTCGACAAATTCTGGAGCCGAGTGTCTCTTGGGGAGGAGGGCGGGAGCAGGGAGAAGGAGGTAGTGCGAGGATGAGGGAGAGGAAGAAGGGAGTAGGAGGAGAAACATGAAGAAGAGAGAAAGGGGCGAGGATGAATAATTTAAGAACTCAGAAGAGGAGGGAAATTATATATATATATATATACTGTATATATATATATACAGTATATATATATATATATATATATATACCGGGTATATATATTATTAAATCAGTTCGTGTGTCTGTTTGTCTGTGCGTTCTTAACCCGCACAGCCCCAGAGACGCGCCTGGCGCGTCAGCCTAATTGTGCCGACCGTAACTTCAGGTGTAGCCACTCAAGAGGGCTCAGATTTGTATGGGAACTGTGTACGTATCCCACGCAACCGTGCCGATGGTTAAAAACTCTCAAAGTCCATGTGCGTGCGCGTGAGCGCGCAATAACCTGTTTTTTTGGGATAATTGCCTTCAATTTTTTACTCTTGTAAAATACGTTTTCGGGGGCTCTGTAGGACCATTTTTTAAGCTTTTTGAGCGGTTTTTCGTGTTTTTTCCTTCATTCCTAACCCATTCGCTATTGTTTCTGGAATAAAACCATTTTTTGAAAACCGGCCGGGTTCTGGTCAACAAACATTACAAAACTAGCCGGGGCTGGACGGGTTAATAGGCGGCCGCAGTTTTGGACCTGGGGAGCTGAAACTTTGCATGTGGGTGTCAATTGACCTGGGTCAGGTCATAGAGGGGGCGAGGCCACGATCGGAGGTCGTTTCGAGGCAGAAATTGAAAACAAATTGAAAAAAATTGCCGTTTGGGGCAGAAGGAGGCCTTCGATCGAAAAGGTGTATGGAACGAAAGTTGTTCGCAGCCCCCCAAAATGGGGGTACGGATGAGGTCAGATCCAAAATCGGAGGTCATTTAGCGGCCGAAATCGAGGTCGCCGTTTAATGAGGCACAGGGAGGTCGAGGCCGGTGATTATGGTAGTAGTAGTATTTCTATATTATTAAATCAGTTCGTGTGTCTGTTTGTCTGTGCGTTCTTAAGAGGCGGCCGCAGTTTTGGACCTGGGGAGCTGAAACTTTGCATGTGGGTGTCAATTGACCTGGGTCAGGTCATAGAGGGGGCGAGGCCACGATCGGAGGTCGTTTCGAGGCCGAAATTGAAAAAAACAAAATACAAAAAATTGCCGTTTGGGGCAGAAGGAGGCCTCCGATCGAAAAGGTGTATGGAACGAAAGTTGTTCGCAGCCCCCCAAAATGGGGGTACGGATGAGGTGAGATCCAAAATCGGAGGTCATTTAGCGGCCGAAATCGAGGTCGCCGTTTAGTGAGGCACAGGGAGGTCGAGGCCGGTGATTATGGTAGTAGTAGTATCGTGATGATTGTGGTAGTAGTGATTGATGATGGTGATTATGGTAGTAGTAGTGGTGGTAGTACCCGGGCAACGCCGGGTACCCCTGCTAGTATATATATATATATATACGGAGAGAGAGAGAGAGAGAGATGGATAAAATGGGTGACCATGTAGATATAGAAAAATTTATATAGTTATAAGGAGACGAAGACCGAAAAAGAGGATGGAAGAAGATTAACTTGTTTCTGAAACTTGGGTTGTGAAAGATAAAGAGGGCATAATAGATTGAAATAAAAAGTTACAGGTGAATAATGGGAACTTGGAAAGTGTGAAAACGATAATAATACAAAGAAAATAATTTTAGAAAACACTGAAACGACGAAGGTTTTAACGAACAAGGAGAGGGACTTAAACAAGCTGAACAAGACACTAGGCAGGCCATAATTAATACATTTTGAAGTGCAAATGAGATAAACATGTGAACAAAATCAACTATAACAAAGGAAAGTTTAGACCGAATAAAAAGAAAACAAAACACCTAATGATGACAACAAAATGCTAGAGTGCGTATGAGAGAAACATGTAAACAAAATATACAAAAGGAAAATTTAGACTGAATAAAAAGAAAACAAAACACATTATGACTGGAACAAAATGCTAGACGACAAATTAGCATTTATAAGACTGAAAAACAGACAGGACAGACGCTATATACTGTAGGATGAATATAAAAGAAAGGGAGAAAGCAAAGTGAAGAAAAATATATAAAAAGTAGGGGTACCAGTTCTTGTCTAACCCCTTCCTTTCTGCTAACAGGGACGCTGAAGACAAAGAAAGGGGAAAATGTAGGAGACCTTTGATATTAGTGAAGAACAGAGTCAAACATAGTACAGGAAATTATCCATATCAAAATGTTACAAATAGGAAATGTCAGATGCATTACGGAAATTTGAAGTAAGTTTTGATAAGAAAAGAAATGAATTCAAGAAAGGGACTGTTTAATACAAACATACATATTGGCTTAAAGTCCTTTACAATTACATTGTAACAGCTCAGACAAGGTTACCTTTTGGCATTTTGACTGACGTACAGTACAATAAGATCCTGGCATAACACTGCCCCACCATGTCATCGCTGTGGCTGATATTGACAGAGTGCACATACTGTAGTGTTTCAGTATCTATCTGCACCATATTAGCCTTAGCAGTGATACAACACAGCAGTGCTATAACAAGGCTTTTGCCGTTTCTGTCTGTCTCTTTTACTTGACTACTCTTCCTACTTTGGGGTGCAGGAGGCTAGGAATCCTCCTCCCCTTGTAAAGTTCACTTACTAAACGAGACAAACAAGTGGTCCTGGACCCTAAGAACTGAAAATTTAAATGTTTTTTTTCTGCTCGGGCTCTGTCTCGAGTCAGCCACCCCCAGCTATGGGATATTGTGCATGAGTATATACATACATAAAACAATATATAATGGTCAGCAAAACTACAGTATATGGATAATTAATAGGAATAGAATGTAGTATTTACAATGTGTAACCCCAAGATGGCAAGTGTGACAAGTTAGATCTCAATGGGGGCGTGGTAGCTTCAAACATTATGTATAGTGTATCGAGCAGTGTTGTAGGAAGCAATTAATTAAGATCTCTTACTACAAGGACGGAGTCGTCCAGTTGTAACGAAGGTCAAGTTTATGATGGCAAGAATTTAAGAATAGGGTGTGTGGTGTTAATTAGGCTTCTTCTTAGGGCCTATTAAGGAAATCTGAAAGCCAGAGACAAATATAAGAAATGTGTCCGTCTAGAGGTGGTCCAGCGAGGCATCATGTGTATTACGTTGTCTCGTCTGGATCGATAGTTATTTGTTGCTCCTTATCTGGGGTGCTTAGTTAACTGAGAGTAGTGAGGGGTTGATTTACTCCGATTAGAAATTAACAGAGCTGCTCATACCATTGCAGAAATTTTCAAGTTTAACCCAAATGAGCTACTCAAGACGAGGGTTAAGGTACCTAGTAACCAGAGGGGTGTAATGCTCGCGCCGGTGGCTGAGGATCTCAGACCTAACTGAATGAGTTACTCAAGACAGGGGTTAGGTGACGGCAACCACAGGTTGGATGGAGCTACTTACATCCCTGTTGGAATAGCCAAGCTACACCCATTGGGTTACTCAAGACCAGGGTTAGGGTACCTCATAATCAGATGGGCAGAATGGTCATGCTGGTGGCCAATATTCTGAGGCCTACCTGAATGAGTTACTCAATACAGCTATTAGGTGACTACTATCAGAGGTGGGATGGAGCTGCTCACATCCATGCTGGAATAGCCAGGCTTAATCAGAATCCCATCCCAAATGAGATACTCAAGATGGGGGATAGGGTACCTCGAAATCGTCAGGAATAGCCAGAGAGGGAGCTGTTTGCATTAGCAAGGTGAGGTACTTTTGCTATCACTACAGAAGAGGTCATTGATTTTTCTTCTCTTTTTACAGGTTCTCATCTTCCAGGCAAGAAAGTCCCACTGCCACTTTCTTGTCTCACCCTGGAGTCTTGGGGAGCGAGGAAATCAAAGGTAGCAGCACAGGTGGCCTGGCTTGGGGATTTCCTGGGGTCTTAGAAGACATGGTTTGTCCCATTGCTTGTGTTTTCCATTCAAGCCGGGGCGGGGCTAAGGTGGTTCCACTTCCATAGAGCTTGTGTGTGGTGGGGCAGACTCCTGGATACTGGCGATTCTCTGCTCCAGCGCCTCCATGTTCGGCATAACAATGATAGTACAGTAATAATGTTGATAGAAGTGAATCTAACGTAACTCTTGTAGAGCTACTTTTCGAAAAGCACTGCACGATCTTCTGGCATATAGAGAATACTGTCTTTTGACCATTTTAATTATTTCCAAGTAAACTTAACTTTACTAAGATTCTCTCTAGACAAAAATATAATCTACAGTAATATATACTACCCTAAAATAACTAAAAACCGATGAAAAGGCTTAATGTTAGACTAACTTAATACGTCTTTAAAAGTTTCAAGTTCAGGATTTGAATTGGCTGTTCGGATTTGTTCAATATACAGTATACTGTGGGGTTATAATATGAATTGAATAAAACAAATTTTTGTATTATTTGTTCTAATGTTCTTTAAACGATGTGAAGAACAAAACTTGCTATGAATGTCGAACATCAATGATTACTTACTTAGTCTATGCGAAAGAAGGAAACACATGGGCAATAGAAATCCAAATTCATGGTACGTCGGAGTCAAAATGCTTGGACACACGGATTTTAAAGGAGTTTAAGTCATAGCAAGTGGGAAAAACAGACTGAGCAATTGATTTCTGATTGTTTTTGTTAATGGAAAAAATACTTTAATATTCAAACAGATAAACATATCCCTCTTATTATGGGTAAACGGAATACATGCAAACAACTAAAATATTTACATATGTAGAAATTAAGAGGTTAAGCAAGTAATCTTAGGAGAGAATATCTTAAGTAAATGACAACTGCTAGGGGGATATGTACAATAATGCAATTGATTCACTATAAGAAAAGTAAAATATACTGAGTAATTGAACAAAACACAATTCATAACAATGGATGAAACGAAAGACCATATGAGAAAATGGGAGCACAGAAGGACAAAACTAATCGGGAATAGAGCAAGTTGGTGGACAAGTGTAGGATTACAAACTATTGACAAGAGTAACAAAACTAGTATGAAGAGCAGAGATGGTATACAGGAGGAAAGGAGAAAAAGGGAAAATACGCAAATGTGCAAAAACATTTTGATGGATGAAAATATTCTGATATCAAAGAGAACGAGCAAAGGGTAATATGAAAACAAAAGAAAGTCAGCGAAAACGACACAAATAAAAGCAAACAATGAACATAAAGAGAAACATAATAGCGCAGGACCAGAGCAGATATTTTAGAAAGAGGACATGGATAAAAGAAACATAGGTTACTGGAAGCAAGACTGGGATTTGTAGAATAGTATATCTAAAAACAATGGGAAGGAGTCAATAAAGAGCGCAATATTATACGGAAACAAGCAAAAAGAAAATAGAGAGAGAGAGAGAGAGAGTAATGAAACAAGGAAAAGGAAAGGAAGTAAAACAAGAAGAGGAAGAAGAGAAGTAGAGTATGTACAGAGAGAAAAGCCAAAATCTCAGTAAAGCTCTCGAGACGCCTGATACGATTTTCTTTATAGGCTGTGCGGAGTCTGGTGGCCGCAGGAATGTTTCTGTTTTTTCTTCCACTTTTTTATGCATGTGATGGTTATTCTTACCCCCCACTTCCCCCCCCCCCTCTCTCTCTCTCTCTCTACCTGTTTATTTATCTATCTATCTATCTATATATCTATCTATCTATGCTCATATATACTGTATTTGTGTACAGTCAGTTATGTAATGTAATTGTTGTGATATATTCTTTCCTGTTCCTCCCTCTCCGTCCACAGGGGCCCCCCCTCCCCCTCCCCTTCCTTCCTCTCCTTCTAAACCCCTGGAGGAGATAAGTGTCTCTGCATAAAGTTGTATTCGTGAAGGACTTAGACGAGACAGAGAAAGAGAGAAGGGGAGTTACAAGGAGTATATACAATAAATAGTATCTTAAAGACCTTTTGGCCCGTTTCGAGGGTATACTGTTAGTGGAGAGAGCGAGATTGTGTAGTGTATTGTTCTCATTTCTCAAAACTATTATCTACTCTATTCTGGAACTACTCTACATACGAACTATTTATCATTTTTGAGGGAAGTTTGTTCCAGGTGGAACTGATCATATAATTATGTGAACAAGTTTAAACACATACAACTACTGAACCTTTATTATTTCCAACTTCTAATCATGGCTGTGTGTTGTACTCATATTGAAACTAAATGTTTTGATATATTATACATTGTTAAAACCATTAAGTATTTTAAGTCTTGAAAGAGTTGGCCTCGTAGTCTACTTGTTTCCAACCAAAAGAGACCAAGAGCAATCAACCGACCCTAATGCCTCATTAATTTAAACGATTGAATACACTTTGTAGCTCTAGTATGGACTCTTTCTAGTTGTTCAATATTTTTCCTAGGTGTTGGAGACCAAAAATGAACGACATAGTTTATGTCCTTTAGGAGAAGCCGCATTAGCGTGCTGTTTGGTGTGACGAGCATCTCCTTATTTGTATACCTCCACACACACACATACACACACACATATATATATATATATATATATATATATATATATATATATATATATATATATTCATTAAAAATAAGGTTACAAGGAAAGGAAGGGTCCCCATCTTGATCAATTTATTTTCAATCTTGCTATATCTAGACCGATCTTGCTTATTTTGAAGCGTTTCCTCTCCAGTCCTCGGTAGATCCCAAGTGTTTGTCGTCCATACTTGTTCAATATGATATCGTGCAGTTGTCCGCCAGGGTGTATTATTTTCATTAAAAATAAGGTTACTAGGAGTCCTGACTACCTCACTCGGATCGTAAGGTCTATGTGGCCAGTGTATCTATGTAAATCTGTCTCTCTCTCTCTGTGTCATCTAAGCAGGGGTCGCTTTTACGTCCCTCTTTAAACCGTGCTCGCTACTTCCTGGATTGACAGTGTTTACGTGTGTGTTGATGCCTCGCGGGGCCTCCTTCTACCTTTATGGTCATTTGTATCACGCTTATCAGGGGGAAGGGGGGCTGGATTGAAGGCCACACTCCATGTCGCTTTGTTTGTAGCATTTGGTCTTTGTTCTTTCTGTCCTTTCCCTTGCTCTGTGTCACTGTAATTGCACCAATCTCAGTATTATGTATTTGCCCTGCGTGCTATGAAAACCACGATGGTGAACATTGTAATTGTTCGTGTATACGTTTTTACCATTATGTATATCCCTAGATTCATCAACATACATAGGAGTGATTATCGTCGAAATTTGGTCAGTGCCTTCATTTCTTAACCCTACATCCTGTCAGGTTCATGGCACTGCCGTGACCCTGGGTTACAAAATAAAATACTTTAGATAATAAATAATAGCCGAAAATCGCTAGAATAATGTCACAATCTCTATAATAGCACTCTAATATGGCTGACACTGGCTGGACTTCATGCTGCTAGATGTAACAATTTGTCTCTAGATCGAAGTAAATACCTCCAGATCTAGTGGGAAAGTAGCTAAATTGGCAACACTAATAGCATTCCAATGTGTTAATGGCCCCGATATCTCACCCCAAGTAGATTTAACATTAGTCAGTCTATTTCTACCAGTAGGGGCAGTCATAAATACTACGATTTCACACTGTTTATTTCCTACAGATTCGATAATGTATGCCTCCACTACGAAGTGTATTTGTGAGATATACTTGATATTAATGATTCTTTTGTTTGGCTGGGCGTGAATTAAATTAAATGTCAATAACCACAGTTAAATGGGGATACTTGTAAAAACCTTTGTATGGTATCCTGGAATATGGATAGTACGACTTGTGTTGAATTGAAATACATTCTCAAAATAGGATTTTCCTATCAGTGGATTAAAACATGGACACTCGTCCTCACTGTCGGTGGTTCGAGTCCGGCTTTGAGTATAAAATATTTAGTAGATCACGTGTATTTGTGAAATATACTTGATATATACAGTATATATATATATACACTACTGTAGAGATGGAACGAATATAAATTTTTACTATTTGTGAATACGAATACGAATTTTTTGTTGTAAAATTCGCGAATACGAATACGAATAGCGAATATTTCAATCCTTATTTCATCCTTCAAGAACTGGTAATTATTTTTATGCACCAACAAACGTTAACTAAATGACTATGAAATTAATTACCAGAAGTTAATGACGATGAGAATGTGTAATTTCTTAAATATCATAAATTAAATGTATGAATTAATGTTTAATATATTGTAAGAGTTCAGCCATAGGAAATTTAATAATTAAAATTAAATCCATCCAATTTTCTATGTTTCCAATGTTGCCGCTTTTTTGGTACTATAGTCATCCTCCTATGAAATGAGCTACAAGGTGGTGTCCCTCGCCCTGTGCGGTGTTGTCAAATATTCAAAGCTTTAACAACAAATGTTAGTTTTTCAGGCTATTAATAAATAAATTTTAGCTTTTATGACTATATATATTATATTACAATTTATAAAGGTTATGTGGTGTTAAGAAACATATAATTTTAAGGATATATAGAAGGAATTTATACAACATATGGCACGCTATTTAGAACATGTTGCCATTTTTATAAAGTACCAGATTTGGTACAGTTGTGGACAGATGAAACAGATACAGCCTTGGTCTGTCCAAGACCTCAATAGAGGGCAGCACAATTAGTGCCTATAATTTATCTGGTAACAGTGATGGTGTGGGGGTAGGAGGTGAAGGTATGGGGTGGAGGGAGGGAGGCGAGGGAGGGGGAAGGAGGGTACAGGAGTGGGAGGGGTAACCAGCGGCAGGTGGGGGCGGAGGGAAGTGGGTGGCCAAATACTTTACTGTGAAAGAATGATTAATTTTGTGTTTTGATCATTATGTGGTATTATGATTGCAAAATATTGGATTGCTGGTATTAATGAAACATATAATACTGCTAAAGTTGTAGCAAATTGAAACATACACCCTCCAATAAGAAACTGTGTGTTTCTACCTCGAGAATCATAGATGGGGGAGGGGAGAAGGTATTATTATTATAAAGGCTAGCACCAAGCCCATGAAAACTATGTGGCACTAAAACTTATGATTAAAACGGCAGAGGTAAGCTATGCGAATTCAAGAAAGATACAAAGCTATGAGAAAAAACGTTACAGAAAGGTAAAAGACGAGCACGAGACAGAAAATGCATCAAGAGATCCAGATACAAAGTGCGGAGTGACAAACTATAGAGGGCAACTAGCAGTAGTGCAGGATATGGGTAGGTGGTGGTGGAAACCTGTAGCTGGAGCGTGAATTATTCTATGAAGAACAATTAATTTAAACTTTGGTAATGGCATAATAAATAAGTTGTCTAACATCTCACTTACCCACCTTTGATTGTGATAGTAATATAACGAATTCTTATGAATTAAATATTCAACTATGAAAAACATCTTCGCAGAGCCTCATAATACCATAAGCCTTGATAAGATTAGGTAGAGGTGTGTGTAGCATGATAAACGCGCTATAGGCAACTTGCTCTCGCTAGCTCGCTAGCTCTCTCTCTCTCTCTCTCTCTCTCCTCTCTATTGGAACATAACCACATACCGTTTGTCGGTTGTATATCTAATTTACTTTGAAACATTATATATATATATATATATATATATATATATATATATATATATACACTATTACAGTAAATGAAGCAAGCTTTATCTACCTATTAAATCTTTGCTATATTCATTATATGTTTTAGTCTGCAGTTTTACTGTTATAGCAAACTGGGTCGACCGTGATAATATTTACACACTACACTATATATATTTGCAGTGCAGTTCCTTGATTTTGTTTAATATATACTACCATATGTTTTTAGACATAATTGTATGCAACTGACAGCAGCCCCTTCTCTGTATCATCCTACTTTCTCTATCCTACTTTCAAAGCCAAAGGCGGATGCAGCAAACTCACAGGATCTCATGTTCCCGATTTTGACTCCTCTGAATTCTCCACTTATTGGCTCAAGTTATCCTGTCATTCTCATATTAAATACTTCTGTTTTGTCTATCTTTCCCTTACCTCTACTGACTTTCCCAAATTCTTTGAGTATCTAAACTCTTAACTGGAACACATCCTAGCCATCTCTCCTTTCTCAGAAATCACCATCTCAGGAGATTTTAACCCTCACCACCACCAATTGCTCTCCTCTCATTCCACTGACTAACCTGGTGAACAATCCTATATATTTTCTATCCTAAATGACCTACAGCAGTTGGTTCAGCAACCCACCCGTATCCCAGATAGCTTCGGAGATCGACCTAACATTTTTGACTTGTTTCTAACTTCTAACCCTTCTTCTTATACTGTCGATCTTTTCCCTCATTTGGGCTCCTCTTACCTATCTCTCTTACCTGTCCTATCTCTTAAGTACGGCCACCCGATTGAGCCGAACTAGCCAGCCGGCGGCACTTGTAGCACTTTGGTACTGCCGACTGGGAGGCTCTCCGGTAGTACTTCTTTGATTTCCCATGGAATTACTTTTCCTTCCGTTGCCGGGGACCCTCGGACAGTGCTGAACTCATTACCGAGGTAATCCTCTCAGGCATGGAGGCATACATTCCATTTTCTTTCCCTCAGACTAATGTAAAAAAAACTTGGTTTACTCACGCTTGTTCAACTTCTGTCCGCAATAAGGATGAAGCATTCAAACGGTACCAACACCTTCAAACTCAAGAATTTTATTCTTCCTATGTTTCTGGCCAGAATCAAGCCAAATCTGTTCTTTGACTCACCAAACACTCTTTCATCGATTCTAGATTAAATGCACTGAACTATCCAATATCTAATGATACTGTCGGACAGGCTGGGAGAGAGGTATCTTGACCAGGATTCGACCCCAATCACTCAAGATATACTTGGAAGGGCTGAGCACCATAAGCACTCACCCATATGCTCATGGTCGAGTGGTTATGGTGCCCAGCTCTTCCAAATATACTTGCAGTGAGTGGGTTCCAATCTTGGTTAGGTTACCTCTCTTTGAACTATCCAACTCTAAGCTCTTCCCAAGCTTTCTGGTATCTAGCCAAAAAACCTCTCCACCAATTGATCTTCTTCGTCTTTTCCTCCCCTTTTCCACTCTGATGGCACTACCGTCACTTCTTCCTCTGACAAAGCTAAACTCTTCACCCAAACGTTTGATAAAAGCTCCACCTTGGATGATTCCGGTGTTATTCCTCCCCCTCCAACCCCCTCTCTCCTACTTATACCTAATATCCTAATCTCTTTTAAATATGTGCTCTCTACCCTCTCTGGGCTTAATACTAAGAAGGCGTGATGGTGTTCCTCCTGTTTTGCTAAAAAAAACTTTGCTTCCGTGCTGACTCCCTGCCTAGGCAAACTCTTTCATCTCTGTCTCTCCTCTAATGTCTTTCCTTCTTGCTGGAAGTTTGCTCTCATTCAACCTATCCCACAGAAGGGATGATCGCTCTCAACCATCCAACTATCGTCCAATTGCTCTCATTTCTTGTATCTCCAAAGTTTTTGGAAACTATTCTTACTTCGAAATTTCTTAAGAATCTCTCTGCCCATATAATCTACTTTCAGATCGCCAGTATGGCTTCCTAAGGGGTCACTCTACTGGTGATCTTCTTTCATATCTTATTCATATCTTACTAACTTTTGGTAATCCTCCTTTCATGATTTCGGTGAAAGCTTTTCTATTGTGCTAGACATATCTATAAGTCCTTTAATATAGTATGGCACAAATCTCTAACTTCGAAACTACCAACCTTTAGTTATTGTCCCTCAAATTGGTCCTTTATCTCTATTTCCCTTCCTGGCCGTTCCATGGCTGCAGTTGTGGACGGCCATCTTCCACTTTCTCAACCTATCAACTATCAGCTATTCATTCATATGCTGATGACTCACCCTTACACTACTCAACTAGTTTTTCAGAACCCCTCAGCAAGCAATCTCTCAAAAAGTTACGTGACGATGCCTTATCTTCTGACATATCAACAATTCCCACTTGGGGCAGAAAATATATTGTTGCTTTTGGTGCTTCCAAAACCCATTTCTCCATTTATCTACCCATCAAGAACTCCCACAGGACTTTCCCTTATACTTCAACAATACACAAATCAACCCTTCATCTTCTCTCAGTATTCTCGGTGTCTCCTTTTCTCCTGATCTTACTTGGAGAGATCATATTACCACTCTTGCTAAAACAGCTTTCCAGAAGCTAGGTATGGTCAATCGTCTCCGGGGGTTCTTTACCCCGGCATAGCTTCTTGCTCTGTACAGAGGCACAGTGCGTCCATGTATTGAGTATTGTTCACATTTGTGGGGAAGATCCTTTCACACAGCATTTTTTTGACAAAGTAGAAAAGAAAACCTTTCGTCTCATTAACTGATATCCACTCCCTGACTCTCTGCGATCTCTCTCTCTCTTCGCCACAAAGTTGCATCTCTCTCGCTATTCTACTGATATTACAATAATCAGTGTTCCTCACCCTCTCTCAATGTATACCACCTCCTCTACGAAGAGTACATAGAACCTGTCTTCCAATACAATCCCACATCTACTCTTTGCAACTCTCCAACCCAAGAGTGAAACGATATTCCCAATCTTTCCCCTATTCAACAGCTGAGCTCTGGAACACTCTACCCTGAATCCAGTTTTCCCTCATCCTATGACTTTAATTACTTTAAAGTCCGTGTATCAAGGCATTTTGGCTCGAACATTCCTTGATTTTGGCCCTGTCACTCTTTCAACTATGGGAAAGAATTCGTCACAGACAGGTCTGCCTTTTGTCTCACTAACTCATATAGAAAAATGTATCTACTAACTATAATATGACCATGCTTCTATTTCAGTCTCGCTCTACAGGTTTTGTGTGAGTCAATTATTTAGTAAGATTAAGATTACCCTCTGTATTGGTTAATAATGATGTATAAAATCTAGAGTTACCAATAATGCTATTGTAAAGTCGGTTTGTAACTAAATATATTAAGAAATCAATGGACCTTATATTATTGATTGGCAATATTTGTCTAGATTGTATTATTGGTAACCTAAGAAAATATTGAATTAAGAAATGTTATGACACATGCAATAGTTTGAAAGCCCCATACATGAAATATATGTGTATATATTCCATACCAAGTGTGTTTTTTCGTACAACAATTCTGACAACAATAAACACGGAAATGCTGCAACTCCTCCTTTGCTATATTTGTTTAGATACTGACCTTGTTGTTAAGCTTTATGTTATTCACAATTTACTGTTAAATATACGAAATCACAGGTCATATATTCACATACATGAAAATTCACCCTGTTTTTTGATAACGGGATTAAATGATTAATGAGGACTGATAATTCGTTGTTCCCGTTTATCTTTTTCGCCTTTAATCTCTTCCTGTTTTCTGTAATCTGCTAAAGTTAATTTATCAAGCTTTATGTATCTCTCCTGGTTCATCTTTCTCTAGATTGTTAGTAGCTATATCTCAAACATTCGAAGTCTACTTTTGCCTAGGTCATGATATTATGAATTTCTCTAATTATCTTAAACACATTTATGTATCATAAAGCAGCACAATGTATTATTTTCGTTTTGCTAGTTGTATATACCATGCATCTTTGCTCACCATAATTATTACAATCCTATTCAGTATTTTTATTTTAATGTATTCCCAGCCCTTTCTTAATACGTGTAAGCTGTTTCACTTTAATATCTATAAAATCGGTAATGACTATCTCAATTACTCCTCCAACTACAAGACGTCCCGCCAAAAATTAATGAACTCATTTACTATATGCCATAATAAGTGAAGAAGCGTATCCTCATATCTCTGAGACACTAACCAACTGTATACAGCTTAGAACCCGTAGCAAGGAATGGCCCTAACGCTAGCTCATTTATCGCTTTCACTTCTACTGATGCCGTCAAAACGTAACAAAAAATACCTGATATACCGGAAAGGTTCTGCATAATCGTGTTTTCATTTGATATTAATTAAGCTTACACCACCCTTGCGTCATTATTGTTGAGCATATCTACCAAGATGTTTGACCAATAGATGTAACTTAGTTTTCAATGTGGGAATATTATTTTATAACATGGTCTTTTGCGCCTCTATACCGAAACTTTGAGGATTGTATTGACACAGTATACAGTATATACCTGGTTGCTTTTTTTGAACAGGCGTATTGCCATGTAAATATAAATTAGTCATCCTTTGTTTCCTCGTTTCTGCTTTGGAGTGAAATTAATAAAAGTCGATTATTTATAGATACATTGAATAATGTTTTATTAATTTATAATATTATATTGTTTAAATTCTTATGGACATATATAATGAAAAGCGATTATATACCCGTGGCAATGTCAACACTGATAACACCTCCAGTACACTTGGAAAACACTTTAATTGGCGTGTCATTGATACCGTATTATATACACCATATATGCATTACATACTTTCGTTACTACTATGACCTATACACTCACCATTATGCTGAAACAGTAACTATAATATTTGAAGTTTGACTGACTCACCAACTGATAAATAATAACAATTACTATATTTCCCCTTGTTAGGTAGGCTAACCCAAAGTATATATACTTTGGACTAACCAACAGGTAGTTCAGTTGTATCTGACGCTCCCATGTTTGCACAATACCACATTCCCGATATCAAAACTCAGTAGGTGCTCTAAGCAGAGAACAAAAATTAAGTAGTATTACGTTATAGATTTAAGATATCATATAATTATTTGAATGCCTATACTGTATGTCACATATATATTGTATATGGAGAGAGAGAGAGAGAGAGAGAGAGAGAGAGAGAGAGAGAGAGAGAGAGAGAGAGAGAGAGCAATAGCAGGTTAGAAGCCTGTAGCGCGTTTATTATGCTACTCACACTTCACGACTCCAATATTTGGCAATCATAATCCCACATAATGTTCAAAACACAAATACAGTAAAGTATTTGGTCACTCACTTCCCTCCACCCCCACCTGCCCCTGGTTACCCCTCCCACTCCTGTACCCTCCTCCCCCCTCCCTCGCCTCCCTCCTTCCACCCCATACCTTCACCTCCTACCCCCACACCATCACTGTTACCAGATAATTTATGGGCACTAATTGTGCTGCCCTCTATTGAGGTCTTGGACAGACCAAGGGTGTATCTGTTTCATCTGTCCACAACTGTACATTTGACTCTCTCAAGTACATTTTATACCTTTTCCAATAAAATAGTCCATATCTGGTACTAAATACGAAATCAGTGAGGAAATATGATGGAATATATGTTAGTGACATGCTATTACATTGGATATGTCTGAAATGGCAATATTGCGACGGTTCAAATGTCCAGGTCCAGCACACGTTCGTTTACCGGGCAGTGATTCCACTTTAGAATAATTTGGTAGGCCTACTTTTCACTAGTTTGATCTGGTACTATTAAATACAGTTAAGTAACAACACTGCTCAGTCCTCCTTCATTCCACTTTAGCGGCCCCAACGCACATCTACACTGTTATTTATTCGTTTGTGTTAACTTTAAAATTTAATATTTAAAATTGTTGTATTATATTATATTGGTTTCGTGAACATATTCGCATATTTGCAAATAGCTATGAATGGAAATGCGAATACGAATACGAATATTGAAAAACATAGCGAATATTCGGACATACGAATACGAAACGAATATTCGGTCCATCTCTAAATTATACAGTATATATATATATATATATATATATATATATATATATAAATGAGTACAAAGGAGTACAAAGGAAATCAAGCAACAACAGGTCTAGTGATCCTTCTAGGATGCTTGTCCTCCAAAACACTTAGGATCAAGTGTCCAAACAGTGGTTTAGAGTGGGTAAGGGCACATTGGAAAGGGAACTACTGCCCTGGAACTAATGTCCGTGGCAGGATTAGGAAGTTAGTAGGGGACAGATGAGTTAGTAACTGAGGGGAGGATAAAATAAAGTTATTCATTTACAATCGCAGTCAGTCGCGGGTTTGATGCGAGATATTTGTCTCGGCGAAGTTTAAATGAATCAACGGTGCTGCAGTCTATAACATATCGGGGAAGCCCAATCCATAAGTTGACAACTCGATTGAAGAAGACATTTTTAGCTTCGTGTGAGTTAAAAGATTTACCAATAATTTTGCACCCGTTTCCCCGCGTGTAATTAGATTGGTCGATAGTGAAGTACTTACTACAGTTCATATTGTCGATGCCTTTGATGATTTTGAACACTTGAATTAAGTCGCCTCTTAATCTGCGCTGGGTTAAAGGAAATAGATTTAATTCTCTAAGACGCTCCTCGTATTTTTTTTTTTTTTTTTTTTTTTTTTTTTTCTATATTCCAACTTACTTCCTCTCGGGCATAGGCTGGGAGCCTTAACATTCACCGCTTTACAATGAACAGTGAAGCCCGTGAGGTCTTTGTTCCAGTCTAGGGAGTGAGACATGTGAAGCACGTAGAGTACAACGAGCACCTGCCATCTTGCCTTCACATGAGGCACGGTGCTCACTCATGGCCCGAAACGACCCCATCTCTGAAGCCACCTCGTTCCCGTGCTTCACTGTCTCACCCCCTACACTCGGACTCTCACACTTACACACACACAACGCCACCTGTTGAGCAGATAACTCACCAGGCATTGCATCCCTATAGCATATTTTGAATATGGGAATATTCATACAGTGCTATTTAATCAGGGAACAATGAGGGTATTTTATTGACAGTTTCGGTGGGCTTGTGGTAATGCACTGATACTAGGTACAGCACAAATTCCATCCCAATAATATCTTCCCATTGATACATCGAGATTTGAACCCGGGACCTTTGGATTACCAGGCCAGTGGCAAGACCACTCCACCACACCTCCCCTGGTTTGTTCTTTAGGCTAGGTATCATTTTGGCAACTCTACGTTGAACTCGTTCTAGCTTGTCTATATCTTTTTGGTAATAAGGGCACCAGGATTGAACGCAGTATTCCAGAAGAGGGCGGACTAAGGAATTGTAAAGGGTTAAGATAACGTCTTTGGATTTATGCTCAAATGACCTGCCTATAAAGCCAATTATTTTGTTTGCCTTCTTAACAACTTCTGAACATTGTTGACTCGGTTTTAGGTTACTCGATATTGTTACTCTCAGATCGGTTTCTCTGTTTACATTCTTAAGCTGCGTGCCATTCATCAAATAGTTTGCTTTCTCATTTTGGTATTCGATATGTAGTACTTTACATTTATCTGCATTGAAACTCATTTGCCAAATTTGGGCCCAACATGACAACTTATCTAGATTGTGTTGCATATCGTCAACTTGTTCTTTTGAGAGTACGCTATTTGCAATTTTTGTATAGTCAGCAAATTTTGAGATTGTACAGGTGAGACCCTCATCTATGTCGTTGATGTAAATTAGAAAGAGAATTGGTCCTAGTACTGATCCCTGGGTTACCCCACTACTTACATTGGTCCATTTAGATGCCTCACCGTTTATGACTACTCTTTGCTTTCTGTCGCTGAGCCAAGTTTCCATCCATTTCAACACACCGTCTTGTATTCCATGAGCTTTTAGTTTTAGCAGTAACCGTTTGTGGGGAACTTTGTCAAAGGCCTTTTGAAAATCAAGGTATATGATATCTACAGCTTTACTCTCATCGTAGAGGTTGAGGACATCGTGGAAGAAGTCTAAGAGGGTTGTTAAATAGGAACGTTTTTTACGAAAGCCGTGTTGAGTATCTTTAAGTATGTTATTTTCCTCTAAGTTATTTACGAGTCTGTCTCTTATGAGTGTTTCTAGCATTTTACATACAACAAAGGTTAAGCTAATTGGACGATAGTTACTGGGTAGGGATTTGCTGCCTTTTTTTAATATCGGTGTTACGTTGGCTAGCTTCCAGGCATTCAGGCATAGTTCCAGACTGCAAGGATTTATTGAATAGCAATGTCAGTGGTTTAGAGAGCTCATCCTTCGCTTCCTTTAGTAGTCTAGGTGAGATTGTATCAGGTCCAGGCATTTTATTTACCTTGAGTTTATCTAAACAATTCAATACTTCTCTCTCTGTAACGGTGATATTGCTTAGATCATCTGAATTATCAATATTGAGTATATATCACAAATACACGTGAGCCACTAAATGTTTCTAATCTCTCAGTGGGGTTCGAACCGCCGACCGTCAGGACGATAGCCGACGCTTTAATCAACGACACCACGGCAGTCGTGGTGTAGTTGATTAAAGCATCGGCTATCGTCCTGACGGTCGGCGGTTCGAACCCCACTGAGAGATTAGAAACATATATATATACTGTATATATATACAGTATATATTATGCTTATAAAAGTTCTCCACTACATCGCCGTTTAATACACTGCTTGCATCTCGATCTTTTTATTTTTCAGTCCGTTCCCATCCTCATCTCCCTCCCTGTCCCCTCCCTTCCTTCCTCCTCCATATGCCTGGGTAGGGAGGAGTGACAGCATCTGACAGAGTACTTCCTACCCTGGCCCGACCAGTCTACCACACACACCCGACGCTACCACTTTCTATGTTCACTTAGGCCACTATATTTAATACCACACTAAAGGATAGACAATAGATACACAGACTATTGTTTATACCATCATACAGTAACTACGAATACACTACAATTCGTTTTCTGCAACTTTTACAATGCATTATCAGAGCCATACTGCAACAAAAGTTTGTCTTATACCACAACTTATGCAATTACCTACCACACTAATAGTCCTTCTACAACACACAACTATCTGCATTATAAATTTACCACACTAACTATGCAGTATTCATAGCACAATTTACAATACTACTATGTAACACTCGACAACCAACACACTAAAGCGTTCAGATCATTTGTTTTATCCCACTCCCACGCTATGCCACATTCATAGTTGCACACTATAAATGAGTTTTTGTCACTGTCAAATTGTCAGTTTTTAAGACTCCACAACTGTACTAATCCATTACTAAAGCCGGTATCACACGAGAGCTTTTATAGTCAACATTCGATGATCAACATTTTTCTGGCAACATTTCTGGAATTGTTTGCACTGGTATCGGAAACTAGATTGATGGTAGATGAATTTAGGTAACCAATAAAGTATAAATATTGACCTAATAAGCTGCCAGACCAGTGTTGAGTATAAATGTTGAGTGAAAAAGCGCTCGTGTGATACTGGCTTAAGGGGAGGTTTTTAGTTAGTTCGCTAGACTTCCATCAAGCTTAACATTACAGCCCCTAGACCCCCTTTCAAGATAAATTTGTACATTTTTCGGTAGAAAAATGTCCCGGCCGAAGGCCGATTCCCCTTAAATTACAGGCTCGCTATCGCTCGCCAGGAAAAAATCGACACCTAAATGGCACGAACAGTTTTAAATTGAGACATTGGGCGAAAGTTCTTAAAATCGCCAAACTAATGGGGCGAACGTCTTATAATATCAAAAGCAATGGGGCTAATCATGAGGGAGAAAGGGGTCAAGAAAAAAATCCCTCAAGTGGAAATCTCGCCTTAAGGTTGCACGACCATCACCGATTTATGATGCTTTATCTTTATCACACCACCTCAACAACCATAAACTACGCCACCACTCACTCAATAATATATTTACGCAGGACATTTAAGGTAATTTAAAGAGTAAAAATAGTATAAATAATACATTATTTCAACAAATGCAGATCTCTTTACACTTGCCTAATAGGAAAGTTTTCATTTATAATTACACATTTCTGAAGCCAATGCCATCGACAAATGTTTTACTTTAGAGTCTAATAGATATATAAAACATACTAGTACCACTTACACAAATGAATACATTGATATGTAAACTCGGAAATGTTGATAATAGACGCCATTTGAAGAGGAGCTCTGTATTGACAACATTTCCTTTAGAGTTGTATCATTAACACTATGAAACTTTAAACAAAATATTGTTGGTAAAGAGCTCAACACCACTTTTTAGAAATATTATAGTACGTTCCTTAAAACACGAAAAACAAACACGTGTTACCAAAAAATCCTTACTTTCTCATTAATGATGAACAGAAGAAAGCTCCTCCTGACCTGTGGAAAGAGAGAGCACAAATTAATATGGCATATAAAGATGTGAAACCAAAAGGTTAAACATTTTGAGACTATTTATTTGCAAAAAGTAATATCCTACAGACAGTACTGTAATTGTATATCACATCACTCACAATCTATTAATCCTTTATCATCTCAGTACCGGTATCTTGTACTGTACTGCTATAAAGTTACCATACATATGGGACTGAGTTCTCGACAAGGGGCTCTAGTCCTGACGCTATTCTTGAATTAGAGTGTGCTGGTTTGATAATCCAGAAGGGTTGATAGCCTCTGAAGTCCTATTTCAACTAATGTAGTTACCATATTCAATTAAACAAGAATAACTAATGCTTAATGAAATACAACACATTAAATGGTCGTAGACTATCATTCACATTACTCTCTCTCTCTCATTATATACAGTATATAAATATATATACAGTACAGTGTATATACTGTATATATATATATATATATATATATACATATATATATATATAATATAAATAAAAATATATATTTGTGTGTAATTCCCTTGCTTGTTCGTCAAGGGGAATCCACGCAATGCGAGCTAAGCTCATTATTATCGCGCCTCCTTAACTGGGAATGTATTGCGTGAAATGCATGTTAAGTATTTATGTGTCGTTGGAATGGCTGTGGATGTGTGTGTAGTCTGTATTTTAACCAATTGGCGACATCTGGAAACGAAGGCTTAGGGTTAATCTGTACGGTACCATTCTCACTATGGTACCAGTCTCACCCGAAGGCTTAGGTTGACCAGTACGATACCCATCTCACCTTGTAACCGATCACCAAGCCCAGATGGGACGTCACAACTTCGTCCACTTATACCAGGTTCCTATTTATACTGCTAGGTGAACATAGGCTATACCGTTAGGAGACTTGCCCAAATGTCTCTTCCCCGCCCGGGTCTCGAACCTGGGACCTTCTGGTTGTGTATGTGTGTGTGTAATTGCCGTGTATGTACGTGTGTGTGTCACAAGGCCCCTCCCGTTCACAGACGCTGAATGAGTGAGAGTCGCCGACAGAAAGAGGGTTTTAAGTAAATTAAGATTCAAAGTGGATTGTTCCCTCTTTCCCTCTCAACCCTTTAGAGGTGCATTTTTACCATATCCCTTCATTATCGCCCAGGTGAAAGGATTGAGTTGAGAGGGAGTTACATAGATTTGCATAGTTACATAGATACACAGATACACAGACATACACTTTGTAGATATTACTAGATAGTCTGAGCTTATATCTATAACAGTAGATGCTACTCAGCTCAAATATATAATCACAACTGAAAAGCATAAATCTAAGTATATTTAGTGATAATGACTAAAAGGAAAGGAACTTGCTTTGACTAGTCTCTTCCCTGCTAAGTTTCAAACTGGTAATGTGACCATGCATTATAGTATAACGTCATAGAAGGGTAAAGCGTATACTAGTAGTGATAAGAGCTAATCTGCATATATATATATAGGGTAGGTAGGCATATTAATTATATTAATTTGCTGAGAGAGAGAGAGAGAGAGAGAGAGAGAGAGAGAGAGAGAGAGAGAGAGAGAGAGAGAGAGAGAGAGAGAGAGAGAGAGAGAGAGAGAGAGAGAGAGAGAGAGAGAAACTGATAGTGAGTTATAAGGAGTTACAAGGACTAGTTTGTATCTCAAAGACCTTGTGGTCCATTCCGGGGAGATACTCGAAGAGGATAGAGGGAGATTATGTAGTACATTACACTCATTGCAGAGTGTGTAAAAAGGCTTTCTCCCAACCCAGCACTCCCTCCGACCTTGGCTTTGCATGACATTTAGTCGGGGAAACATGTCCCCCAGCAGAATGAGAAAATTTCTATCTCTCTCTCTCTCTACAGGTGAAGGTTTGCATGAAATTTCCTTTCCATTTCTAACTTTTTATACAAAAAATGTAGGCGGTTTCCAAGATCTGCAAAGTTATTCTCTTCCAACTGTCTTCATGTACGGTAATTGCCGAAGGGTGAGGAGAGAGCCTTCTTCTTTGCTATCCTTTCCTTCCATTTTGCCTTACTCATGGGTTTGCTATCTCTACTAGAATTATGTCCTGGCCACCTCGCTGGGATCGTAAGGTCTGTGTGGTCAGTGTATCGATGTAAATATATGTAAATATATATCTCTCTCACACATATGCACATACATACACACACACACACACACACACACACACGCACACACACACAATTTCTCAAAGAGTTGACTGTACTTTGCACACTTTACAGTGCAATGGTTCCTTTGTCATTGAGAGTATCTCCTTGGAATATAATGCAAAGTGTTTGAGTATCTTATTCCTTGTAACATTAGCGATTCCTTGTATCACCTTGTAGGTCTCACCCCCGCGTCAGAAGCACATAAGGGGTTGGAATAATAATAAAACTGTCTTTCTTCACGCCTCTTTATCTCCTCCCACTGAGCCTCCTACTCCTTTCCCTTCTTCCTCCGCTACTATGCCCGCTTTAGTCTCCCCCTTCCCCTTCCCTCAACTTCGCCTTTATTTGCCCTTCTTCTGGCATGTGATCATGTCTTATTAATAATTTACGTTTCATATACTTCGATTTACAGGTGAAAGAAACAAAACATTAAGGCCTATATATGAAGGTTTAATAAGCATTACATATTTTCTAAGAAAAATCCTACTTTGACTCCGTGGAACTTTAATCCCTTACAGATAACAAAATTATGGGATTACTGTATTGCATAATCAAGAATTGTTATGGAGATAATTATCTAGTCAGTACGTGTTAAGCTTCTCACAAGCCGTAAACATATGAATACATTATCCACGACAATATTAACGGTGACTATCTTGGTTGACCGTTGCATCTTGAGTTGACAAGCCTGCTTAATTAACACTATTGGGCCGACGTCTTGTGGGTTACTATATTTTGATAAACATTTATTAAAGATTTCACTTGCTTTTGTCATTTTCGAGCATTGTATTTTAGCAAACACGCCTTCCCAGACTTCATTCAAACTAAAAGTGCCCAATCAGACTCCTTGAAGTTAAATTTGTAATTTGTTCGATAAAATAATGTCCCGGCCGAATTCCGAATTGTTCTAAGTTACAGGCCCTCTATTGCTCGCTCAGCAAAAAATCGACACCTGAATGGGGTTAAGCATCTTGTTATCGTCAAACTAATGCGGTGAAACGTCTTAAAATCTCAAAATTACGGAGCAAAACAGTAGAGGTCCAAAATAATAACAACATTAATAATAAAAATAAACCTCCCTTGGATCCAAATAGGGTTTAAAAAAAAAAAAAAAAAAAGGCGAGAGTGCTTCGTAATATCTGTGTTGAGGTCATGGGTCGACAATGACTGGATATACTCAAAATACTTAGTTGACGAATAATACAATCACAATCTCGCCAATTATGCATTGATTTAGTGGTAAAAATAGCATAGCAAATTGAAGAAAAGATGCCTATGAAAATAAAAATACATTTGTTCCTACAGTGTAGTATATTTTCATAGCATTGTATGTTAGAATATAATTATTAATACCGAAAAATGGTAACCTTTCTCTGAATTAGATATTGGTCTGTGATTAATTATATTCTTTCGTAGGTGGGAGAAAACTTTAATCAAACACTATAATTATTTTTGTCTATAACATTAGCCTGCGGCAGCTTTGATACTATAAGCTGTATAAGAAAACAGTATATCGCTTGTTGCTTTAATAATTTGTTATATTTTATTGTCACTGTATTTCTGACTTCACTTCTTATAATTCCCTCACCTCCTTCCCAACCTTGTTTTCTTCCATAAACTTTTAATTGCTTGCACTTCATTTTGACTTTCCCCCCACTTCCTGATTCATTGCACCTCTTCAATTTGTCGGTTTCTATTCCATTTAAATGTTTCGACTTCTAGTTTGTTTACCCGTTTAGTTTTCCCTTGCTTCCCTATGATTGCCCTTCTCATAGCTGCCTATTTTGCATGTGTCTCTCTTTATGGTTTGGTTCGATTCCTGGTATTTGTTATCATATCATACCGTCCAAATTACTGTTTTGAATGTTTCTCGGAGTTTCCTTACTCACTTCTTCCGTGTTTCTGATCACCACCCAACATTCCGCTCGTTTATAATTTCTGACCAACATTTCTTTCTCCCATACTCATTACCATTACCTCATCCTGTCTTTCGATCCTCCCTCTTGTCCTTCCATACCATCGGTTTCCCCGTATGAAGTTGGGTATCCTTTCTAGCTTCTAGGTTAGCTATAAAATCAGGCAAAATATAATAAATGTCATATTACGAACAGTTCCATCTTACGAATATATTTGTTGGATGAAATATACTTTTATCTAGGATGGGTTAATACAAACAAATTATAGTTGTCAATATTTGGATTTCTTTATGTCCAAATTTCTCCTCTTTCTTCGTGATTTTTTTGCATCCTCATGATTCACTTTGTGTTTAATCCCTTTTCCAATTGCCTTAGTCCTCATTTAATTAGACCATCTTGTAACCCTATCACAACCCTCTTCTCCATTTTACTTTTCCTGATTCCGCTTAGAAGAGGGCCTTGTTTCGATTAATTGATTTTTTTTCTTCTCGATCCGATCCTTTGACACACTCCTCCTAAACGTCTGCCGCTATGACATTGAACACTAAGGCCAAAGTTGTTTGCAGAGCCAAAATGAACAAAACAAACCTGACAGATTTCTACTACACTCACTAAGTACGTAATTGTGTTGCATTTTGTCGTCTCTAATACGTTTGACACACTACTCCAAAATGGCTGCCTTCACAACATTGAACACTAATACCAAAGTTATTCGCAGAGCCAAAAGGAGCAAAGTGAACCGGTCGGATTTCCGCTACCGGCTATGGTGACTCTTGCACTGCGAGGTTGTCTTTTTGTTCTCGTCCCCGGAAATTTTAACACACTACTCCTCCTAAATGGCTGCCTCCACGAAATTGAACAATAAAACCTAAGTTGTTTGCAGAGTCAAAATGAACAAAGTGACCCCGCTGGATTTCCGCTACCGAATCTGGTGGCTCTTGCGCCGCCAGATTGTCTAAAATGTGTTGTAGTAGAATCAGGATTTAGTAGATTCATACGCCCTTAATATAGTAATTTGATCATGTTTTCTCATATCAAAATACTTTATTCATACCCCACACACATACTCTCTCTCTCTCTCTCTCAACCCATTCCAGCCAACCAGCCTCCCCATCAAACAGTCTTCCTCCCCATACATCCTCCTCCTCCTCTGCCCTTCCATTCCTCTCCTGTATAATGAAATATTGAAACAGGAGCACTTCGCATAATTACAGTAGCCCCCCAACCCCCCTCCCTTCCCCTTCTCCTCCTCTTTCTCTCACCTCCTTTCTCCTAAATCTCGCCCATTCTCACGCCCGTCTTTCTTCCTTCCCTTGCTTTATAGTCATTGCCCTCCGTGTCTCTTCATCTTTACATCTTATAACCCCTGTAGAAGCATGCTGCGTTTTGACTCTTTTTTTTGGATATCATTAGACGGTTTTATAGAGCTTAGGAAGGATCTTTGGAAGCTCTAAAGGTAAATACTATCTCAATTAACCCTCTGAATTCCACATACCCTTCCTAAGCAGAATAAAGTCGTCTAGTAATAGCCAGAACATAGAGAAGAAATGCTCCATCGTAATTTGAAAGGGTTAAATTGCAAAAGTATTTCCTTTGTTTAATCAACACCAATAACGTAATCATCTTAGATTCGGTGCTGAACGACAAAAGCCTTTTGCATATGTTTATGATTGTTTAAAGTTAACCCTACTTGGGACGAGGGGGGTCTTTTGTGACATCCCCTGTAGTGCTCCAATAGCTTGGATATCTTAAGACGATTCCCCCCCCCCCCTCTAGTTTGGCGATAATAGGACGCTTCACCCCATTCAAGTGTCGATTATTTTTCTGGCCGAGCGCTAATGAGCCTGTAGCTTTAAAGAAATTGGCCTTCGGTCGGCCTACGGCCAGGACATATTTATATCCAAAATTGTACAGATTTACCGTGAAGGAGGATGTAGCGGATTCATCCGCCTTAAATATGAAACACTTTTCATTAATTATTAATCATTAGTAAATACTTGTGCTTATTAAAATGCATTCTTAATATCTCCGCCAACGAAGTTGAAGGAGGTTATAGATTGTCTCTGTTTCTGTTTGTCTGTCAACAGGATATCTCACAAATATATTAACTATAGTGATTAATATAGTGATTGTGTTAAAGAGCCCCAAAAGTGTTGTGGCAGTCTTCAGCAGCACAAGTCTGCCATCTCGCTTGCCTCGTTGTAAATTGCAATGCACATTTTTGTTTCCTTATGGCCTACAAAAAAAATAAAAATAAAAAATATTATGTACGTATCTTTTACAGAAAAGTTGAAACAGGTTTGTTTCTATTTCCATTTTGTGTGTAATCTTTCACTAGTTCTACAATACGTAGACTACCCCTATTTCCCATAGTTCACTTCCCAATTCTCATCTCCACTCCACAACCACTTCCTCTCCTTCCTCCCACCCCAGCTCCCTCCCATACCGCAGGCTGGGGGCATAATTTAAACCCAGAAATTAAATTACGTGTACGGCTAGAAAAAATAAAAAAGTGAAATGGAGGTTAGGTCGAGAATAATGATGAAATATGACAATAGGCCAACACACAGAGGTTCAGTGGCCCGGTTAGGGATGAGGGAAAGGGTGATAAATGAATGAGTAGGAATATAAATTGCGAATGAGTAAACATTGAGCCGTAGATATATGGGCATAATATATAATGTGTGAATATGCATGACTTTGAAATGCTTTAGAAAAAGTGATTATATTATTATTCAATGTTTTAGTTTCATAAAATATAAGGAATAATACAACAATTGTATTTACGTACCTGTTGATACTATTTTCAAGATAAACGATATAGACATATTCAGTGGATCAAATATTTAATACAAAGAAAAGAAAGAAAATTTATTTCATAACTTAAATACAAAAATAGTGAAATTCAACTACAACAAATTATGTAATATTTCTACATATGTCAATTACAATTATAAGTACCATGCAAGGCAGTGCAAGGCTATGAATATAAATTTAGTTGTTCAAATTATGATATATTTTTAACATACTGTACATTCAAGCAACAAGATCTACCAGCGGATACTAGAAAATAGTGAAAAGGAAATTCGACCATTTTTAATCAACAACAGCATCCAATTCCCCGAACAGAAAGGCAACCTCCTCCAAATGAAAACACACACACACACACACACACACACATACACACACACACACACACACACACTGCACCCCCAGACACACAAACATGACACAGAAACATTAAGAGAACGCGCGCCCCCTCGAAAATCAGCAAATCGCTATCAGGAAAAGTAAGGTAAGTGGGGAATTTAATCAAGGAATTACCCCGAGCGGCCATTTTTCACTTTTTTACAAATGGTTGGCCATAAAGGGTGAGCGAGCCAAACACGCTTGAAGGTACGTAGTCAGTCTTGTTAATCAGAGAGTGGGGGGGAGCAAGAGGAGAGGAAGAGGTGAAAAGGAAGAACGGGAGAGGAGGAGAAGAATGAGAGGAGTGAGAGAAGAGATAGAGAGGAAAAAAGAGAGAAAATGAGAGGGATGTGAGTATAAATAGGTGGGAAAGAAATGAGTGCGAAGGTGGAGAAGAAAGAGGTGTATGAGTTGAAACAGCAGAAGATGAAAACAATAGATGTAGTGGACAGTGAAAGGATGAAAATGGGGAATTATGACAATGTACAGACCTTTAGATGGAGTGAGATGAGAGAAGTAGGCGCAAACTAATTCGGAGGAGAAGGAGAGAGAGAAAGAGAACAGATAAGAGAGGAAAGGGGATGGAAAAATGAGATCCAAAAAAAGGAAATGGTGGAAAGAGGAGAGAAAAGGGAGACATATAAGATGAAGGTGTAACGGTAAGTAGTGAAAGAGGAAGAGGACGTGTTAAGAGTAGGAAAAGGAAGTGAAGAGGGGAAAGAGAAAGGAAAATGAAGAAAGGGGAAGAAAAGGGATCCGATTAAACACCATCGGAAATAGAGAAGGGAAAGAGGAAAGGAGGAGTGGAGAAAAGTATGCTTAGGACAAGGGGAACACTTTTTTATAAAGAGGAAAGGACGTGAGATAGAAGCTGAGGCAAAATAAATATTGAGAGGAAAAGGTAGACAAATTAAATCGAAAGTGGAAGATAGCAGGGAGACGAAAACGAAGAAGACGGAGAGGAGGAGAAAACATTAGAGAGGGAAAAGTCGAGTTGAATGATAACATAAATAAAGAGAAAGGATAAATGTAAAACAAATATAAACGATATAAAAAGAGAGAAATAATAGAGAAGAAGACAAAGACAAGGCTGAGAAAAGGAAGAGATGAATTAGGGATGAAGACTAACAGATAAGAAGTTGGAAGATTTACACTGTAACACTGGTCACACATATCTTACGATCCCCTCGAGATTGTCTGGACTTAATTCTATCAGACATAGCAAAATCTTAAGGAAGGGGAGGTGGAGGAAAAGGATAGAAAAGCAGATATATATAGAATTAAGAAGAGCAATTTGTGATAAAAGAGAGGAGACAAACATAGGACACCATGCAATAATATAAGAGAGAGAGAGAGAGAGAGAGAGAGAGAGAGAGAGAGAGAGAGAGAGAGAGAGAGAGAGAGAGAGAGAGAGAGAGAGAGAGTCCATTCACTTCTTCTCGAGCTCAATTTTACAAACGGGCTCACATACCTGCTCAAATGATGACAATACCCCTGCCCTACAACGTATGCTCTCAGCGTTGTGCAGAGCATCTAAATTAAACGAAGTATCACAAAGGGGATGAGGTAAAGGGAAATCTTGAACACGCTTTAGGGTGCAAAATTATGGAGACAATATACAAACGAAGCGACTTCATGCTAATATAAAGAACAAAAATACTTGTAAAAGTTGAACTAATATACGCATATTACGGCATAAAAACACTAAAACAGAGAAACGAGACATGCAATAGATTATAACACTCTGTAATCAAACATAATTCGAGAGAAGGAAGTAAAGGGAATCGAGAAACTGCAAAATAATATGACTCGTTAATGAACCTCTATAATGTGGAGAATATAAATAGATATTTGAAAAATAGTACATTTTCAAATAGACATATATTTGCTTATGATTCATGGAAAGGAAATTGCGTTTGCTAAAACATGAAATCATAAGTTAAAGTTAACATTATACAGCTTAATATTAATGATGAAGCATTTGTAAATCTTAGGAAATATTTAAGTTTCCAGACAAATTATATACAATAATAATAAAATGACGAGCCAGAAAGAATGGCAAAACGTGTATTCGCTTTACCAGTCCAATCATCAATCGTCCCTCTTATGTTCAAGCTTTCTTGTTTGTTCTCGTTCCATTCCTAAATAGTTTCCCCCTTTAGCATGGTCTATGAATGGCTTTCTCGCTAATTATGTGTTCTATAATTTTCCTGTATACTTGTAGTCACTAAGTCCACTTCATTATTGTCCTTCATTCTTCATAGTCAAGGCGCTAGAATATTGTTACTTATTATGGTTAGGTAATTATTATAACTGTAACTCATACTTAAGTATAAATTAGATCTGTCGCGTATGAATCAACTGGCTGTTGCAGATTCCTGCATTCTCTTACCCACATCTTTTCTTTTTACACATTATATATTATCTAGAATGTGTAAATCAGTCCATCTGAAAGCGCTGAACCTGTTTAATTTGGAAAAGCAGAACATAGAGTATTACTATTCCCCTGGCGGAAAATGGATTCCCTTAGCACCAAATTTATCGATACTTGTGAAAAGTATGATACTATTGTGTATCTCCATCATATCATTGCCATGTTTTCATAATTAACAATACATTTCACTACAAAATTACAGTAATAGCATACTAATCAAGTTCGGAGACGAATATTTACCTATAGATAAAATACGGTGTATTGTTTTATTATAAGACTTGACAAATGTAATGTCAATTACGCTCGACATCGCTCAAATAACATTAAGGAAATGTACCAAATGAATGCCATTAAAATTTGTCATGAGCAGATAAATATATTTACTTCCAACAAAACGAAAAAACAAATTAAATATAATTGTCTAGCATATATAAACTGCAGCACGGCCCACGCCTTTAAAAATATCGTTTGCCTGCATTTGTAGGTGTTCCCTTGGTACTTAAAGATTGGAGTATTTAGTACAACTAGTGTGATATATAGTACAGCTAGAGTGAGATATAGTACAACTAGGGTGAGTTATATAACAAGTGTGCGGCATCCCCAACAAGTTGTACAGCCTCTCCCAAACTGACTATAATTTAACATGTGATTAGAAGACCATCAGAAATGTGGTATCCTGTTCAAATTGGGTACCCTGGGTTGTTTTCATTTTTATATTAGGGAAATTATATTGTTGCTGTGAAAGGCTCTGGCATGACATCTGATAAATTTTGCTTACAACTCTTATTTACAACAACCTCACAAACCTCATTCCGTGAGAGTTAATCGTTATGCTATATTATTCTCACCGCATACACCCTCGTGAGGATCAGTGGGTATGCTGTGGTTTATTTTCTTGTCCTGCTTCATTCCCGATCATAAGAAAAGGCACACTGTCTTTTGTTCTTCAAACTTCGTCTGCTTCTGTCTAAATCTGTCTACCTCTATACATGGATAATACATGTGATAATGAACCCCAGAAGGTTGTTATTCCTGTGATATCGATTCCAGAACAATGTCATCTCTGCTGAGTGTTAAGGAATTCGTCACAGAGAGAGAAAGAGAGAGTTAAAAAACTGGGAGGAAAAGGGAGAGAACGGAAGCTAAACTATCTCATGAAACCACCATTGCCAAAGTCACCCCCACCCCACATCTCCACCTTCCCTCGAAACCCCTTGGCTTTCCTCCCCCTCCACGTCCCCCCCCCCCCTTATCCCCTCACTCCCTCCTCCCCCATCCCCTCCCTCACCCCTTCCCTCGCAGCGCTCCGACCTCCGAAAGGATTTATTGTTCATCTCGAAAAGTGGGTGGAACAAGCATAATTCTGGTAATGCACAGGCAGTTAGCCATTGTTATGATATAGTTGCAATCTCGGCTGTTACTGCTCCTGCTTCTCTTTGCTCCCCTTTCGCTCGGCTCTCGCTTGTCGGCACACACACGAATTTTCACGTATTTTTTTATTTCACAATTTTGAGGATGAGGAGGGCATACGTCAGAGCAGCCTACGAGCTATATAATCCTTTTAGTATTATGCCAAGTCTGTGTATCTTGGAGAAGGGAATATATCAAAGCCCAAAGTATTTGTGAATTCTATTTCGATATTATCTTTCAGATACAGACGCACGGAATGTTGACGCTCTCATTCACTTCACAATTTTGAATATAAGGAAGGTACGTGTTACGACAACATCGATTCTTCTTAACATTATACCTACATTTTGCATCTTACGGAGAACAATGCAGAAAAGTTGATTTAAGGGGAGATTTCCACTTGAGGGATTTTTTTTCTTTACCCCTTGCTCCCTCATGTTTAGCCCCATTGCTTTTGAGATTTTAAGACGTTCGCCCCTTTAGTTTGGCGATTTTAAGAACTTTCACCCCATTTATGAAACTTTTAAGACCTTGAGTGCCATTTAGGTGTCGATTTTTTTTTCCTGGCGAGCGATAGCGAGCCTGTAATTTAAGAAGAACCGGCCTTCGGCCGGGAAATGTTTCTACCGAAAAATTTACAAATTTATCTTGAAAGAGGGTCAAGGGAGTGTAATTTCAAGCTTGATGGAAGTCTAGGAAACACACTAAAAACCTCCCCTTAAGTAATCTGAAAAGGCTTATTTATGTTCTATAATATTCGAGGAAGAAAGGAACATCGCTACTGTCTCTCCTCAATTGATATACTTCTATTTCAAAAGTGCTAGGATGAGGAATGCAATTGTCAGGGCAACCTACGACTGGCGTAATATTTTGTATGTATTTATGTTCTATTAGTAGTAGTATTGTATTGTTGTATATATAAGTATATATCCTTCGTTTGTATATTTCAGAGGGTTATTTTCTAGCTTCATACCTACTGTATATATTGGTGTCGTGGAGGGTAAATTATCATGTTTACAATAATGACCATCTATTTTGATTTAGGATTTGTTGCATGTGTATGACTATTTGTGTCATTTGATATAACGTGTGTGAAGGTATCTGACTGTTTAAGTGGAATTATGCATTTCATACTGTAATAAGACATTGTATTACATTATCTACATGTTGAGCGGAACATATTTTCTGCAGTTGCTATTAAGTGCATCTTTGTTAAGTTTTATTATGACATGCACACTAAAATAATTTATTTCGACTTAGTATATGCTTCAGGGAACATACTGTCAATATATTTGCTTACCATATATAGATATATATTGTGTGTATGTGTGTGTGTGTGTGTGTATGTGCGGGTGTGCTAGCAGCAGCAGCAGTATCGGGCACTTCCAAACATTCCCCCCTCATATCGTATCCCCCCCCCCCCCCCCCCCAAAGCACTCCCACACATTACACTTGCCTCATTTCCGCCCAACAGGACGTATATACAACGACTCGTCATTCACTCACTAATTTCATTTCTCCCCTACCCCATACAAAAAAAAAAAAAAAAAAAAAAAGTCTGGAACGCCATTCAGACCCACCCTTTATATGAAGCAGAGGGAGAAGGCACATGTTAGTAAATCACAAGTGAATTGGATTGAAAATGGTTTGGTCATTACGTTTATCATTTAAATAATATGGATACTAATGGGGTTAGATCTTGGAAATTAAATATAGATATTTATATGGCTCACAGGTTGGATTGTATTATAAGATCATGAAATGAATTGATAACGTATTGGTTAACACAACACCAAAGTTCTCCATGTCTACTGTATTGTACAGTACATTACCCATCTACGTAGCCTACTAATTAGATCATTACTGCAATAATTTGGACTATATTTTATAACGAAACGAATATATAATTATAATGATTATATTAATTCAACTATGATTTGGTTTATATACTGCAGTCAATTATATTAATCTTTCTTGATAACATGCATATACTATATATATATATATATATATATATATATATATATATATATATATATATTTTATTTTATTTTTTTCTATGTGATTGAGGGAGGCAAAAGGCATAACTGCCTATAGCGAGTGCCTCCCCCATAGTTGAAAGAGTGACAGGGCCAAAATCAAGGGACGTTCGAGCCAAAATGCCTGGACACACGGAGTTTGAAGCAATTTAAGTCATAGGAAGAGGGAAAGACTGATTCTGGGAGAGAGTTCCAGAGCTCAGCTGTTGAGTAGAAGAAAGTTTGAGAGTAACGTTTCACTCTTGGGTTCGAGAGTTGCACAGAGTAGGGGTGGGATTGAGTTGCAAGACGGGTACCACGTGCCCTACGTAAAGGAGGTGGTATGCACTGGGATAGCTCTGAGGAACACTGATTATTATAGTAGCGATAGAATAGCGAGAGAGATGCAACATTGCGGCGGAGAGAGAGAGATTGCAGAGAGTTGGTGAGTGGACGGGAGTTAATGATACGAAAGGCCATCCTTTCAACTTTGTCTAGGAGAGCAGTGTGAGAGGAACCTCCCCACACATGTGAACAATACTCAATACAAGGGCGCACTATGCCCCTGTACAGAGCAAGAAGCTGTGCAGGGGAAAAGAACCCCCTAAGGCGGTTGAGCACACCCAGCTTCTGGGAGGCTGCCTTAGCAAGACTGGTAATATGGTCCTTCCAAATGAGAGCAGAAGAAAAAGAGACACCAAGAATATTGAGAGAAGATGAAGGGTTGATTTTTGTATTGTTGAAGAATAAGGGATAGTCCGCTGGGAGATCCTGACGGGTAGATAGATGGAGAAATTGGGTTTTGGAAGCATTAAAGTTAACAAGGTTTTCTCTGCCCCAATTGGAAATAGTATTTAGATCAGAATTTAAGAGTTCTATGGCTTCATTACGTTTGTCGTTGAGGGATTGCTGGCTGGGGCGTTCTGAAAAACTAATGGAGTAGTGCAAGGTTGAGTCGTCTGCGTATGAATGGATGGGAATTAAGGTACAGTTAAGGAGATCATTTATAAAAATTAGAAAGAGAATAGGAGATAGGACAGAGCCCTGAGGAACACCGGAGTTTATAGAGTGAGGAAGTGAACAATGGCCGTCCACAACCGCGGCTATGGAACGGCCGGAAAGGAAATTAGAGACAAAGCCACAGATGGAGGGATAGAAACCGAAGGAGGGTAGTTTAGAAATTAAAGATTTATGCCAGACTCTATCGAAGGCTTTCGATATGTCTAGTGCAATAGAAAAAGTCTCACCGAAGTCCCGAAAGGAGGATGACCAAGAGTTAGTAAGATATGAAAGAAGATCACCAGTAGAGCGACCCTTAAGGAAGCCATACTGGCGATCTGAGAGCAGATTATGAGAAGAGAAATGCTTAAGAAATTTGGAAGCAAGAATAGTTTCAAAAACTTTAGAAAGACAAGAGATAAGAGCAATTGGACGATAGTTGGAGGGTTGAGAGCGGTCACCCTTCTTTGGGACAGGTTGAATGTGAGCAAACTTCCAGCATGAAGGGAAGACGTTAGAGGATAGACAGAGACGAAAGAGTTTGCCTAGGCAGGGAGTCAGCACGGAAGCACAGTTTTTGAGAACAACAGGAGGAACACCGTCCGGACCGTACGCCTTATTAGTGTTAAGCCCAGAGAGGGTAGAAAGTACATCTTTAGAAGAGATTAGGATATTAGGCATAAGTAGGAGAGAGGAGGGCGGAGAGGGAGGAATAGCACCGAAATCATCCAAGGTGGAGTTTCTAGCAAAAGTTTGAGCGAAGAGTTTAGCTTTGTCAGAGGAAGAAGTGATGGTTGTGCCATCAGAGTGGGAAAGGGGAGGGAAAGACGAGGAAGAGAAATTGTTGGAGAGGTTTTTGGCTAGATGCCAGAAAGCTTGGGAAGAGCTAGAGTTGGATAGTTCAGTGCATTTATTATTGATGAAAGAGTGTTTGGCAAGTCGAAGAACAGATTTGGCTTGATATATATATATATATATATATATATATATATATATATATATATATATATATACCGGTATATATATATAATATATATTATATAAATCAATATATATATATAAATATATATATATATATATATATATATATATATATATATATATATATATATATATATACCGGTTTACATATATATATATATATTTAATAGGGCCCCTCCATCATTGACGACTGCGCCTATTAATAGTAATTGTCTCCATTCAACATCCTGCGCCAGCATTTTGAATAGCCCGCGCGGAAGCATCATGGAGTACTCATCATAAGTGCACGCTTAATTCCCTTATGGAATCGTCATTTTGATTGGGTACCCTACAGAAAAAAACTCCGTAAAAAAGAAAAAAGAAAAATTAATTTAATATCTGTTATCATATGACTTGCCATATAGGTGGATTTCTCATGCTTTGCTTCCCCGACACCAGGCCCCCTAGCGGCCATCTTCGTCCTTCCTTCTTCCGCGTCCCTCCCGATAACAGGGCTCGCGCCGTGTCCGCTTCATTCGTCGTTCGCAGAGCTTCTAGTGAGTCCTTACTCATTTGTATACATCTGTGTTGCAGTAACAAGGTTTAGATTAGCTAGCACGGTTGCCAGATTGGTCGGTCCGCAGGAAGAAGTGTTAAAATAGGATACCATTGTAACAGGTGTCTACGAGTCCCGGATGGGTGTACCGCGTGTGTTGTTTTTGTTTTGTGATACGCCTTAGTTGTTGTGTTTACTTAGCTAGAAGGCGACCACTCTACGAGGCATGATACAGACTGTCAATATTGAGGATAGTACATGCCATTTTCTTCTATTATCAGCAAAAGCTCTGGTTAAGGGTGTCTGCACGTGGTGCTCCACCTTTCAGGGTTCGAGTTTTGCATAGGCCCCTTGGGTGGCCTCCCTCTGCTTGGTGCGGCTGCTGGTTGCTGGGGCGTCGTCTGCTGGGATGTTCTTCAGTCCATGTGGTTGGCCTAGTTAGGAGTCTCCAACGTAGGCTTCAGGTAATTTAGAGGTCTAAATTTTCTGTTATTATTGTTACCTATGTATGCCCCTGGTTCTGGTTCATGCATGCAGTCTTGTTCCATTGGGGTAGGGGAGATGTCCCTTATCATTATTATTGCATTTATTTTATGTGTGTGGGACTGCAGAAAAAGGGGCTGTGCCAACCCCTTTTTTCCCGGCAGTTTTTGTTTGTTCCGGCGGCCCCGTGAAGGGGGCCCAGGTTATTCGTTTCTGATGGGTAGGAACATTCAAAAGATCCCGGCGTGGTTTGGCTGAACCATTCTCCCGGCGGAATTGCATTCCGAGCAAGGATATAAACTCGGCTCGCCGAGTTAACTCTCCCGGCCTGACCTAGTGACACGTCAGACGTACTGCCTGCGGCACCCCCAGTTAAGTGTACACGAAGTGATAAGATTAGTTTTGCAAACTTGTTCAGTAGGATCACATCTTAGCAAGGTCAAGGGACCTGTGAAATATCACAGATGAGTTTTTGAAAGTCAGCTAGACAGATCCGGCGGAAGGTTAACGTAGTGGTGCATTATAGCTAAGTTTCCGGCGGATTTAAGTTAGGATGTTTAATACCTCGCAGGTGATCCTTATGAGCATTGATTTCTGGAAAAAAGATTCCAGGTTCCGGCTTCTTCTCCGGCGGAGTTGGACAACTGATCTCGGCGGAGGGGGGGAACCTCATTTACGGCACCATGCCTAGGTTTGAACTTTGCGCTACGCCCTCTTGTTCCCTTTTACCAGTTTTTGCTCATACCCTTTGCATCAAATGCGTGAAATGTCTGGACCGCTCTAGGGGCGTGTGGTTGTCCAAAAAGTGCGCCATCTGTGCTGAATTAAAAGCCGCTTTGCTGGCTACGAAAGACCTGTCATGTTTAGCGGCCTTGCACGTGGTGAAGGCGGCGTTCATCTCATATGCTAAGAACGTAGCCCATAAGGCACTCCAATGTGATGATGAAGTCCTGTGGGACAAGCTAATTATCAAGTCTCCTTTAGTTAAACCAGGATTCTCCAAAGCGGTCAGACCCAAGGTCAAAGCTAAAGCCATCAGCAAAGAGATTGTCAATAGCAGTAGTGAGAGCGACGTCACCGAGGTCCCCTCCTCCGACCGTGCCACGCGGCGGAAGTCGAGGTCCAGGGCGAAGTCTCCCAGGGCACACGCTCGCCACTCTACCTCAGATTCTTCCCGGTCTCACAAGTGCCGCAGAGAAGAGTATGACACCTCGAGCAGCCGGCGTGAGACTCCGCAGCCGCTCCCTCCTACACCTCCCTTGGATACATTTACACGTGATTCAGGGGAGTCGGAAATAGGATCTGATTTATGAGCATCTACATCTAGGCAGGAACAGGCTATACGTGAACCTCCTAATGTGACTTTTGCAATACCAAAATTAACGGTAGTTCCCCGGGGTGTGAAGGCGGCAGGCCCTAGTAGGGTGCTAGCCGACCAATTCAGGGGATATCCGGCGGGGGCCCAATTAAGCTAACAGGTGACGCAGGACTCCCTGCCCATGGCGGCAGGGGGTTACTGGCGCCATTCAGAACCATCTCTAAATATCATTCCAGAACGGACTGAGGACGGCGACATCAACGTGTTGCCGTCGTCAGTGCCCGATTTATCATGGCCCCTGGCAGATAATGAGATAGACTCACACGAGCTAGAATCACAAGAGATCTTGGAGCAGAATGAGGCGGCGGCGGATGGTTTGTTCTCCTCGGCTCCTCAGTCTCTCCCTAGTAATTATTCTGAGGCTAGTTCAAACTCATCCAAAGATGCCTCTAGGAAATGGATGACTTCTGATCAGGTAAAGGAGTTATTACACAAAGTGATACATTATCAAATCCCTGCCTCATCTGATTCCAAAGTTACTCTCTCAGCTCAGCCCCCTAACACGTCTGTATTTAGACCTTTAGAAACGCCGACTGTCCCCCCTACTTGTCCAACCCAGTTGGTGGCAGCTGCCCCAGGCCCCTCAGTGCTGGTGGCACTCGCTACGTCCAACTTCAGGGTTATTACTGATGTTCAACCCCCTCCTTTAGATAAAGCGTCTATGAGGAAGGGCCCCATGCCCCTCCTTTATGGCACAGATTGCTCTTGGGTGCCTGTAGTGCCAGAGAACCCCCTTATAGCTCAATCTTCGGTATCAGGGGACCCTCCAGTTCCAGGCGAGTGGTCCATCGAGATTAATAAGAACCGTAAATTTCGGGCCAAAGACGAGACAGGGAGGATATTAGATGTACTAATTAAGGCTGTCCCAAGTTCACTTAACCCGGCATATTTTGTGTATTCTGCAGCGCCGGCCGTTCCTTCCGCCGCCTCTGCACGATTATTTGCTGACTGGTCGAAGGCTGATGGCATCAATGATATCAAAGCCTTAAATTCTCTTACGCCGGAGTTGGCTACAATTCCGGCTCTGGACCAAGCTCAGACTCCGGTACTGCAGATGCGGCAGCTGGGAGTAGGCCCTTGGGTTGATTGGGAGATAGAAGCCCAAGTATTTGCCACAACTATCACCACCAAAGCTTCACATCAAATCTCCCCAGAGAATCATAATTATTTTTCCCTACCACTATCCAAAGCAGAAGGGGTGTCCCCAGCCTTGCTAACATTTCTGGCGGCCCGCAAAGTGTCATTACATGCCCTTGATGAGCCTTTCTCTCCCCCCCCCCCCTCCCCGGCTACTCACTTGGACCGAGATTTTAAGTAACGCAATAAAGTCTACTGGATGTTCTCGCAGTACTTGGTGAGTCATCAAATAGCCGCCTCTCTTGCACGCACGATCTCGGCCATCAATGAACCCCAAATTAGAAAAGCCATTGAGCTATCTCGTAGACTTTCACTACAAAACGCCATTCAGTCCCTAGGGGACATTAGAATTGCAATCTTGGAGGCGGTTCGAGCTCGCCAAGATCTGAAAGTACATCTGGTGAGGAAGTTACCGGCTGACATTGGTCGCCGGGTAACTCTCTCCCCGGTTCTGACACCCACCTTGCTTGACACTGAAACGTGGAGTTTAGTTTTGAATATGGTAAGTGGGTGAAAGCAGGTTACCTCCCATGCTAGGAAGGACCCACCTAAGAAACCCTTTCATAAACCAAAGGGCGGTAACAAACCGTACCAACCTCACCCTAAACAGTCACCTAGAGACCCCAGACCACCTCCTCAGCACGGAGGTAATCAGTACAAACCCAAACAAGGTAAGTACGGGTATAAAGGGAAAGCCCCATATAAAAGTCATCAGGGCACTGCACCAGCCAAAACAAGTCAAGCGTCCGATTCCAACTCCACCTCCAAAAAACTAGCCACTCACACTCTCCACATCCCAGGGCCAAGCTCAAAGGCCCAGGATTGGGGAGTTGCCCTGCAGGACGAACCTCGGCTGCACTTGGGCTCGTTCCGTGCTTTCCGCTCAGCCTGGCCCAAACGTACCTGGGCCAGGAAGACAGTGAGCAAAGGAATCACCTGGCAGTGGCGCCGGCGGCCTCGACTGCTTCAGCCGCAAGAATACTCCCCAGTGTCTCAGGAGGCGGAGGTCGTGTTACAAGAAATGATTGCCAAACGGGTCCTTATCCAGGTAGATCCCCTTCAGCCAGTGTTCACGTCAAGACTCTTTTTAGTGCCAAAAAGGGACAGTGGGCAGATGCAACCAGTTCTAGATCTCTCGCATCTGAACACCTTTATAGAGAATTCACCCTTCAGGATGCTGATGGTTCAGCAGCTCAGACTCGCACTTCTGCCGCAAGGTTGGATGTGTTCGATAGATCTCAAAGATGCTTATTGGCATGTCCCTATCAACAAGAGGTTCCAAAAGTTTCTCGCTCTGAGCGTCCGGCACGAGACTTATGTCTTTCAAAGGATGCCGTTCGGGTTAAACCTAGCACCAAGGGTATTTACCAAACTCGTCCGGCAAGCTCTTTTCCCCCTGTTAGTTCAAAGAATACAGGTGTTTTGGTATCTGGACGATTGGCTAGTAGTGGCGAACTCTGTAGAATTATGTCTAGACCATGTCAACCAGGTGTTAAATCATGTACAAGCTCTAGGGTTCAAGGTGAACTTGGCAAAGTCGCACCTTGTCCCCTCAAGGACGATTCAGTGGTTAGGGCTGATCCGGGATACCGCCGCTCTGACTCTGACTCAGAGTGCGGACAACCGCAACAAATTTCGAAGGAAAATGTTCCGGTTCCTCCACAGTCTGGATACGACCAGGAAAACGTGGGATTCCCTGATCGGTTTTATCAACTGGGTACAAATAACTGTCAAGTTGGGCCGATTGAAAGCCAAGCGATTAATCCTGGAAGGCAACAAAGCGTTCCCTCTCTTGCTGGAGGAGAAATTATGGCCAATTCCTTCATTAATCCACACCTTACTATCGGCCTGGACCAAGCAAGACGTCCTCTACTCAGTCACGTCATGGGTTTCTCCCCCGCCTACGGTATGGGTAGACATGGACGCCTCGGGGACCCTGGGTTGGGGGTATCAGTCAAGTCTAGGCCACCAAGGGCAAGGCATTTGGGGGACAGACAACCAGTCACATATCAACAAGCAAGAGCTTTTAGTTCCCCTGTTTTTTCTCCAAACTCACGGCATGACATTGAAGAGCAAATCAATAGCATTCAGAATGGACAATCAAACCGCATTTTTTTGCATTCAGAAGCAAGGCTCAGTGAGGTCACGAGAGTTGTTGAGAGTTTCAGAACAAATTTTTACCCTAGCCGACTCACTAGGGATTTCCCTGCATGCTACCTACTTTCCCGGCGTAGCAAACGTCTGGGCAGACGCTCTATCTCGCCGGCGGAGCACTCTAGTAGAATGGACTATCAAACAGGCTATCTTCAACAAGATGATTGCAAAGCCGGCCCGTCCACAGATAGACTTGTTTGCGTCAGCAGAGAACCACAGACTGCCACTCTTTTTGACCCGGCACGGGGTAACCCCGGCGGGGGGACCCGATGCATTGCTGGTGGACTGGAACAAGTGGACCTCAATCTATCTGTTTCCGCCACCAGACTCTGTGTTAATGTGCAAAGTCATTCACAAACTGAGGGATTACCGGGGCCAGGTAGCGTTGATCGCACCTCTTTGGCCGGCTCAGGTATGGTACCACCAATTGCAACAGTGGTGCAAGAACCCGACGTCCCTCCCGGTCTCCGTCTTCCACTTGGAAACGATTGGCGACCTTCGGACCTCGCTCAGTTTTGCCTTGTGGATATTTACTATGCCAAATGGCTAAATCAATTTGGACCAATTGTCACTCAAAAGCTCATGAATCATTACACACCGTCGACCAGGCGACAATATCAATCTCATTGGAAAACTTTTACAACCTAGATTGTTCAGTCAGAGCAAACGACTGCCTCAGCAGCCTTAATCTTCAAGTATTTAGATTATCTATTTGAGCAGAAACAGTTTTCGGTCATAACGTTAAAAAATTATCTGTCTGCCATTAGGACCCCTTCCCTTGACCTCACCGGCCTATCCGTTCCGCAGGCGGAGGAGAAAGGGTTTATGAGGGCGTGTTTTAAGCTTCATCCACCTCCCCACCAGCTCATGTCAACCTGGTCCCTTGATAAAGCTCTGGAATTGCTTCAATCACGCAAATGTAATAATGCGCCGGACTTTGATTCACTTTTAAAGAAAGCCGTTTTTCTCATGGCACTTGCCACCGGAAACCGGGTCTCGGAGCTTGCGGCGATGAGGAACGAACCAAACTGTCTCAGGTTTGGGAGACTATACGACAATGTTCAAATCGCGCCGTCTCCCTCCTTTATTGCTAAGAACGGACATTCGGACCATGTTTTTTCTGAATTTTCCGTCCCGGCCTTAAGAAGAGGCCTCATTCATCACAGTTTATGTCCTGTGCAAGCCCTCACAAAGTTTATGAGGATTGCGCAACCTCGTCAACTAGGTGCTTTATGGGTTAACTGACTAGTTAAGCGTATTACAAAACGGAAGTTCGCTTCCTTGCTTGTCGACGTGATCAGGGAAAGCAATCCCGACGTGATAGGCAGGGCTCAAGACATTAGGAAATGGGCAGTGCACCTCAGATTTTTACAAAAAAAATCGATTGATGATATTGCTAAAATCCAACTTTGGGCTTCCAATCATGCGTTCCTAAAGCCGGTATCACACGAGAGCTTTTTTAGTCAACATTCGATGATCAACATTTTTCTGGCAACATTTCTTGAATGTTTTGCACTGGTATCGGAAACTAGACTGATGGTAGATGAACTTGGGTAACATAAAAATATTAAATGTTTCCTTTATGAGATGCCAGACCAGTGTTAAGGATAAATGTTTAGTGAAAAGGCGCTCGTGTGATACCGGCTTAACACGCTACCTGTCGGTTGCTCTAGATAAACCAAAGCGTACCTATGTAGCTTTACGGCAACGGGTACAGTAGGTCTTATGATATTATATGTTGTTTTGTTTTATAAGGGGGGGGCGGTGCGAAATAGTCCATATACCCTCTGTACCCTTGGAGAATTATGATACATCACGAGCTGTGATAGGACGGGTTCTACAGTCCAGGATTAGTTGACTTATTTTTAAATCCAAAGAATGTATCGCATAGTTGCAACTATGTCTGTTTTACCAAAGTGTACAAAGATATGAATGTACAATTAAGTTAAGAACAGAACGTATACCTACGGCAGAGTTATCGTTCTACAGGACACATGTGTGTCACTTTTTTCATGCATACGATCGAGTGCAACGATCTGACCATGAACAAGCAGTTTCTTAATGCCACGCACTGCTAGCAAATTTTGTATACCTTTTATATATTTTGTATTACATACAATAAATCTTAAGAAAATGTTATCCGGATTTGTTTCCCCTAAGGTTAGGATATTTTACGAATGTCCCGCCTCCAGTCTTGATATTCAGGCGAAGTTGTCAATGATGGAGGGGCCCTATTAAATTATAGGTTTGATTCCTGAAGGGAAGTAGAGAAAACCTAATATTTAGTAGGGCCCCGTAATCATTGACGACTCGGGCCCTCCCAACCATCCCACTTCCCGTTCGTTGATTTCTATAGTTTATTCTTGGTACATCAGTGAAGAAAAAAGATGGCCGCTAGGGGGCCTGGTGTCGGGGAAGCAAAGCATGAGAAATCCACGTATATGGCAAGTCATATGATAACAGATATTAAATTAATTTTTCTTTTTTATTTTTTACAGAGTTTTTTTCTGTAGGGTACCCAATCAAAATGACGATTCCATAAGGGAATTAAGCATGCACTTATGATGAGTACTCCGTGATGCTTCCGCGCGGGCTATTAAAAATGCTGGCGCAGGATGTTGAATGGAGACTATTATTATTAATAGGCGAAGTCGTCAATGATTACGGGGCCCTACTAAATATTAGGTTTTCTCTATTTCCCTTCGGGAATCAAACCTATAATATATATATATATATTTATATATACTGTATATATAAACATATGTGAGTGTATTGTCTCATAAATATCTCCATGCTAAGAGAGAGAGAGAGAGAGAGAGTGAGAGTGAGTTAAAGAGAGAGAGAGAATAAGAGCATACCGGACAGAACCAGGAAATACCAGGTGAAGGATGGAAAGTGGAGGAGGGGGGGAGGGGGATAACAATTAAGAGAGCCCACCTAATGTTTGTGTCTCTCTTTCTCTCCTCTTTCTGGGTTGTATCTATTCAGCCCCATTCAACCTACTGTTTTAAGACGTTTACCCCCATCCAGGTGCCGATTTTTTTACTGGCGAGCGGTAGCGAGCCAGCATATGTATTTAATGTTTTTTGACAGCAGGCTAAATTTGTACATTTTTCGATAGAAACATTTTCCCGGCGAAGCCGGATTTCTCCATACAATGCTGGCTCACTATCGCTCGCTAGGAAAACATCGATACCTGGATGGGATGAACGTCTTACAACAGTAGGCTGAATGAGTCCCAATGGATACAAGCCGGAGAAAGAGAGAAAAGGAGAGAACAAAAAGCAGGTGACCCCCCTTAACAGCACTTACAGGTGGTTTGTACCGGTAATTGAGGGCGAGGCAGGTGTGTCGTGGGAGTAAGATGAATACCCCGGGACCCAACAGTAATGGCTCCCGGGGCAAGGGCTCTTTTCTCTAACATCCTTGTTGGCTAAATGAAAGAGCTTGTCATTAAGAGAATTTGTTTTAACTCTTCTGTGCCGGCGACGTCTTTTTAAATGTATTCTGGCTACTATTAGACTACTTTGTCAGTTTATAAAGGGTCTCCAGAAATTAACAGGCTTCGAAAAATCTCATTAAACTCTTTTTACTACTGCAGATCCTTCTTAAACTGCACAACATCGTCAAAGTATAGCTAGAATACAAATAACATGACGTCACCTGTACAGAAGGGGTTTATGTGCTATAGCTTTTTTGTTCCTCTAACTAAAAGTATATCCCAGAATCCAATTCAATATAACTGTGGCAGAATATTTTACATGTTTCATTATCTCAACTTAGTAACAGTTCTTCTCATATCACTAATTCAAATTCAAAATTCATATTCATGTGTTCAATATTTAATTTTCTCACTCCCCTTAATAGTTGATTCGCATCACTTTATGTAAATTTCATTAATCAATATATTTCCCTATATATGCAGTATATGAATCAATATATTTCCCTATATATGCAGTATATGAATCTCCAAATAAACAAACCTCATCAACGTTTTCGCTATAATACATCCAATCCCATCCATCTCAACACCCCATTTTCTTGATCAGCTGCTTATCTATTGTTCACTATCCCCGACAGAACATTATGTTACGTGCATTCGTTTACAGTAATTGTTGTTTTGTTTTTGAACCGATGAATTGTGTAAATGAATATACAAAATGAAATATAAATATAAAGTAATAAGGATATTCAGATAATTCTTCGATTAGTGTAAGTGATTGCACAGCAATAATTGATACGGCAACGGTATGTGGTAGACTGGCTTGTTAGGGTTTGTGGCCCGTACAGAGGAGCAAGTTTAGTATTGGAAGAGGACAAATATACAGTATAATGGCATTTAATAAGTAAGTTAAGTATTATACCATGTTGGCAGACAGTGAGAATAAAATACAGATGGTGTCATAAAATTTGGTAAAGTTGTAAAAGTAATAAAGTTGAAGTCACTGCATTGAAAAGTATTTAATGGTAACTGAGCAGGAAAACACAAATCTTATGGCTTCAACACCATTAATTAAGTAAACAAATCTATTGAGAAGAAGATGGGAGATTTTGCCTGTACTTTGAACAACTTACGGATGTAGGTGTTTTGTTACTAGTCATTTCGTTCAATTGATAATTATATCATAAATATTTTGAGGTAAGTTATGTTAGGTTGAGTTGAACTAGATAAGGCAAAGTAATGCTAGTAGGTGCAGTTTCATCGATTCTTACTGTAAGTTAACTGACTGTGAGGGTTATGACTCGTAAAATCCATACAATAAATATTCAACAAATATTAATTCATTCGGTGAAGTGATTAACAGAGGAACAATTAGCAAGGCATGATATATTTAAGCATTAGGTTAGTTCTTGTAACGAAGTCAATATAGCTGATATTACTGTAGATTAATAGATTATTCAAAATAGTACCTATAAATTGACTCTTACGGATAAAACTGTTTGAGGTTAAGTTGAGTGGATAGAGAAACCTGAACCTACGAATTCACAATAAAGTAATTATATATGAATAGTTACTAGAAGCATATCGTAATATATCAAAAGTAGAATAGCAATTTATGGAACATATATGGCAGCCTCGGAGTCCACTGGGGACGGTGGTGACTACTCATAAAAAAATACTTGACCACTGAATATCAGCTTCTGCAACATTCGTGGCCTTGCCTCTAACTTTCACTCTGTGAAACATCTCCTCTCCTCCAACAAACCTGATCTTCTTTTTCTGACAGACACTCAGGTGTCTGAAGCAACTTCCAGCAACCCCTTCTCAGTTTTCTCCTACTTTATCCTAGTTTCAAAGCGAAAGGTGGATGTTGTGTGTATGTGCACAACTAACTCACTTGCTCTCGTGTTCCTGACTTCCAATCGTTTGAATTTTAAACTCTCTGGCTCAAAATATCCTGTTACTCTCAAACTAAATATTTAGGTACTGTCTATCTATTCCCTAACTACTAAATGTTCAATTTGTTTGTACTATCTTACCTCTAAAGTGGAACACATTTTATCCATCTTTCCTTCTATGAAATCTCCATCGTGGGCGATTTCATTATTCAGCTCCGCCAATGGCTCTCCTTTTGTTTCACTGACCAACCTGGTGAACAAAGCTGCATTTGTTCTGTCCTAAATGACCAAGAGCAGTTAGTCCAGTTACCTACTTGTATCACTGACTGCTTTGGAGATTAGCACAACATCCTTAACATATTTCTAACCTCTAATCCTTCAGTTTACACTGTAAACTTTTCTTTCTATTGGGTTCCTCCAATCATAATTATATCTCTGTTATCAGTCCTATATCTCCAGTAAGGATATCCGATCCTCTTAGCCGGCGGCGCTTGTGGCACTTTGGCGCTACCAACTGGGAGGCACTTCTCTGCTAAGGATGTACATTCTGCCCTGTCTGGGCTCAATACTAAAGAAGGAGTACAGACCAGATGGTGTTTCTTGTGGTGTACTTAAAAAATATTCTTCCGTGCTGACTCACTGTCTACGCAAACTCTTCCGTCTCTGTCTTTCCTTTAACATCTTCCCTTCTTGCTGGAAGTTTGTTCTCCTTCGACCTGTCTCAAAGAAGGGTGACCGCTCTCAACCCTCCAACTATTGTTCAATTGCTCTCATTTCTTGCATCGCTAAAGTTTTCGAAAGTTGTTACAGGCATACTTCATACACATATAATAAAACATACATATTATAAATGCAAAATTATGAAATTTTAATTTTGTCCATACTATTACGTCTAATACCAAAAATAAAGCCAACGCAACTCTTTTTTTTATCATGATACAAATCTTCTTGTATAACCAGCAATCGATACAAAATGCAAGCACTGACATTCCACTACTTCAGCAGGAAACAGCGGTACAACAGAAGTAAGCGAACCTTTATTTAAGGGGATATATTATTTCTAATTATTATTAACATTGGTTTAGTTTCATCCCTAGACCTAAATCAAGCTTATACATAAACTCCCAAGATCCACCTTCGAGGTAAATTTTTGCCTTTTTCCATAGAAAAATGCCACAGCCTTCCTCCTAAATTGCAGGCTCGCTATCGCTCGCCAAGACAAAATCCACGCCTAAATGGTACGACAGGTCTTAAAATTGACAAAGAAGTGGAGTGAAAGGTCATATAATCGCCAAACTAACGGGACGAACGTCTTACAATGTCAAAACTAATGGGACTAACTACGAGAGAGAATAGGGTCCAGAAGAAAAAAAAATCCCCTTAAAGAGTTACCGGTAAGTACCGAAGAACGATAAATTAAGGAAATTACCTACAATTTATTCCCGGCCTGAAGATGAGAATGGAGGAGACCCTAATTCTTTATGGGCTCTTGCTTCATTGTCTTGATACGCTACGTTAAGATATTTTTGGTTGGTCATCATTCATATAATAATCATTTATGTCCCCTTTTTATCTTTGTTTCCATTCCTTATAGGGCAATTCGTAGTTTTGGTTTTCATTGTACTATGATTTATCAAAGAATTAATATTACTTAAATTTGTATTAATTTGTCTTCAATATTACATTAATTAAGATCTAAGAATAAGTCATCTTTTTGCATCCAAATACATAATATATCATTACAAGTTACTCATTATTCCAATTAATAGTTATTTTTCGCCCTTAACCTTCTATTTTGGACTCATTTCTATTTCATTTATCGTCAGTACCTGGGCAGCTAGGGGAGATTGCTTTTTTGTTTCGCCTCTTTTCCCTTGTTTAGCCCTATTAGTTTGGAAATTTAAGGCGTTCGCCATATTAGTTTGGTGATTTTAAGACCTTTCGCCCCCTTTCTTTGACAATATTATGACCTTTCGTGCCATTTAGGTGTCGCTTTTTTTCCTAACAAACGAAAGCGAGCTTGTAATTTAACCCCTTCTGTACCGTCGACATCCTATTTATATTATTCTGGCTGCTACTGATCTAGCAAATATATGGCTTCGAATGATTTCAATCAACCATTTTAACTATTACAGATCCTTACTAAATTGCATAACATTGTCTGAATAAAGATATGATAAAATAGAACAGACGTCGCTGGTACAGAAGGGGTTAAGAAGGACATCTTTTTACCCAAAAATATTAACATTTATCTCGAGGGAGTATATTGAAGGGTTTTATTTTAAGCTTGATGGAAGTCTAGCGAACAAACTAAACACCTCCTCTTAGTATGCAATTAATCCATCATAACCCGCAACATACTAACGCATAGAGAGGAAGGCCATCGCAAAGCCTAATCTAGCATAGTCTCCCCATACTTATAATGAATAGTAATTCTACTACTACTAATATGAAGTAGTAATTGTGTAGTAGAAACACAAGAGTTGTAGCAGTACTGGTTGTAGTAATAGTTTCTACATAGTTTCTAATAGTATATACAATATTGTTCTGCCATATGATTCCTATTATGTTGGTGATTTCCTTTCATCTATTATCTTACTCACATATATTGTAAATTATATAATTAGTATTTGCGCAACTTCTCTTTCACTCACTCAATTCTACTTTTGCAATATTCAATAGTATGTATATGTATCCTCTACCTATCTATCTAGTTGTTCTATCAGTTTCTCTTTGTTTTTCGTATTTTCCAATTCGTTTTTATATTTAGCAACATTCATCATTTGCTGAGTAAAATTGCCTAACTGGGATCACAAGGTCTGTGTATTTAGGTAAATCAGTCTAAGTCTATGTAATTCTCTCTCTCGCACTCTCTCTCTCTCTCTCTCTCTCTCTCTCTCTCTCTCTCCTCCCCAGACGTCCATCATCTAGCCATGTATCAAGAGAGCAATATGAGGTGAGGGCAATGAGGACCAGGGGACCAGTACGTCTCTCACACAGGCCTCACAACTCACCCCGTCTGGTTTGGTGCTTAATGGTACACAACAACACTTGGAACACACAACACAATCAAGATACAGCCCTTACCGTATACCAGTTAAGCACTCCCAAAATAATACAATACTCAGAACAAACAATAATGTCATCCATATAAGATACAAGCATCTATATAGCAATAAGTTAAAAACGCACAAAACGTACAATGCTCTGAGAAAACATCAATGACATTAAAGATAAAGCACTTCATCTAATAACAAATAAATGCATAAATAAATATATATACTATACAGTATATATATATATATATATATATTTTTTTTTTTTTTTTTTTTTTTAAGAGACAATGAACGGAGGAAGGAAAAACACAGATAAAACAAAAAGGTCCATGTGCCTAAAGGCATCCTCCATTCATAAAATGTTTGTAACAACTGGATTTAAACATTTGTTGATTGTAAGTTTGTGGAAAGCAATTCGAGGGAAGTGAATTCCAAAGAGTAGTAGCTCTGGGGATAAATGAATTCTGATAAGCAGAAGTTCTGCATTGTGGAGGAGAAAGTGTAAATTCATGGGCGCTCTCAGCTGCCCTAGTTCTACGGGGAAAGATGTGGAGAGGCGGCACAATTGAAGCAAGTTCCTCAGAACAATTGCTGTGAAAATATCTGTAGAATAATGCAAGGGATGCAACGTTTCTTCGTATGGCTAATGTAGGAAGGTCCTGTGTGATTGCAGGGTTATTGATTAATCTAATAGCTTTATTTTGAATTTTGTCCAACTGCCTCAATGCAACCACTCCACTTCCACCCCACAGAGGTGAACAGTAATCCATCTGAGAGCGCACATGACTTTATATATTACGGCCAACTGCTCGTCAGTGAAGAATTCTCGAACTCTGTACAGGAGTCCCAGTTTTTTAGAGGCATTCTTAGCAATGCTTCTAACATAATGTGTCCAGCTCAAGTTAGTAGTTAATGTTACACCGAGAATGTCAATACTAGGGGAAGTGGGAATATTTACATCATTAAAAAATATATGGGAGTCAGTGAGATTCTGTCGGTTAGAAAATTGAATGTACTTGGTTTTCTGTGCATTAAAGGAAACTAGATTCTCTTGTCCCCATTCATTAATTCTAGAAAGGTCCCGGTTCAGAGAAATTGCAGTGTTTATTTTTGAATTTATAAGATCGGGTTGGGTGAAAGAATTGGTAAATGTGAAGGAACTGTGGAGTGTTGAGTCATCTGCGTAGGAATGTATTGGATTATGAGTGGTAGATATGAGATCATTGATATGAATGAGGAACAGAGTTGGGGCCAAAACTGATCCCTGGGGAACACCAGCATTTATTGAGTGAAATTGAGAATAAAGGCCATCTACCATTACACGTATTTTTCTGTTATGAAGATAAGAAGAAATTAGTGGAACTAATGATGCAAGGCCGTAGTGTGACATCTTCGACATATATATATATATATATATAAACTGTTTATACAGTTTATATAAATGATATTATATACGTGCACAACTCAAAGCAAAACACGCATTATTGGCAACATTGTTATCATTAGACATTCATTATATATATTTTGACACTCCCAATCTTTCTTCTATTTAACAGCTGAACTCTGGAACTCTCTCCCTGAATCCATCTTTCCCTCATCCTATGACTTAAATTGTTTCAAACTCCATGTGTCCATACATTTTGGCTCGAACATTCCTTGATTTTGGTCCTGTCACTCTTTCAACTCTGGGGGAGGCACTCGTTACAGGCAGTTTTGCCTTTTGTCTCCCTCATGCACATAGAAACAAAAAACATTCCAGTTAATGTATAATTTTCTCAACTCGTCCATGTCTTTAATCGTCACACAGATTATGCAAAGCAGATTATAAAACCATGGTAGCTTATGTAATATATTTAAATATTTTGTTTCTGTATCCCACGAGGAATTGTTCTAAATATAATATAATGGTAGACCAATACATTAGAATAGGGTAGAGATAAATTGTTGAAAAAGTCTAATTAGGCAATGTCTTTCAAGAGAGGAAAAGGGAGACAATTATACACAATATATGAAAGGCCAAGTAATTAATTATATGACTACTAAATATATGAATACAAATTGTGATTATAACTGAAGTAACACAAAGAGAAGGATGAGTGAGGGTTGGGGGCACAAAACACTACCTGATCCGAGGTCCCGTGAGTTACTATGATATTTTGTTTAACTATTATTGAGGATTTTGCTTGTTTGGGCCATGTTCGAGCCATCTATTTAAGTTTGTCCCCCTCGGCTAACAAAGGCGCCTTCCCAGACTTCCTTCAAACTGATAACTGCCCACACAGAACACTTCAAGCTACAGTACATTTTTCGATAGACAAATGTTCCGGCCGAATACCAATTTATTTTAAGCTACATGCTGGCTGTCACTAGCCCAGAATAAAATCGACACCTGAATGGGATGAAATGTCTTATTATCGCCAAACCAATGGGGTAAAAACGTCTTAAATTATCCAAACTAATGGAGCGAAACAAGGGAGTGTCCAGAAAGTCCTCCCTTAGACTCAAATAGGGTTAACCAAGGTGTGACTCGCGCGGGTTAATAATTAATGTTAGCATTTCCATAAACCGTAGAGCCCCGTTTTCTACGCCTGAGGCCTCCTTCATCTCGACCTATAGAAAACCATATAGCACTATCAACCATAATTTATCCAATACTCCAATTTAACCACCTAAATATGTGTTATTGTGATGTGTTTTAGATATTAAGATTTGGGATTGAAGGTTAGGAATGGTGTTGATTTCATTGGTTATTTGAATGGATTGATTAGTGCGATTCGTAGCCGTAGTCAACGTGAGGGTCGGGACAAGGGTTGGCTCTCAGCTTGGGCTCATTCATCTTCCTCAATTTGGTGGTCTTGTGACGAGCGATCAGGATAAACAAAGCGGGTGGGTGTCGCGCAGTCATATCGGGAGTGCCATCGTTGCGGTGCCAGCCCCTCCATCCCCCCATCTCTCTCTCTCTCTCTCTCTCTCTCTCTCTCTCTCTCTCTCTCACACACACACACATTTTAACGCTACTATCATCTCCTTCGTCTTCCCTGTCGACCACTTATTCGTTCATCTCTTATCTGTGTCTTTTTCGTTTACAAAATTACGTCTCTGCTTACTCAGTTCACACTTTATCTCTTTCTCTTGCCTCTTCTTTCATAATTTATATATTTTTCACTCACTAAAACAAATATGTTTGCTGCCTATATTCCTTTATTAATTGTTATGCATATATCTGTATGTGTACATTTATATTACGTTAATGATGGTTGAATCCGCTACATCCCTCTTCACCTACATCCTGTTTTAGACAATCTCGCTGTGCAGGGGCCACCACAGTCGGTAGTGGAAATCCGGCAAGATTACTTTGTTCATTGTGGCTTTGCAAACATCTTTGGTTTTATGGTTCAATGTCGTGGAGGCTGCCGATTAGGAGGAGCAGTGCGTCAAAAGTTCCGGAGACAACAAAACGCCACGAAACGACCTAATTAGCGAGTATTACTGAAATATGTCAGGTTGACTTTGTTCATTATGGCTCTGCGAACCACGTTGGTACTTGTGTTCAATATCGTAGAGGTAGCCGTTCAGGAAGAGTAGTGTGTTAAAGGTTCCGTAGATGACGAAACTCACTCAATTCAGCAATATATATATATATATATATATATATATATATATATATATATATATATATATATATATATATATATATATATATATATATATATATATATATATATATATATATATATATATATATATAATTAAGCTTGCAATATATTTTCACTGTAAAAGAAACGCCTGTTTACATTGTCCCCAAAAATAGAGGCGTGCAAAGTACACAGACGTGCTCGTTTCACAATTCTCCCTCCGTAAAAGAAAGAGCACGGCTCAAAGGAGAATTTTCCGACCCTTTGTTTTCCCCAACTTGAAAGTAAGATTTGAAAACCTTTGCAGCTCAGTGTGGAGACGGGGTAAACACGGGAATAATTTATATATTTGTCGTGCTGCAGGAGGGGATGAAGGAAGGGAGGGCTATAGTGAAAGTAGGTGAGGGGGTGAACATGGGTGTATAGACCTGGGAGAGAACAGGAAAAGGGAGATACATGAGTGACTATGATAGTATAGTAGAAATGAAAGTGAGTTTATGAATGATTAAGATAGACGTATATGTAGGATGTAGGATATGTAAGTGGGAGAATATAAGCAGAAATATGCAGTATAACGATGGGAATGGTTAGGTAACTTAGGTTTACGTTTACGTTGAGGGCCCACAGAGGGCCGCTCTTGGGTGGCATAATGTGCTGGGGTTGTGCATGGAGTTAATGATTAGATAGAGGATCAGGATTAGGGATATAATGACTGTTGATCCTTGTTCTGAAAGAATCAAGAGTGGGGCTAGTAACTATATGAAACGGGAGGTGATTCCACTCTTGCATTCACCGGGGAAAATATGAATGTCTAAATATGTCCGTGCTTGGCTTATAGGTGTGGTATTTTAAGTTGTGGCTGCATCTCGTAAATTACATATTTGTAGGGTGTACATATATATCTTTGTCTGTGTCTATTAAGTTGTTAGTGATTATATAATATAACATCTGTTGTCTGTGTATTTGTCTTCTTGTCACATTTGGGTCTAGGCTAATGTCTTGTGTGAGCAAAGTAACAGATGTAGTGTGTCTGTAATTTAGTCTGATCCATCTTGCAGCTTTGGTTTGCATGGCCTCTATTTTATTTATGATACCAGATGGTGTCGCAGTATTTTAAGTGAGACCGAATAAGTGTTTTAAATGCGATAATTTTGATATCTGAGTTACACTTCGTAAGATTCCTGCACAGGAAGCCCAAGGCCTTGTTAGCCTTTGCTCTGATGATACTAACATGAGTGGTCTACCTCATGTCCGCTGAGATGTGGACACCCAAACATTTGTGAGAGGAAACAGTATCTAGAAAAGTGCTATGGAGTTTGTAAGAAATTGGGATGATTTTGTTCAAATGGATGAAGCGAATATGGGGATATTTTTCAGGTCTAAATGTCAACTGCCTCTTGGCTTCCCACTCGTCAAGGGCAGTTAAGATGTCTTATAGTCGAAGGCAATCATCCCTATTGGTAATTGGTTGGTAAAGTAAGCTATCATCTGCGATCAGTTTAGTAGTAGAAGTAAGCGGTAGTGGGAGGTCGTTTGTGTAAGAAAGAAAAACTAGGGGAACCACGACAGTGCCTTGTGGAACCCCAGAAGTTACAGGCACAGCAGAAGAATGAGAACCCTCAAGAACAATGCGCTGATCCCGATTGGTCAATAAAGTCTTAATCCCATGGATAAGTTGTCCTTGGATGCCGTGATAATCTAACTTGGCTAACAGTCTTTGGTGGGGAACTTGTCAAAGGCTTTAGCGAATTCTAGTACTATGGTGTCTACTTTTCTAATTTTGGTATCGTTAAAGGATTCAAAAATGTCATGTGTAGTCACTAGTAGTTGTGTTTCACATGACCGTTTGAGCTGGAAGCCGTATTGTGTGCCAGACAGTATATTCTTCCTAGATGGTCCATTAAATGTTGGTGGATAATGTGTTCTAAAATTTTGCAGGGAACTGATTTAATTAAGACGGGTCTGTAGTTAACAGGAAGGGTTCTGTTTCCGGATTTGAAAATTGGTGTCTCATTCGGCAATAGCCAGTCATGGGGAAGTTCTCCGATGTCAATGGTTTGTGAGGTCAATGGTAAATCCCCAGTGCATGAGAGTAGAATGGACCAGTAAATGACAACAATAGGTGAGTAGGTGAGTGTGTGAACATGGATGAGTGTGAGAGAACAAGTCTAGGGATTAATATAATGATCAGATTGGTCGAGTGAATATATTGAGTGAATATGTGATAGCAATATGTGAGTGGGTGAAAGTAAACATATGAATCTGAGTGAGAGAAAGAGAGAGAGAGAGAGAGAGAGAGAGAGAGAGAGAGAGAGAGAGAGAGAGAGAGAGAGAGAGAGCGATATAGGTAGTCAATATTTAGGGATGTAAGTGATTTTGATGTATTGATTAAGTATATGATAGCGATAAGTAAATTGATTGAGAATGGACATATGCATGTTAGAAAGAAAGAAAGAATAGATAAGTACATGTAGATGATATAACGGGAACTGTCATACTTTCAGATGTCATGCCTATCCATTTTTCTTACTAATAAATATGATTGTTTCTTATTTCCAGCATTGTGAGTTCACAAATATATATCCCGTTAAATTATAAAGCGTAGGTTCACTGCAAGCGAGAAACCACCAGTGTGACCTTCAACTACATGTGTTGTACCTGTTACAACTAACCCCCACTTTAGTCAATACATAAAAGTAAGGGTGAAGCCTAAAGAAGTATTTACTCTTATATACATAGCATATCATAAGCTGAAGAGGGGACTGCTGAGTAATATCAAGTAAACAAAAGTGCCATGCAATTATGTAAGTACAACTAGAAATGTCTGTATTATAAGTATATCACGTTGGCTTAAGCTTTCAGAAGTCGCAATCAATATTGACTCTGAACGTAATGCAGAAAGAAACTTGGCGGCACAATATCATTGCTTATTACTGTTCATGCTTTATCTATGTCATACTATGCATATTTGTCATATTTATTGATATGAAACACGGAGGGCGTAATGCAAAGTCCGCTGACAAATCGCAAAATATACATTGATGTTTCCTCTACATGCATTGTATGAATGTTCCCGTATAGAAAATATGCAATGGAAGACAGTACCGACTGAGTGAGAAGCTCATTAGGTGGCGTGTGAAGTCCGATATATCAAAACAGTGGTGATGCAGGTTTACGAAGATGAACCACATAATAACTACTGTACAGTATAGTAGTCCGAGGCGTCACTACTGTACAGTATAGTAGTCCTAGGCGTCACTACTGTACAGTATAGTAGTCCTAGGCGTCACTACTGTACAGTATAGTAGTCCTAGGCGTCACTAGAAAGTCATATTGCAATTCTTATCATTAGATTAATCCTCTAGACATACGTGGCGGTCAACGACAATATTCACGGCAAACACTTATATTATCCCATATACCAATATATATAGAACATTTATACTTTCTCTCCCCTGAGGTGGTTGTGGCGTGAGAGAGCTCTGGGAAGGTGTGAGGGAGAGGGGGAGGAGGCACACAGAAGCTGGCATACTCCACCGACAACCATGAACAAGTGGTGTCTCACGGAGGTAATGGATCACAGGAGGGGGAGTAGGTGAGAGAGAGAGAGAGAGAGAGAGAGAGATATTACAAAGGAGTACAAAGCAAATCAAGCAACAACAGGTCTAGTGACCCCTCTAGGCTGCTTGTCCTCCAAAACACTGAGGCTCAAGTGTCCAAACAGTGCAGGTTTAGAGTGGGTAAGGGAAAATTGGAAAGGAAACCACTGCCCTGGAACTAATGTCCGTGGCAGGAATAGGAAGTTAGTAGGGGACAGATGGGAGAAAGAGAGCGAGAGAAAGAGAGATTTACATGCATTTACGTGGATACGACGATCCAAGCAAGGTGGTCAGGACATAATTTTAATAGAGCTAGCAGAATCCCAAATAAATAATAGTGGAAGAAAAGGATATCACAGAATAGAAAATGTATATATATATATATATATATATATACCTGTATACTGTACATACAGTATATATATAATATATATATATATACAGTATACTGTATATTCCGTAATGTTACGGATTAAATCTAGTATTTGTTATTTATAGTGTTGATGCTTCAACCATTACAGGGAAAACACACCATGTAAATGCAGCTTAGCAATCCGTACGAACGGGTAAATAAACTATCAAAATGTATCCCTGCGGCGTGCATCGAAAAGCATGAGCACAATTAAAAGAAGGAATGTTCTTTTATTCACGTTTTCCTGACTGGCATGTTGACACAAAGGTTCCTTTGTGTGGGGGACCCTTTCTAAAACAGGTGCATCTGCAAATATAAGTACCTCTCTGCCAACATATTCTACCCATTGTCAGAGTTTCTTCTTTTTCTTCTTCCACGCTTCAATGTTCTGCCTGTCCTTCTTCATTTGGTTACTTTTCTGCTAATGCAAGTGTATCTTTTCACATCCATGATAATTTCCTGTTTCGTCTGTTCTTCATTTATTCCCTTTAGATGTATGTTTTTTTATGCCAACACACACCACGACACCTTGCAATTGTTGTCTACCAATATAATTTATGATGGTGTGAGACAAAAATATCTATGCACGTAGACTGCTAATAAGCTTGGACACTAATATAAGGACAATCACGTATATTGGCACAATGTGATATGTAAAATAAAATATTGTTCGCTATACATATTCAGTACACACACACACACACACACACACACACACACACACACACACACACACACACATATATATATATCCGGGAATAGACTTATTTGTATGCATCATTCCATCTGTCAAACATTTTCTTTCACAAAGCAAAACTCATAGGAAATACCAGCATATAATTATAGCAGACATGTTTGTATCAGGCTGCTCGAGGTATATTATTCATATTTTATTGGTTATTTTAAATTTGTTATTGATTAATCAAGATACTTTAGCATATTCAAAATTATAAATTATCTAGCCAAACAAAGTGATATTTCTAGCTCAACTTTCTTTATTTGACTAACGAATGATCTGTTGCGAATGGATAAGCTTCTTTCCTTCCCCCTACCCATCATTCCTTTCATATTTGATATATCAGAGAAGTACGAATATCTTGACTGATGATGACAAAACGAATTTTAATAATTATTATTAGAACATCCGGCTATACTTAATGATTTATCATTTGTGATAACGATGACTAAGAAAATATACGAAGTAGAGTACCTGCGAGATTAGTGGAACCCTTGAAGTATGAATAAACACTGTGATTTCCCTACATTCTTTAATGAATTTATTTTGCAGATGAAACTTAACATGAATGGAAAAGAAGAGTGAGCAGGTAATGAAACAGGTGTGTGAGTGTGTGCCGTCACAAGTTAGCTCTCCGCTCTGCCTCACCGACTTATCTTGACACATCTAAGAATAACAAGTACAAAAACATTGCACAAACTCTGGTTTCGGTTGCTTTTCAACATAAATATACAATGTATTTCATTGCACATTTCTTGACACATTGCACTCTTACTTATGAGTCTTGCTTCGCCATCAGAATAAGTGTATTGTGAATTTCATACTTTTGTATAGGCCTAATATAACAGATTATTAGCAAATTTGCAAGGAGCCAATCGTGACAATTGATAATAGTATTGAGGTAATCTGAAATCCTTCGAAAAAATCTAACCTAATTTTATCTAATCATGAGGTATGAGGTCTTGTTCATTTCAGTAATTACTTAATATAAACATGTTAATATACAAAATTTAGAATCAAAACAACTGTTTCACTATGTATCTAGCTACAATTTTGCAACCCAAAATTAATATAGGAACTTTAAAATGAAGTTGGAGTCATGGATCTTACCTATCATGGTAACTGCACTAATAAAGATCAAACGCTAGCATATAAAGTTCTTAATAATGGCTAAGGATACAAGTATTTCCAATACTTTACAGGAAGCTTTTTATGTATCATGGTCAGATAATTGGGCGACATCTAGAGTCCCGTTTTTTGTGATCGTTACAGTCAGAACAATTAGACTGAATGAATATATACACATAATATTAACAAATAACAACCTATGCAGACAAAACACCATGAGAAACTGTGTAAATAGAATCCATGTGAGCATCCAAACGTTACGTTGGTTGTGCATTATTTATTCAAGCAATTCTACCTTGAACTACTATTCTTCTTCCTGATGTTCCAATACTCTCAAGCAATTTCAAATTCTGCATGAAACTCAAAGACAATAATGTGCTAATATAATATTTATTTGTCACTGATGATCCTAAGAATTACAAACTCAGTAATGAACAATTTAAGGATGCTTGACTGTGGCTTTGTAGTTGCCTTGATCATACGTGTAGTCCCGTACTAGCAATCTCTACATGTAAAATAGTAAGATAACTAGGTTCCTATCCATTGTACAACTTTATGTGGGGGGGTTTTCTACTCATGCAAACCATCAGTTAAATATTAGCTCCACAACACCATCAATGTGCTATCCATACACTGTCCCAAATACTCTCTAATATCATAAAAAGGTATGTGTTCCCACGTTAATCTAGCAATCAACACCATCTGTTCACGTGAGGCAGTGAGCGTTGACTGGTGAACTACACCTACAAGATAATGTGTTGCCCAACAAATAGCTATAACACATCACGTTATTGTGCCCGAACTGTTTGGAGGCATAGACTCCTTCAAATGAGGCCAATTAAGGTGTTATTTTCACTACCTCCAACCGGTTTCATTTAACTTTAAAAAGACGTGTTTATATTAGAGAGTTAATTGAGACATTCCTTAAAGCTGATTCTCATTGACCTTCCTTAAGGGGAGATGGGCTGTTTTTCTGGTCCCCCTTCTTCCTCGTGTTTAGCCCAATTAGTTTTCAGATGTTATGAAGTTCGACTCATTAGTTTGTCGATTTTAAGACCTTTCGCCCCATTCCATTGTCAATATTAAGACCCTTCGTGCTATGTAGGTGTCGATTTTTCTTCCTGGCGAACGCTAGTGACCCTGTAATGTTGGAAGAACCATCCTCTGGCCGGGATATTTGTCTACCGAAAAATTTACAAATTAATCTAGATGGGAGATCTAATGGATGTTTTTTTAAGCTTGATGGAGGTCTAGGGAGGATGCAAATAAAATAATAAAACATACATAATGATCAAATAAATACGTCCATCTCCCCTTAAAATGGGTAAACTTATCTAACAGAACTTTATTAGAGTTACGAAAATCGTCGTTTAATTGACATTGTTTAGAGGGAAGGCGAGAGTGGGCTCCTTTCAACCTTTAAAACTATGACCCGTACTCTTAAAATAATATATATATACAGTATAGGCCTATATCACTGTCGGCGGTACTTATAATAGGGTTTTCTATATTTCATATCAGTCAGTGTGATACGTTAGTTGTTGTAATAATTGTAATGCGAAGAACAGGGACTTTTGTACAGAACTTCCACTGCAACTTCAACAACTACCATACCACATTGATTGGTTAATAATGCAGCAAAACGTCTGGAATTACCACTGCCTAAGCTACAATGATTGGTTCCGTTGCATAGCTCAAGGGATACATGGCAATTTCTCATGAAATGTTTGAGAATACGTTCAGACTTTTATTTTTTGTGTTAAATATAATGGACAAAGGTGATAAATAGTCCCTTACCATGTTAAAGACTATGGCTTAGGGACTCCTCAGAGTGTACAGTTCAGACCGATCTCCCTTCATGACTCTCCTTAACGAATACAAGAAAAGTCGACTGAATTCAAAGTCGGCTGCTAAGAAAACAAGGTGCGGCCAAACCTATTTACCTTACCTAATCTAACTTAACCCGCGGCCGAATCACCTAACTTATTTACTGACAGAACTAATCATTATCCGCAATCCCTGTGCTGTCTTCAATTTGGAAAGAGGAGATTAAGCTCCACCTGTTATTTACCCAATTTAGTAACGCCATTTTTATTGATGACGGCTACCATTAAGTGATTGTTATATTAATGAGAATGTATACTAAAGTTTTACATAGCACAACATGACCGTGTGTAATGCCAAGTATATGAAATAGAAGTCATGTGAAATCTATAATACTTAGAGATATTCCATTGATACACTGATGTCTTGCTTTATTCTACTCTGGCTAACACTAGACGCCTGTATTTAGCTTAGAAAGAACCTAGCAGAGAAGGTGTTTTAAGACAACAGCCCAAGACTGCTGGAGGCCAGAGTGTACAGATCGGGTCGTCCTCCCCTGATGGGTCCCGGGGCAGCAGATAGGCAGCACTGGGGCCAAGCTGGGGTGACGCTCAATGAGGGCAATACAACTGTGTCACGGAGGGAGGCACTACAGGCAACAGAGTGTGGCCCACTTCCAAAGTATCTGGCACCAGTGGTGTTACTCTTCCCTCTATATATACGGGAACGTTTTCATAGCCATGAACATAATTTGATCATAAAGGTAAGCAATATTTAAATGCATTATATACACTTAAATTTTATAATTGTGGCATCAACAACGATCGAATACCATCCGCAAACACATGGGCCAAATTGAGTTGACATGATATTGGTAGCAATACAAGTTAGTCAGGGAGAGTGGCACTCTCGTCAACAGGGAGGGGCCTGTTTCATCTTTATATGTTGATACTGTTGTTACTCCTCTTGTTTTATTGGCTTCAACAGTGTCAATAGCAATACTATAATCCGAAAATAACAATGAACTACAGTATATCTAATTTTGAAAGTTATGTGTACAGCCGCAGTCATCAATTCTGATACACTGTGAAGCCTTGCACTGATTAAACGAAACTGGAATGTAAGTACAAGATAGGGTAATGAATAAATAAGGAGAATCAATTCAGCCCGAGATAGCTTCGAAATTATATAGCAAGCTTTTAAAATATATAACACTGGCATCATCACTATATAATATCCACAAGCACTGCAGCTGATTTGAGGTGACTCCAAATGACAGAAATACGACTTAGTCAGGGAAATAGGCGTAATAAAAGGAATACAACGGAAAACAAGCAGCATAGGATGTATTGACTATTACGAAGCTATTTGTAGCTATCTACCTTACATATAATTATAAAACATGCAGTTAATCGTGGTTAAGTGCGAGATATTAATTAGTTGAATTTTGAAAATGTGGAGAGTGTAACACTCAATGATATTATTAGGTAGTACATTTCAAAAACTTACCACTCGACTGAATTATAAATATTGTCTTATGCATGTGAATAGTCTGTCGAACGAACTTACCATTAAATAGGTACAAATGTTTTGGACGTTCTTAGTATGCCTTAAATATACTGCAGCAATCAGTGTTCTTCAGAGCTCTCTTAGTGCATACCCCCTCCCTTGCGGCGAGTGCTCGGAACCCGCCTTTCAACACAGTTCCACTGATGATCTGTCCAACTCTCCAACCCAAGAATTTGCAAATGTTATCTTTCTTGTACTCAATTGGTGAACTCTGGAACTCTCTTCCTCAATCAATGTTTCCTTCATCCTATGACTTTAACTGTTTTACACTTCATGTGTCCAGACATTTTGACCACAACGTCCCTTGAATTTGGCTCTCTGTCACTCTTTTGACTATTGAGGAGACACTCGTTACAGGCACCTGCCTTTTGTCTCGTTGATACACATAGACAAATAAAATTGGTGTTATTGGTATTACTCTACACTCACTATGTGGCATCTAGTATACCTAGATACCAAAAACGTGAACAAAAATTGATTTATTTTTCATTTATCTACCCGGCTTACTTGTTAACCCCTTCAGTATGAATTGGCGTGTGTATGCTTTTAGTCTGGCTACCATCATAATTTATGCATTTATGGTATTTAGGAAAATTATCTGGATATATGAAATTTAAGAACACTCTCCATTAACCCATTAACAAGACTTGGATTTATATTTATATATCTTCATGGCCCATTGCTATTTTGTATTTGCTAGCTTAGCATCCTGTGTTGATAATTTATCTAACTCTTATCCTCCTATGATACGCATGTTTATTAACCTTGCTTACATGGTAAGTGGGTACCTCCATCATCCACATTCTGTGGCCAATGTTTTGGTCAGAGAATGCATCTTTGCAGGAAATTATATAAGCTCAGTTGACCAGTTACACTTTCCAGGATCACATCATGGTAGTTGATAATATAGCCCGAAACGCCAATGACATAGTATATTGTCCGGTAGTTGGGAGCACTGTACTGCTGTCAACATTTGTATATGGTTCCTGGAGCTGGTAATGTGGTGCTGGAGCAAGGGACGCTCAGGTAATTGATATGTTGCATTTGGAGATAACCCTCCTTCATTCCACATAACCCTTTGGCTGACTGCCTATTAAAATATATTATTAATTTGCCTTGTAGATTTTACTAGGTCATCTGCTAACTTGTGTTCCTCGCCTGGTTAACTGTGGAGGAAATATCTTTCCTTGGATATTGACAATGTGAGGATTAAATTCATAGCTGGGATTATACTGAAATAAATATTGACCTACTAATATGTTTTATCTAATCGCATTTATGTATGACTGTACATTCACACGTATTTTTGTTTAGGAATATACAATTGCCTCCCACAGTTTCCAGAATAAGAATTATTATAGCAAGTTCCATCACGCGGCAACTGACGATCGTAATAACAACAGTCCTCAAGCTGAATAGAAGGCAGCTCAAACGAGAGGGTCGGAAGAAAAAGGGGGAGGCTGGCTGGCACTTCTTCTCCCTGATTTCGCCCTCGCGGCATTGTTACTCTGGTTATTCCCACAGGAGCTACGAGACCTTCAACCACGTAGCGTCGTCGGTAAGAACACTTCTACCTTGATATGACTTTTTCTTTCCTTCGGAGACATGTTGTAGACCTCGTCATGTACTGTGCAATGTGTCTCTTCATGTGTTTTGTTTTGGTTTCATGTGATCGAATTTAGGAAGAATATATAGGTATGATATATAAGGAAGGTTTGCAGATATCCACTCATTGGCATATACCACAATTCCTAGCAGAGGGTATACAAAATGGTAGATACTGACAACAAAAATGTCCAGGTATCCCGATAAACGTCTCTAGTATCACGCCCCTTCTTCACCGCCTTCTGCTTGTGTTGTGTTGTATTACGTGTGGGGGTGTTGGTGAGGATGGAAGACGCGGTGAGTTAATAGCTGTTCATCCTATTTCTTCATTGCCTGTTATATTTAACATTTCTTTTTTCGCGCCTGACCTCTTGGATGTCACTTTATTTCATATTGTGCCCAATATGATGCCAAACTTAACCCCTTGAGGATTATGACACATTTTGACAGTGTATTCAGGCTATCATTAGGCGATTTTAGTCAGAATAGAAAGCGTATATGGAAGTCAGAGGGTTGATTGGGCCAGTCTTTACCCTTTCAACTCTCACATATCTTTCCTCAGCTATATAAAATCGTCTACAGATAGCCAAAATATACAGCTATAACGCGTCATGATCCTCAAGGTACTCTAGGCTATAGTTGACCTGGTTTACGTTTGGTCCTAGTCATCAGTGTATTCGTTAGATATAATCAACTCATCCGGCGAACGAGATTTGTGTGATAAATCAATGGTAAAAACATAATAATATATGCTCTCAAACTCCCTCAAGAAAGAACAATTTAAAGTATACTCTAAGCTCTTTTTCGGTTCAATCTCTGTACGGGGAATTCGGTTAAGGGTGTGGAACATCTTAAATCATCTTGCATCATAATCAATCACTTATTTATATAGAGATATCTAAAGATATTTTAGCTTAATTGAGGCCAGCAATGATTGGTTCTGACGGCTGTTTAAAGAGGTAATAAGGAGTTGGATGCTATCATGTTACTTGGCTTAGTGAATTAGCTGTAACTAATATTATTTTTTTTTTAAATTGATAGATTCAACACAAAAGAGGGTTAATATATCCTTATTCTGATACATGGTACAACACCTCTGTTCATTGTTCTCCAATGCCGGAAGTGAAGCACATTATATTACTTAAAAGCAAGTTGGAAGTCCTAGGATACAATTTCAGATCTGAAAGCCAAGTTAATCGTTATTTTTTAGTCCCTTTGTTGCTACACCATCATAGCACCTCAAAAGAGGTAAACCGAAATAATTCTCCTTTAACCCTTCATTTTGAGAGATTGAAGGAGGAGGGAACTGCAAAGAATCCAGTGACGGTTCTAGTGGAAGGGCTTGGTTTCCAATTTAGCTTGAGGAACTTGGCTTGTTGGAGAGCTGAACAAAACTGTGATACTACTTCTAAAGAGGGTGTAAATGCAGCAGCGAATGATACAATATTGGAGTTATGACTACATTAGTTACTTGGCGTTTTAAACTAATATGGAGAACCTTTCCTAGTAATGATCTGAAACCCAGGGAACAATTTATTGATGCTTTAAATATAGCAGGCTAATCCTAATTCGTTTTTAGATTCTAGGAGTATGAGCAAAAAAATAATTATCGACCTAATTTTTAAGTTTAACCTAGCATGTTCGTTTTGGTATTCGTATTGTTGAAAGTAGATCATTATCTGGAGATAGTAAGCAAATGGTATGAAGAAAATTATGCACAACATTGTATTTCAATGAACGTAAGGCCGACCAACACACATGGGGCAGATCCCTTTCACCCCTAATCCATGGCATTAATATGACTATGTTTATGTTTTTTACTTCTACTGTTCCTAAGCTAATCACTGTTCTAGGCAGTCTATTCCACCTATCTGCAACCCAGCTTTCAAACCAACGTTTACTTATATCATTTTTGAAGGGGAACTTAGCTAATCTGAAGTAATTTGCGTGGGTTACCTTGCAGTTATTCACCTTGTTAATATCCCCCTTTTCTTATACCCTTCATCCACATAGGCACCTCTATCATAAATCCTCTTCAACTTCGTCTTCCCAATAAATGTAAGACAAGGGTTTATAACTTCTAATGTATTATATTTTTATATTGTGGACCAACTTTGTCATTCTTCGCTTTATTGCTCGCAGAAAGTCTATATCCTAATAATTAGACTACCAAAGTTGGACAGCACAGTCCAATCATGTCTCACAATGCTAATTATTATTATTATTTTTTTTTTAATCAGCAATTATGTTTCACTCCTTGATATGACTCCAAGTACCCTGCTTTCCTTGTTTGAAACGTCTATACATTGTTTCCTAGGCTTCAGATCGTTAGTAACAAGGTCATCCACGGTATATATATATATAACACTATTAAAGTTTCGGCTACAATTCAATCACATTTTGTAGATAATTGAGGGGATATAAAATATTGCATATGGCTCTTGAACACATATTTTGTTAATACAAAAAATACTGACATTGAACAGGAAATACCAACAATAAGGCCTTATGCTATATGCCTTGGCTTCAGTAAATCAATTGTTCCTATGGGTGTACAACACGAATTCATAGAATGTATTGAAAACATATTGATCAACACTTGGTAAATCCTTTGACAAAGTCTGTAGAACACTTATAATTCCGATCGCAGTGTGCTAAAAACTATGTTTGATTTGTTTTTGTAAACTCATTTCGCATTCCGCTCGCCATATTATGTCAAAGGCACTGCAACTTATCGGGTCAAATAGCGAACCTAGAGTTTAGTCGAAAGTTATTTAAAATTGGAAGAGTTACACACTGGATTTAAATGTAGTCATGGAAGAGAGTGTGCTGTAACGTGATGCTACAAGGTATGCTCCCATTGCCATATACTGTATACATAAAGTGATATGTAGGCAATTTGATGAGCATATATATGCTGTAGATAGATGGATATATATATATACTGTATATACAGTATACACGGAAATAGATAGATAGATAGATAAGAGAGAGAGAGAGTGAGAGACAGAGAGAGAGAGAGAAGAGAGAGTACGAGTAAACCCGACAAATCAGGAGTTAAACGAGATTTTCATAACAACTTGGTTTATGTCTACCTCCGCTTGTCGCTAATGTCCGTGTGTGTGTTTGTGTGTGCGTGTATGTGTGTGTGTTAACATGTGTTGCGTTCAACTGACTTTATATGTGTGTGCTTGCGTGTGTAGTTGCTTCAGGGAGGATGGGCGTAATTATTTCCTCAAGTATGTATATTTTTATCATGTTTTTAGTTTCCTCCCTAGACCTCCATCAAGCTAAAAAAAACACCTTCAAGACCCTCCTAGATAAATTTGTTAATTTTTCTTAAATTTCAGGCACTTAAATGACACGAACAATGTTAATATTGACAAAGAAATAGGGCGAAAAGTCTTAAAATCGCAAAACTAATGGGCTGAGCGTTTTAAAATTTGAAACCTGAATGGGCTAAACATGAGGGAGAAGGGGTACCAGAAAAACGACACATTCCCCCTTTAAGAGTATGCTCCCGTGTTTGAGTGCTTGCGCGTGTGTAATTAGCATAATAAAGATCTGGTATTAACGCACAAACACACACACACACACGGACACACGCACACTCACTCACACAGCGTCATTATATTTAATATTATAGTCGTTATATATATTTGTCTTAGTTTGCTCCCTAGGCATCTATCAAGCTTAAAGAAACATCATCCCAAAGACCACTCTTCGAAATAAATTTTTACATTTTTGGGTAGAAAAATGTCCCGGCCGAAGGTCGATTTCTCCTAAAATACAGGCTGTCTGTCACTCGCCAGGAAAAAAATTGACACCAAAATGGCACGAAAGGTCTTAATATTGACAAACAAATTGACGAAAGTATTAAAATTTTAAAACTAATGGGGCTTAACATGAAGAAGGGGGTTCGTAAAAAAACCACTAATACTTTCAGTTAAGTGTAGGCTGATCACAGTCTCTGATACACTCTCGTGATTTTCACCCTCGCCAGGTATCCACCAAGGTATAATATAGACTACTGTATATCTTGGTATCCACTATATGCTTCGTTGATCATAAAGTACGCCTAACATAACACACAACCGTATTTATATCTCATGGCCACTGGAAGATAAAGAAGGCTGCAGAGGAGAGTTAGAGGCTTATTTAAGGGGGGATGGGCCGGTTTTCTGGACCACTTTCGCCCTCATGTTTAGCTCCATTAGTTTTCAGATGTTACGATGTTTGCCCCATTAGTTAGTCTATTTTAAGACCTTTTGCCCCACTTCTTCGTCAATATTTAGACCTTTCGTGCTATTTAAGTGTCGATTTTTTCCCTGGCGAACGATTGTGAGCCTGTAATGTTGGAAGAACCGGCCTTCGGCCGGGAAATTTGTCTACCGAAAAATTTACAAATTAATCTAGAAGGGGGATCTAATGGATGTCTTTTTATATTTGATGGAGGTCTAGGGAGGAAACTAGAAATATAATGAATACATGCAAACATCGGCCAACAAGTAAACCATCTTCCCTTAAACTATGGGTAACATACTTCTTCAATATACATTTAGAGTTTTCCATATCCTTTTTCTTTAGAGAGATAATTTAGCTAAAATTGTTAAAACACACACATCATGTCTGAAATGTAATGGTTAAGATCCATGTTCTGATTAATCACCAGTTGACAATAATAATGTACAGGATCCTCGGCGCTCTTTGTCCAATATAAGTTCTTGATAACTCGCTTAAACCTTCTATAAAATGACAACAATTTTCATTTTTGTCTGGCTATATGTAGACGATTTTATTATACTTTTAAAGATCAATGGAACAATGGAAGCTAAAGAGTTATATGAGCTAGTTTGTTACCCCTCGATTCCTTGAGACTCTCCCTAAGTTGAGATAAATTGCATATACTTGCTCGAATGAAATGGACAACATAAGGTTGATTAGATATTTTAAAAGTTAATTATTGTTTTGTCTGGAGGTACCCCGGCGCTTTATGTCTGCCATCAGCTCTTCACAACTCGCCTTAACTAACACTTATCTGGAGGCGAGTTTATATTGTGCAACCCAGTTCGAAATTGCTCAGTCGCAACCACAAATGCTGATACATGTTGTGCCCCTGAACCATAAGGAAATACTTCTAAAGGAACCCATCCCTACCTACCCTACTCTAATCAAGACTAAATGTTCCTAATCTGTTCCATATATTTATACTGTTCTGTAATTAAGCTGAAACAAGTAACATCGCAGTAGTGTAATCCACTGTAACATGTACCATTAATCTGTGCAACACCGTTAATATAAATTATTATTAACCTTGTCCAATGTTACAATTTCTTGCCTGCATTATAGCTCTTAAATACGACAATGAAACAGTAAATAGAACATAAGAAAAGAAAATATGTAGAAAGCCGATTGGCCCATACAAGGCAGATCCCTCTCCCACCCAACCCAGTATAATTGTATTAATTAAAGTTGTATTATTTCATGAACCTTACGGTAAAATGTTGGCAATTGTGCTGCCTGTTCCGTGACCGCAAAAACAACAGAGTATTCTATCAATATATGACTGCAGATATTCGATTACTAGATATGTGGTGCTGCTCTACGTTTGAAAAACCCGAACTTGGTTACGCCAAATAATTTCGCCAGCTAGATGAGAAACCGCTCGGAGGGGAAGTGCCAATTTTTGACTCCTGGCCCGGCAAACTTCCCAGGCAATTTCCAGTCAAGATTTTTATGAGAGACAGCTTTCCAAAACTACCCGTGAAGCCGAGATTCAATATAATTCTTTACTCTCTTGGCCTTGGAACTTTTTGTGTATTTCGTAATTCGTCTAAAACTTTTCATGACAGATATTAAACACAACATCACATACGAGAATAGTGACATTAGTAATTATCTATGAAACTTACTAACATCAAAATATGGGCATCTAGTATATACACAATCCTAAGCCTTTGGTGTTAGTGGAGGAGCTGCCGTTCACGGAGTGGGAAATCCATCATAGGCGGTTTCTTTTCAGCTGACGATAAATTGAATCCCTTAGCAACTGATGTTTCGATAATTAGTAGAAAAATTAGATGCTACTATGTGTCTGCACCATGTTAAAGCCAGGTTGTCCTAACTAACAATATATTTAGCTACACAATCTTCTTAAATAGCCGAGTCATCAAGATGAGTACAAGGCATTTTACCGGCAGCTGGAAAAAAAAAATTGTAATTGTAACTCACTGCCTCATAGCCTGTGTAATACCTCCAAACACCAGTCCCAAAGGTATCATGTTATGAACCCTTTCAGGTAATAATTATGCATTTCTTCATTATATGCTGGCTATTGTTGGACTATTGTAATCAGTTTATGAAGGATCTAAAGAAATCAAAGGGATAAAAGCTATCCTAATATATACATATACATATATATATATATATATATGTATATGTATATATATATATATATATATATATATATATATATATATATATATATATATATACAAAGAGAGAGAGAGAGAGAGAGAGAGAGAGAGAGAGAGAGAGAGAGAGAGAGAGAGAGTATAGATAGATAAATATATAGATAGATGGATGAATAGAATTATATATATGAACTTTTTTATATGAATTCGTCCATAAATGATAAATCAAATGTACCCAATATAGTCATTACAATTCAGTCATAATTTACACGATTTTCTGAGATAAAACAAATCCCAACCGGCACACCATCAAACTATTTTATCCTTCTCTCGGGAACATTTAAGTGTTGAAGATATGACAGGACTAAGCGGCCCCTCAGGAGTGTTTGTGGTGTAATGAGCTACTTAAAACATATGCTCCTGTACTCTGAAGGGCTTGTATTACCTGCTGGCGGTGTTAGGATCAAATAAACACGGAGATACTAGAGTTTTAGAGCAGGAGTGGCCTGGGAGCCTGGGACATCTAAGGGTGGGACCGGCGGGTCCAGAGGAAAGGGCAAACGAATAGGGAAGCGCAAGGCGACACAAAAACGGTTAGGGAAAATGTGTATGTATTTGTTTATTTATTCATTAATTTATTTATTAGTGATATTAAAACTAATGGGTTTCTTTCTCACTATACCCACAATATACTTAAACAAAATCCCCTTCGAGGTAAATGTTGTGCATATTCGGTGGTAAATATCCTATCCAAAGTCCAGTTCCACCTAAATTGTAAGCTCACTATCGCTCACTAAGAAAACATCGGCACCTACATGTCACGAAAGGTCCTAAAGTCGCCAAACTAAGAGGGCGAATCACTTAAGATATCAATACTAATGGGTCTAAGCATGATAGAGAGGGGGGTCCAGAAAACACTCCCCTTTAACAGTTAAATATTAAGCGTAATGTGCATGTTCAGTATAACAATGTTTCGTATTCAGCAAAACGTTCAGGTTCCAAGACAAATGCCGGTTTTATTACAGTTTGAGGTTAATGTCACGAATGTGTTTCCTGAAAATATAATGTGCATATACCCATCTTTTAA
>CM064519.1:29877534-30028168 GCA_032716605.1 Paralithodes platypus
TTTGTTGCGAGTACCAAGGTCAAGCATATTATTACCACGGGTCTGAGATTGTACAAATTGAAAAAAGTTAACTCTCTTGCAAAGTTAGCATAGAGTTCGTGTCCAGAGTGTGAAGTAAGAATATCGGCCCGCATTTAGTCACAGGTAAGTTGAAATCGCCAAGAATTACGGTATCTTGTATGTTTATTATTTCTGCAATTTGGTTCATACATTCCACTGTCAGTTTGCACTGATTGAGATTGGGGTCTGTATAATAAAGCTAGTGGTTAGTTTTAGGTTTCCTCGTTTTATTTATTTACTAGTACGATAGGATATGTCTAGCTTAGTTCGCCATTTCAGGTTTTGACATTAAGACGGAATTAAGACTTTTCCTTTATAAAAAACAGAACTCCTCCTCCATTTCTAATTTATCCGACTTTTCTCAAACAGTGTATAACCAGGAAGGTTAGGTTACGGCTAAAAAAGTCTCTGTCCCTTCCTTATTTAACCAAGATTCTGTAATGCCGAGTATAGCATAATTTTCGGTAACCACGATTTCCTCTAGATCTGAAAATTTATTGCGTATGCTACTATCATTTACATAAAACACCTTAAGAGTATTAGAGTTGGATGTTACTGATTGTGCATTGTTCCTGAATTTTCAGTTCGTATTTGACTTACACTACCCTGTCCTGGGGTCTGGTTGACCCACTTTTTTTGTAACGGAAATCCTTGACTGCATCGTTCAGCAGACAAACCAAGACGTTCAGCTCCTACTTTCATTGAGAGTGTACAACCATCCTCCTGAAAACAAAGATTTATCATAGTAAAATTATGATCCCATGTGGCGACAAAGCTGATGTCCTCCTCCCCTGCAGAGTTTTCTAGTCAGCCGTATTCTGTACTGGTCCGCTATGTGTGTAGAATCCTTTTCTACATCAATCCGGGGAACAATTCCTGAAATTAAGATTCTATGAGAGAGATAGGAGTAGAGAGATCGAGATAGAGAGCTAGAGACGAGTATGAGATCCAGAGAGAGAGAGAGAGAGAGGCTAGCGAGAGATCAGACGAAGAGATCGAGGAGATATCGAGAGAGAGAGAATATTCGATACGCCTCTCTCGTATATCTCTATCTCTCTTCTCTCTCTCTCTCTCGCTACTCGCTCTCCTCTCTCTCTCTCTCTGCGGCGTCGCGCTACTGCTCTCGCGCTTGGCCTCTCTACTCTCTCTCCTCTCGCCGCTCTCTCTCTCTCTCTCTCTCTCCCTCTCTCTTGCTCTTTACTCTCTCTCTCTCTCTCTCTCGCGCCGCATCGCTCACTCTCTCTCTCCTCTCGCGTCTCGCTCGCTCTCTCGCTCCTCTCGCTGCTCCTCTCTCTCGTCTCTCTCGTCGCTCTCTCGTCTCGCTCTCTGCTCTCTCTCTCTGCTCGCGTCCTCTCGCCGTCTGCCTCTTCTCTCTCTCCTTCCTACTCCTTCTCTCTCCCTCTCTCTATCTCGCGCGTCTTTCTCTCTCTTCTCTCTCTGAGTTGTCTCTCTCTCTCGATATCTGTACCTAAATTCAGCATCTATTCCAGACCTTTTCCGTTCTGTTTCCCGACCGCTCGCATTGGTCTTCCCGTCACCCGCTCTGCGAATGTACTACCGAAAAAAATATCCGGATGCGAAAAATAACTTTAGCGAGCGGGTGAGGCCAGCAGATGAATTTCTGCACAGCCAGTTCTCAAAGGACGCCCTCCAATTTTATTACCCGGGGAGCCTTGGGGGAGCAGGCAGTTTGAGGGGATTGTATGATACCCGGGGGAGAGTGGGGAAGTGAGGGGAGCGTGTGCAGGTAGATGGATTGGATGATGAGGATGATAAATAGGGAGTCTAGGGTACGAGTGGGTGAGCGTTAGAGATGTATGAGGATGACGATTAGTAGGTGATTGGTCTGGTGAGGGGGCTCGCGGGTTGACGCTGTGCCGGTAGCTGCCTGAGGTCTCTCGCTTTTATGCGTTGCGGTGTCTCCGTAGTGGCGTTTCTGGGGTGGGGCTGCTGTGCCGGACTTAGTCAGAAAGTTCCCATTCCCATGAATGACGGATCATCAAATACTTTCCTGTTCATTCCAGGGCAAATCTATAATTTTATAAATTGAGATTGTACAGGCTTGCACTCTTTCTGCAAAGTGTGATGATTTTGACTATTTTTCAAGAAGAAAACACACACTAACACATGCACACACGACTCTCACATACACATGTACACAAACGCACACACACGCAAACATAGAAAGAGAGAGAGAGAGAGAGAGAGAGAGAGAGAGAGAGAGAGAGAGAGAGAGAGAGAGAGAGAGAGAGAGAAAGAAAGAGCTGTTGTGTAATTTGAAAGTGAAGCTATGCTAATAAATACCTTGTTTCTAATAGTTATCTTCCTCCTATATACCATTCTCTTTATTTCACTACTTCAGCCTCTTTTATAGATCTGCATCCTTCTAATCCACATATACACCCCTTATCTTCCACATCTTCACCCCCTCTTCCACGTCTACACTTCCTTCATCCAAATATTATTCCTTTTCTTTCGCTTCTTCACATATCTAGTTCACATTATAAGCCCTTCTCGTCCACATAAACACCCCTCTCGTTCCAATATACACCCTTCTCCTTATATACAACCCTCTCTTCCACATATACACCCCTCTCTTCCACATATATTCCCCTCTTTTCCACATATACACCCTACTTTTCTACATATACACCCCTCTCTTCCACATATACACCCCTCTCTTCCACATATACACCCCTTTCTTCCAAATATACACCCCTCTCTTCCACATACACACCCCTCTCTTCCACTATACACCTCTCTCTTCCACTATACACCCCTCTCTTCCACATACACACACCCCTCTCTTCCACACATACACACCCCTCTCTTCCACATACACACTCCTCTCTTCCATATATGCACCCCTCTCTTCCATATATACATCCCTCTCTTCCACATATACACACCTCTCTTCCACTATACACCTCTCTCTTCCACTATACACCCCTCTCTTCCACATACACACCCCTCTCTTCCACATACACACCCCTCTCTTCCACATACACACTCCTCTCTTCCATATATGCACCCCTCTCTTCCATATATACATCCCTCTCTTCTACATATACACACCTCTCTTCCACATATATACACCTCTCTTCCACATATACAGCCCTCTCGTTCACATATACACCCCTCTCTTCCACATATAAACCCCTCTATTCCACATATACACCCCTCTCTTCCACATATACACCCGTTTCGTTCACATCAACCTTAAAACCAAGAGGCAAGGACTAGTTTCTCCTCTCTGGACTACATCTTCCCTCCCGTCTTCTCCTTCAGTGCACTTCTAAATAAGTTTCCCTCCGCTTCTCCCCTCTTCAACAATTCTGGTCCAGCATCCCATCACCCCAAACTGCTCCAGACCATCACAGACCCTTCAGTAAACAGAGACTGGACAACCGCTGACAAGACCAGCAAGCCCACAATGACATAGCAAGACTTTTGGTCTTATTTCTTGTTGACTAATATTGAAAATATTGTTATCTCGAGTCACAATCGTTGACATGCTATGCGCTAAGTAGCATTAATAACTATTCGCCTTTAAGCAGATAATGTTAGTAAATATATATATTTTGAAGGTGTGAGCAGAGCATATGTTGCTGCTTGGTTTGAAACGAAGAAATGAAGGCCCACGAGTTAAAAGTTCCATAAATAGAGTATAAAACGTATATGGAGCTATCCAAAATATCATATATACAGTAAACTGAAAGATGCTTAACCGGATATCGCGATTTCTTGGGGTGACTGCAAATTTTTGATTTGGAGGGGTTACAGGACCTCTAATATACACGGCAATTACCTTAGTTAACCCACTTTGATTACATAATTTTTACACTTAATAATTTGTCTGCGTAGTAAAAAAGGGAATGCCAGCTATCATATTATTCTATATGGTTGTATTGACAAAATGGCGTCAGGGGGTAAGTATGTCCCCATGTGTATATTGTAAAAGTATGTTAGTTCCCTCCGCCTGGTCCTAATATCAACGGGATCACCATAATGTCCCACTACTTTCCTCCCTTTTGTCCGCCTCGCTCGTAAAACTAAGATTCCCTTCCTCGGTGCCTGCTCGCTAGACTCCGCTCTTGGTCAGATATAATAGTCTCTCAGTCGAATTCAGACTCTCTCTCTCTCTCCCTCTCACTCTCACTCTCATTCTCTCTCTCTCTCTCTCTCTCACTCTCACTCTCACTCTCTCTCGGTAAGTGTTAGTGTATACAGTATACTGCACATGAGTTCGCTGTGTAATTGTTGCTGGGAAGTCATTCTCGCTCTGCCCTCAAGAAGTGATTATTTCCATAATTGAATCATTATGTGTACTAATCAGGTTATTCTTGATATGAATACACGATAAATAAATACTCTTAGCTTAACCACCTCACGAAGCGACTTACAGATACGAAGATCCATGCTTCGGTATGGATGACATAGTTTTGTACCGTGAGTTGCATTGAGCGTCATCTACAGGATCACATGGTGTTAACAAAAGGCCAACTAACGGCATAATTGGCCTGACTGCTTGACTGCCTTGTCACCAATCATCGAATCCACAGGAACCCAAGGCGTCTAATTATCTAGATGGTTGGAATGCAGAACAAGTAAAGGCATAAAATAGTTATCTACTCTTCACCAATATTTGGTTTATTTAGTCTTTAGACTATTGACTTCAGTACAAGCCCCAATACTCTTGAGAACGATGTTGCTGAAGGTGTGTGTGTGTGTGTGTGAGTGAGTGTGCACGGGCGGGCATTGCCGTGTTTTGGTGTATATTAAAGTGTTTGTGAGTGTGCCATATTTTCAACATTTAATACGCCTAAATGTTTTCCTCGTCCCCCTCTTTTCCACCCACGCTCTCCACTTCCCACATTTCAGAGCCGTATCACCGCTGTTTCACCACGGGGACCCAGGACCTTACATTTGTGAGATTAACTTGGGTCCGGGATGTGTGTGTATATAGTAACTGTATGTCTTAGGGTTTATGAAGATATACTGTATACGCTGTTTTAATGGAGTCACTAGGCTGGGTGTCTGTTCTTGGTGGCTTCCTTTCCCTACCATGTTTACAAATTATTTGTCTTGCAGTTTTTCTGGTGAAGTTGTGGTTTCATGCGTCATATGAAAGCAACGTAAATAGGTTACTTACATACTCGAATTAATTGTGCATACACGCACACACACACACACACACATATAGTATTACAGTACTTTCGAAATTATGAGAAATATCCGCAAGTGTTTCCTTTTTGGATGTAATTAAATCTTATTAATTTATAAATATTTTTGATCTCGTTTAGTATATTTAATTTATAGTCCATCCTTCCCTCCCTACTCCTTTTCCAATGCACATTGATCCTTCTCCTGCATCTTCCCCTTCCTCCTCTTATTATTATAATGTTCCTTTTCCTCCTCCTCTTATATATGTTTTTCTTTACTCACCTTTTACTTGCCCATATCATTCTCTCAATCCATCCCCTCCTTAGTCTTCTCATTGTTTTGTGTTCTTAATTTCCTGAACAACCTCTAGTACACCTTCCTCCTCCTCTCTCTCTATTCCTCTTCCTCCTCCTCTTCATCTTCCTCCTTCTCCACCCTAGTGTTTGCCCACCCCAACTCCTTATATCCCCGAGTGTTTTGAGAGCAAGATGATACCGCTATGTGAGAGCTATCTACTTGTTCCTGCTCCGCCCTCCCTCTCTGTACCATATCAATCTTCACCAGCCCATTCTCTATACATGTTGCTGTCTCTAGTTTAAAGATAATCCTTCGTCTTTCTGGATACATAGGTACATATCTAATTGTTTAAAGGATTGCTTAGTTGAACGGTGAAAACAAATATGAATGTTATGTAATAACAAAAAGGAGTAAAGAACCAAAGCTCCAATTTTGTTCGTTCATATTTCAAAACATCTTGCATGCAGGTGTTTGTGTGTGTGTGTGTGCGTGCGTGTGTGTGTGTGTGATACTATTATGTCACTTTCCATCTATCTTATTATCTGTGCCAAGGCCTGCGTTTATCTGTTTGTCTGATGGTTTATCTTGATTTAAGTAAAGGATTTATATTCTTATCTTACGGATTTAATGCATAGTTAACATATATAGTTATTGATATAATTATATATTATTTATGGTTGCATTCATCACAAAACAGATATACACTTGTGGTGATTATATGCGTTTTTAAGAGTATTTGTGTATTACCCAGTTACACACATCATTTAATAGAATATCAATCGAGTGCCACGTATACAGATGTATTTGAATTTTCAGAGTACAAATTGTATACATTGGTGAAAATAGGGAGTGAGTTAATTTTGCCTAATTAGTTATGATATTATCAACAATTTGATACGAAGACACAGATGGTGTCATACTATTCGTACTGTAATTACAAATGAAGTAGAAACGATTTTTGTTCATCAAATTACCCCAGTGAGGTAATACATTAACCTTATGCTGTGATTAATATGTACACAAATGAAGCAAAAACAATGTCCATACAAGAGCTTGATAGCTGGATAGTGTAGCGATTATCGTCTTGGACTCTAATCTAGTTCAAGCTACAGATTTTGTTTTTAACATTTATGATAGTTGTTACATTCTCCTTCTCTAAGACAAAATGGTGGGTTGGGTGCCTAAAACTATTCCTGCTAACATAGCAATAGCATGGAATGGACTTGATTGGAGTGATTATCAACTAGCGTACCTTCGCAGCAATAGATCATGTACAACTACTGACAAATGTTGGTGAGCTTTTTCAATTTACCTCATGCAATTATATCCATTCAGATTTATATTCAGATAAAATCAGCTCTACTGTATATTAATAAACACATAGTACCGGTATATTTTTATAATCATATAGCTTATTTGATCTGAACATCACTCTACATTAAAACAATCGCAAGAGCTAAAGAACATTTGACAATACCTGTACATCGCTAGCGCTCTCACCTGTGGGTACTAATTAGTGAGTACCCTTAATTTTACATAATATACATTATGAAGATGGGCTACTTTGAATATATTTAATTATCACTACACTCTAACAAAAACAAAATTGTGCTGGAGTTGGAAGCAATATTTTTACAAAATATCCTTTTCATCACAGTTAAGGTGAAGTAGAATAGCCCTCCTCATCCTCGCTTTCTCCTTAATGACTCAAGTTGCAAGACCAGGCAAGAACTTGTGAGGATAATTTTGAAAATACTGCAAAGGGGTGAGCATCATGGAATATTAATACGATGGCTATCAGACAAGGTGTTGCTACAGACGATACAAGTACACTGTGAACATGGACTGGTGACAGCTGACATATGTTCTGTCTTTGTCATATTAAACTACTATGTTTGGAGAGAGAGAGAGAGAGAGAGTATAACTTTATGTGGCTAGTGTGGATCGGTGGGTGGGTATGGGTGCGTGAGTCGAGTTGGTGGGTGCCCGTACACTATGTGTGAGGGTGGGTGCATGCGTAACTGTTGATTCATATTGAACATTGAAAACGAAATAATGCTTGTTTAGGAAATGCATACAATATATGCGCAAAGGTGTGTGTCTACCGTAGATGAAAATATCAGATGAAGTTCTCTTTTATCCCATTGTAAAAGTGTATTATGTTACATAATTCCAACTTTGCCATTGGACTGTTGAACATTTTTAGACACATAACCCCCCCCCCCCACTTCTTTCTTTTTCGCTAGTCCTTCCAGCTATATTTGTTTTCATTCTCTCTCTCTCTCTCTCTCTCTCTCTCTCTCTCTCTCTCTCTCTCTCTCTCTCTCTCTCTCTCTCTCTCTCTCTCTCTCTCCCACTCGTTCTCGCTCTCGCGCTCTTTCTCTCTTTCTCTAAATAGCAACGTTTCTCAAGCTTTGCCGTAAATTCTCTCAATTATATTCAGCTCATATTTTCTCTTGATTTTTTTTTTTCAATCTTTATATTCAATTTAGGTTCCTTCACTCTTAACTCGGGCTCGTATCTTCTGAGCGTTCTGAGCCATATTAACTTTATTACACTTATTTTCCTGCTCAGACTTAATTGACGTATCAAATCTCTGCATAAATATCATATTAATTCGTATGTATTTTGTATAATTTCCTTATTTTCATATATCGTTTTATTTGTTGAGGACTTCAAACACAATTATAAATTTTATAATTATGTTTATATTTATGAATATACTCTGTTTATTTAACTCGTTCTGGAATTGTTTAAATGTTTGGCGGTTATTACCTTGCATATTTTGCTGTATCATTATCTTATTAAGCGATATCGCTTCTTATTTATGTTTTATCCGTCCCCATGTATCTATCTTTTACTTGTCTTATAGCATCCTATTTTGATAAGCAGGGGGCTAGGAAACATCTTCCCCTTGTAAAATTCTCCAACTCGACGAGACAGAGAAAGTGGCCAGGGAACGCGAAAGTGCTCCCGGACCCTAAGAATTGGAACTTTAAATGTTTACTCCGTTCGGACTCTGTCTGTCTCGAGTCGGCCACCCCCAGCAATGGGGTATGGCCTGAGTATATACATACATACATACATGCATACTGTACATACATACATCAATACATTTCATCTCTAATTCATGTCATTATCGATCTTATTATTATTACAATTGCAGCTCTTTAGCAATGTATATACAGTATATTACATAGTACTTTAAAAATGAATACAAATGTCAATGTTCTCTGTGTGTTGATTTATTTCTTACTATAAGTACCTTCTCTATTAGTTGTGCTTCTAAAATATGTATATTATATATTTGGTTGGGTAACGCAATTTGTTCTCGCCTTATACATTCTCATGTTCATTCCATTTTCAGTTATCCCATTTTTTTTTATTCAACGTAATATTTCCTATACCTGTATTCAAATCGCCATATCTTTCAGCATAATTATCTCTCAGTCGACATGTTTTCTTAGTAAATTGTCCTTTATTATATCCAGCTTTCAATCTTATATTCCTGATTGCTTCTTCTTCTTCAGCTTATTAATTAATCTCGATGCTAATATTTAGTTAGTTTCATTAAAAAATATCGTCGTATTCCTTTATATCAATATAATTTGTTCTCCATGTTCTCTCCATTCTTCCATGATTCTCCTTACACATTATTTCCGTTCATCATTCTCTTTCTTTAAACACAGTCGCGCATAGTCGCGCATAAAAAAACAGACAATTCTATCTTCCCTATTTAAACTTTGCTTCCCTTTGTTAATATAAGAACAACAACATTCAGCATTACATCTAAATAGAGTTTGGATAGAAAAGACTTGCCCATGTGTGTTAGGTATGCCATTTTTTTCAATAGGAATAACTTAGGTTGAAATTATGGAGACAGAACACGAACGAGACTGTATCACCCAATCTTCTATTCAACAGCTGAGCTCTGGAACTATATCCCTGAATCCATCTTTCCCTCATCCTATGAATTTGATTGCTTCAAACCCCTTGTGTCCAGACATATTGGATCAAACATTCATTGATTTTGGCCCTGTCACTCTTACAACTCTGGGGGAAGCACTCGTCACAAACAGTTTTGCCTTTTGTCTCCCTCATCCACATATTTAAAAAAAAAAAAAAAAAAAAAAATAATAATAATAATCCCCGCGCACTCCTCTCCCACCTCCCTATCTCTTCTTTCCTGGATCCGGAGACACCAAATTTCCTCTTCTTTATCTCCTCTGCCTCCCCCACTTGTCATGACAATCGCCTCTTCCTCTTTATCACTGTCCCACCAATCCTCACCATTACTCCTCTCTGATCCTCTTATCCTGTCCACACCTCCCTCCATTTATTTTTTTCCCTTGATCCCTGCCCTCATTTGGCCTGGATCCCCATTGGTTATCTTGTAATTCTCTATTTATGATTCTTAATGATCCTAGAGGGGCTTTGCTTTTTCGTTTCTTTATTTGTGGAGTAGTTGTATTTATAGTTTATCGGTCGTTCTTAAATATATTATCCCCTAATTGTGTGTGTTTGTTGAACTTTCTCTTATTTGTTTCTGTCCTTACATTCTGATTTTTGTATTTTGTTTCTATCCTTATATTCTGAGTTTTCAATTTGTTTACTGTCCTGTTCAATATGTGTGTATTTATCCATACCTTCTATCAGTTGCATTTTACTGTTCTTTGTAGTTCACTAATAATATTTATATAAATACATTGATTAAAACCTCTATCGAACTCTAACGAGATATATCCTATCAATATCATATTATAAATTGCTTTAGAAAATTACTTCATTGGCTAAAGTATTTCAATGGGTGGGTAGTAAATATGGCTTGTGATTTTAATTACACATATATAGACTTTGAATATACTTGTTTTTTACTCTCATATTGTTCTCTGATATAATGACCCATATTCGTGAACTCTCACTTAATCTAGACTGTCCCACGCCCAATCTCTCATTATCGCGCCCATCATCTTTCTCACACATTCTTTCCCATACTCTAATTCACTCACTCTAACTCTCGCTCTCTCTCTCTTATATATATATATATATATATATATATATATATATATATATATATATATATATATATATACAGTATATATATATATATATACAGTATATATATATATATATATATATATATATATATATATATATATATATATATATATATATGGCTTGCTAAATTATTCACACTTTTCATTACTGCAGGCTTTGATCCTCTATACAGATATATAATCCCTGGGAATCTCTCAGGGTATGTGTAGTTAGTGTATCTTTGCAACTATATAACCCCTTTAATTATTCACATCCTTTTCCAAATCAGTTTTGTTTTCCTACTGTCTATTCTTGTTTATATATCTACAACTTCTCTTCACGTGTATTGTATATTTTTATGTCACCATTTGTTTATTTACCCTGTTATCTATCCATGGTCTCACCGTTTCCTTTCAAGGCTTGTCTGCTGTGTTCGTTTCACATTCTCACCATAGCATAATATATATATTTTCATAAATTCTTATTTTAGTTTCAACATTCCTAATGTTTCGCACATACTCTAATTTGCTCTATAGCCTTCATATTATAATTGGCTCATTTCTTCAAATTCAATAATCACACTCGGCTGTAACCGAAATCTTATAACAGCCGATCATATTCTGTCAATCCTGTTATTTTATTTTCAATTCTGTATTAATCAATTGATTATTGAATGATGGTTCAAAGTCTTTCTATTTTCCTGTTTATAATTTTAAGTTTCTTACCAGTCCCCTCAATTAAATTATTTTCATTCACTTACGTCCCAATTTCAAATACCTATCTCCCAGTTTGCATTTCGACTTTGCTCCACATTCTATCCGACCTTGATTCTATCGATATCCCAGTCTCATAATTTTTGTTCACGCATCTTTTATATCAGTATTAGCAATACTCTTATCTGTTCATCTAGTTCCGTGTAACCCAGGTTTACCCATAGTTTTAACCTCTTTCCAATAAAAAAATAAAATACAAAAATAAATAAAATAAACACACATACATATATTTTCCTGTCCTTTCAGTCTCATCCGGTTTCATTTTCATTTTCCATCCCACTCATGTGCGTTTTCAATGGCTTCTACTTTTCAATCTAATAACACGTTTTAAACATATTTTCACTTTCCTTTCCTAGATCACAACTGTTTCTTGTCAATGTTCTCCTTCTCTTCTACATAACTTGTTGGATTTTTCTCCCATCCAAATATTCTTACATTTATTATTCAGTTACGTCTGTACTCAAACACCCACCCATTTCTCCTTCTGTGTTATGCCCACTTTCCATATAATTATATTGCTTATTATTTGCATTCCAATTTCATAGTTTTACACAACCGCACTAATTTAATCCAAGCTAATCAATCTCCCACCCCCCACCCCCAATAAGCCGTCCAATTATATGCCACAATAATTCCCCTACATAGGTTTCCACTTTTCTTTTAAGTCCCTCTTATTCCTCTAACATATATATCCCGTTTGTTTTTTATCGCATAGTGTAGAGTACTCTTCTTTGCCTTCTAGTTATATGTATACCCAATTACCCATGTTTCACTATTTAAGCATTAACTTCCAGTTCTAATGTAAACCACCTCCCTCCCCTTTCGACTTCCTAACCTACTATAGTCCCTTATCCCCGTTAGTTTTCGGTAAAATTCCCAATGTTCTCTCTAGTCCAACTAGTCTTCTTACCCAATCTCCCCTTGATTTCCTCCCAAACTCCCCACTACTCTCCTCCCCCAATTTTCCCTGATTCCCTCCCCAAATCCCCACTACTCTCTTCCCCCAATCTTTCCCTGTTCCCCCTCACCCCTTCGTTATCTGGGGTGGTTGGGGGCTGACGAAAGACGGGGCCAGCGTAATCAGAGTAAGTAGTCGGAGTCGTTAATCATCCTGTCTCGTCACCCCCTCGGCCCACCCCTCATACTCCCTATCTCCCTCACCCCCCTCAGATGACTATACCGCGGCTGGGGGGAGGAGGGGAAGGGTGTGGGTTCGTTGTGGGGTGGAGGTGGGTTGTTGGGAGAGGGCAAGCATGGGAGGGAAGTGGACTTTGTTTGGATTACTTACTCAGGTTGGGTGTATATGGATGGTTATTAGGATAAAGGGAGTGTAGGAGGGAAGAGCAAGGTGCACAAGGATGAGTGTAAAGGGTCTGTTGTTAAGAAAAGGGGGTGGAAAGGGTTTTTAGGTTGTTGGCATACAGAACTAAGTGAGTTTGGTTGTGGCGGTGTATGTGTGTGACTGTTTGGAGTAAACGTGATATATAAAGTGAGGGTATATGTTGGGATTTGTATTGTGATGATGGGAAATAAAAGAGTAGTGGCGCACGGATGTATAGGGAAATTTGTTGGAGGAATGAAAGGAAAAGGGATGAATAGTGAAGCATGCTTAATCGGGTATATTATATGCACTGGAGTCTAGAGATTATGTTGCTAGGAGACGAAAGGTATACAGGGACTGAAGAGAGGAATTTGGGTGTGGACACTGAGGTGTGGTTTGGGTTGCAAAGGGTGTAATGTTGGGGGATAGGGGTGTCTTGGGGTGTAATGGGAATAGGGGCAAGAATATTGAGAATTGGGGTGTTTGTAAATGCATATATCCGTGTACAATTATGCGTGTGTGCTTAGTGTGCCTGTGAGCCCGATTAACTAAGTGAAAATAAATATGCATACGTTGAATAATCTCCTCTGTTTTTACATGTACTGTACAGTAGGTCCATGTATGTATTTATTATATATATACAGTAGAGTGTGTGTGTGTGTGTTAGAGTGTATATACATTCTTAGCAGCAGAAAACTGAGGGTAGAATGAGGTAACCGGAAAGGGAAGCCTATCGATAAAAAGCCGACAGAAAAATCCATGAGTTAGGGGGATAGGAGGGGCAGGAGGGCAACCGAAGAAGAGGTCGACTGCACGGGAAAAAAGAGGAAAATCAAACTGATATGTTGGTTTATCCCATTAGAAAAACAAACAGCATAATAGCGGGAGCTTGTGAAATAAGTAGTATGATATATTGATTATTCATTGGTTATTGAAAGGAGAGACATTGCTCTTTAGTTTTATCAGACACGCCTCAATTTGGCCTTGGATATCATGACAACGTAACAGACACGAGCTGAAAACAAAAAGTATCGATGGAAAGGCTATATAGCGACGCAGCGTGACGTATAAATTAGCCAATCGAATCAGAGGATGGAGTGACAGAAGGGGAATATTTTGATTTTCTTCACCGAGAGTGTTCGACGGTATTAAATTAGCATACCGACGCCATTAGCTGAGCGCAGGATGTAATGGATTGGCTGGGAGGGCTGTACTGTGAAGCCCGGATGTGCATGTAATTTCGGCAGTCCTGTATCGGTTGTTGCTATTTGCGTAATTATAGCTGGCGACATATTCTCAACCATCGAATCTTATCCCACTCGTATCGTATCGGCTTTACAGTTTGTTTATAACTGTGCCGTAGTAACTAATTAAATGAATATGCTTTGCTTCCCAATTGTGCACATAACTTAATGATAAGGGAAATATATAGTTTATCAGATTTATTCCAAAAATGCATGTGGCAACTTCATAAATACTTTCCATAAGTATGATTTAGAAGGTTAATGTATGTAGCTTACTCATATTTCAATATATATTCACACGATTCATGTCGTTAAAGTTCATAGCAAGCCTTGTTTTTTATATATATATATATATATATATATATATATATATATATATATATATATATATATATATATATATATATATATATATATATATATATATATTTTTTTTTTTTTTTTTTTTTTTTTTTTTTTTTACGAGGAGGGTCTGGAGATGGAATTTAGCTATACATTTACATTCAGGGGCAGATATACTAATGTAGGATTTATAACTTAGGCAAACCAAATATTTGCAATTGGTAAGGAATACGAAATAATATACTAACTACAAGTGAATATATATACAGTACACCGGCATGCCTTGAGGATAACATGCAGATACATATCAATCTGAAAGTGATGTTTCAAGGAAAAACATATTATGTAGAAAATGGGTAAATGATACAAATAATATTGGAAGTGGACATAATTATATCAGGTGACTAATTGTTTTATATATGTTGTGAGCTGGTGTCTGTTATCCAAGTCAATGGCCAACCAGTAGGTAAGTGGGAAGTAGATAAGAGGTTACTGAAGACAGTATATTATTATATGTTACTAGAATAGATGGTAAGAGCTTAGCTAATTACCATTATGTACCGCGATTATAATAACCGAGGCGCACTGAATAGAATGTTTAGTTTGTAATCAAGAGGACCTGGGTTCGATTCCCTGGCAGGAAAACAAAATTGGGACAAGTCTATTGACACCCAATGTCTAGCAATAACCCACCCCCGACCCGGTGAGGTAAACTTTTGTAAGGTGGGTAATGTGTGGTAATAGTCCCTGTCTATCAGGTTGGATAATTCACCCGAGTTATCCACCACCGTCCCGAAAGATCAAATATACGAAGATTAGCACGTAGTGGCAAAGCACAGCACAAGCATAGAGCAATCCTCGTAACTTTATCTTTACTAGCTTTTATTATAGGAGATTACTTCTATGTTACGTGCCTACCTCTTAGCACGTATATCAGGAAGCTAACTCTGAAAAATATGCCATTTTAAATTTAATTATAATACACATTTTGTGGAGGAAAACATTCAGATTAAACAAGAGAAACAAAATGGAAGATAGAGTGGCTGGGTCATATCACAAAAAAAAACAAAAAAAACAAAAAAAACGTATTAAAATGCATACAAACAGAAGTGTGCAATTTAAATGTAAGTAAAAATAGAACAAGTTTGACATTTGAATATGAAATATATAATCATATGAACCCTGAATATGATAACGTTAAGCAAGAATATATAATAAAGGGAAGAGCGAGAGATAGAGGTGAGAATGAGATCGTGTGACAAGAGAGCGTGGGAGGCGAAGAATGAGGGCAGTGGTGTATGTGAGAGAGAGAGAGAGAGAGAGAGAGAGAGAGAGAGAGAGAGAGAGAGAGAGAGAGAGAGAGAGAGAGAGAGAGAGAGAGAGAGAGAGAGAGAGAGACAGAGAGAGAGAGAGAGAACAAAGCAGATTTAATAGATGATTATATAGAGATAGATTAATAGATGCAAAGAGAGAGAGAGAGCGCGTGTGTGTGCGCGTCTGTTGTTGATGAACATAGAATCATAATAAGGTGCCACACACTCTTTGCAAAGTGTGCAACTGTCCTTCTCTTTCACTTTCTTCTTTTGAATTCATGATCTTCCTCATTGAGTTAATTTTAGTGTACCCTCTCTTCTGTCTCCTTTTTTATGTATATTATCTTATATATTTTATAGGCTTGTCTCCTATCTCCGTCATTGTTTACTTTCCTACCCTTCTTACCTTCTATCTGTATCTTTTATGTCTACTCTTTCATCCACTTATTCTTATTATTTTCCCCTTTTCTTTCTTTCCTCTTAGTTATTTGTATCATCTTATTTGTCCAGCATTTCCTTCTCTCTTAGTTATTTCATCCCTTGTATGTCTCCCTCTTCTTCCTTCCCTCTTATTTATTTCTTCCTTTTTATTCTCTCTTCTTCTTCCTTCCCTCTTAACTATTTGTCCTTTAAATTCCTCTTTCTTCTTCCTAATTTATAGTTAACTTCGCATTCTATTATTACTTCTACCCTATCTTCCCCTCATGTCTTCCTTTCTATCCTATTAAATTTCCCTGCTACTTCTTCGTTCTTCTCGCTACCAAATCTTTTCCCCTCTCTTCCCTTTCTCTCCTATTTAACTTTCCAGCCAGTTCTCCACTCTTCTTTCTCGCTACCAAATCTCTCCCCCTTCTCTTCTTCTCCTTGTCTCCAATCTCCTCAGTCCATCTTATCACGTCTTTATCAGCAAACTTTCTGCCTCTACCCGCATCGCCTCCACCTGAGTAATGCCAGAGTTCGAAATTTCCTCTTAAGTTTTGCGCGATTCTAGATATGCTGAGGAAAGGATTCGAGATGTATGTTAGTGAAAGAATTATCTCTACGGATTTACAGTGACTTTTGCTCGTACTCTAAACCAAAAATTTCTTCTTAGTTGATGTCATTGTCATTACGACAAACTATAATCAAATATAATGTCTCCGTACACCGTACAGTCTTGTAAACCTTGAGGTTTTTGTGGGTTTTTTCACTGACGAATCATGAACACAATATCTGTTGTTTGGCTTTGATCTTCCATACAGCTCTGTTCTTAAATGTGTGATTTTGTTTCTTAGCATCTTAATACCAAACTCTTTTGTAGTCTTAAGTATTACTTGCCTATTTCAAACACGTCACAAAATGAACGAATTCCTCACTATCTCAGCCAAGCAGACACTAACAGACAATTTCGTGTCAAGGTTAAAACAAGGAATAATAATATTCGTCTAATTCAAAATGTTATGCATATTGCATTCACACTCCCTTTACATATTAAACACTCTCTCTCTCTCTCTCTCTTCCACCGCTCCCCCGTCAGAGATCTAGGTAATCTCCGTATCTGCTGACCCCCAACATCACCGCCACCACCACCCCAATCTTGGCGTTCATGGGGGGTCCTGGGGTGCCCTGGTGAGTGGAAGGAGGTGGAGTGGACGAGCAACTGAGTGCTTGGTGAATGGTTGAATGCATGAATATGAGAGTGGGTACAGGCGGAGTCAAAGGTTATGTGGCAATTTCACAATCTACATGTTTTACTCTCTAGGTCTGAAATGGATGTGTAAGCAATGCATCGACAATCTATATAATATTTTCGGTTGTCTGTGTGTCTGTTCTTAATAGGAGGCCGCAGTTTTGGACCTGGGGAGCTGAAACTTTGCATGTGGGTGTCAATTGACCTGGGTCAGGTCATAGAGGGGGCGAGGCTACGATCGGAGGTCGTTTCGAGGCCGAAATTGAAACAAAATTGAAAACAAATGAACAAAATGGCCGTTTGGGGCAGGAGGAGGCCTCCGATCGAAAAGGTGTATGGAACGAAAGTTGTTCGCAGTCCCCCAAAATGGGGGTACGGATGAGGTCAGATCCAAAATCGGAGGTCATTTAGCGGCCGAAATCGAGGTCGCCGTTTAATGAGGCACAGGGAGGTCGAGGCCGGTGATTATGGTAGTAGTAGTATTGTGATGATTGTGGTGATGATGGTGATTATGGTAGTAGTAGTGGTGGTAGTATTGATGGTGTTTATGGTGATTACCCGGGCAACGCCGGGTGAGCTGAAACTTTGCATGTGGTTGTCAATTGACCTGGGTCAGGTCATAGAGGGGGCGAGGCCACGATCGGAGGTCGTTTCGAGGCCGAAATTGAAAAACACAAAATAACAAAATGGCCGTTTGGGGCAGAAGGAGGCCTCCGATCGAAAAGGTGTATGGAACAAAAGTTGTTCGCAGCCCCCCAAAATGTGGGTACGGATGAGGTCAGATCCAAAATCGGAGGTAATTTAGCGGCCGAAATCGAGGTCGCCGTTTAATGAGGCACAGGGAGGTCGAGGCCGGTGATTATGGTAGTAGTAGTATTGTGATGATTGTGGTAGTAGTGATTGATGATGGTGATTATGGTAGTAGAATTTTAACCCGGGCAACGCCGGGTACCGGCGTTGCCGGTAGATAAACTCAAGGTAAATAAAACGCCAGGACCTGATACAATCTCGCCTAGAGTTCTAAAGGAAGCTAAGGATGAGCTCTCCAAACCACTGACATTACTATTCAATAAATCCTTGCAGTCTGGAACTATGCCTGATCAGTGGAAGATAGCCAACGTAACACCGATATTCAAGAAAGGCAGCAAATCCCTACCCAGTAACTATCCTCCAATTAGCTTAAGGGGAGGTTTCCACTTGAGGGATTTTTTGCTTGACCCCTTTCTCCCTCATGTTCAGCCCCATAGCTTTTGATATTATAAAACGTTTGCCCCATTAGTTTAGCGATTTTAAGAACTTTCACCCCATATTAAGACCTTTCGTGCAATTCAGGTGTCGATTTTATCCTGGCAAGCGATAGCGAGCCTGTAATTTAAGAGGAACCGGCGTTTGGCCGGGACATTTTTCTACCGAAATATGTACGAATTTATCTTGAAAGGGACTCAAGTGGGTGTAATTTTAAGCTTGATGGAAGTCTAGTGAACAAACTAAATACCTGCCCTTAACCTCAGTTGTATGTAAAATGCTAGAAACGGTCATAAGAGACAGACTCGTAAATCACTTAGAGGAAAATAACATACTTAAAGATACTCAACACGGCTTTCGTAAAAAACGTTCCTGTTTAACAAACCTCTTAGACTTCTTCCACGATATCCTCAACCTCTACGATGAGAGTAAACCTGTAGATATTATATACCTTGATTTTCAAAAGGCCTTTGACAAAGTTCCCCACAAACGTTTACTGCTAAAACTAAAAGCGCATGGAATACAAGCCGGTGTGTTGGAATGGATAGAAAATTGGCTCAGCGACAGAAAGCAAAGAGTAGTCATAAACGGTAAGGCATCTAAATGGACCAATGTAAGTAGCGGGGTACCCCAGGGATCGGTACTAGGACCAATTCTCTTTCTAATTTACATCAACGACATAGATGAGGGTCTCACCTGTACAATCTCAAAATTTGCTGACGATACAAAAATTGCAAATAGCGTACTCTCAAAAGAACAAGTTGACGATATGCAACACAATCTAGATAAATTGTCACATTGGGCCCAAATTTGGCAAATGAGTTTCAATGCGGATAAATGTAAAGTACTACATATCGGATACCTAAATGAGAAAGCAAACTATTCGATGAATGGCACTCAGCTTAAGAATGTAAACAGAGAAACCGATCTGGGAGTAACAATATCGAGTAACCTAAAACCGAGTCAACAATGTTCAGAAGTTGTTAAGAAGGCAAACAAAATAATTGGCTTTATAGGCAGGTCATTTGAGCATAAATCCAAAGACGTTATCCTAACCCTTTACAATTCCTTAGTCCGCCCTCTTCTGGAATACTGCGTTCAATGCTGGTGCCCTTATTACCAAAAAGACATAAACAAGCTAGAACGAGTTCAACGTAGAGTTACCAAAATGATACCTAGCCTAAAGAACAAACCATACGAAGAGCGTCTTAGAGAATTAAATCTATTTCCTTTAACCCAGCGCAGATTAAGAGGTAACTTAATTCAAGTGTTCAAAATCATCAAAGGCATCGACAATATGAACTGTAGTAAGTACTTCACTATCGACCAATCTAATTACACGCGGGGAAACGGTTGCAAAATTATTGGTAAATCTTTTAACTCACACGAATCTAAGAATTTCTTCTTCAATCGAGTTGTCAACTTGTGGAATGGGCTTCCCCGAGACGTTATAGACTGCAGCACCGTTGATTCATTTAAACTCCGCCTAGACAAATATCTCGCATCAAACCCGCGACTGACTGCGCTTGTAAATGAATAACTTTATTTTATCCTCCCCTCAGTTACTAACCCATAATTATGTCCCCTACTAACTTCCTAGTCCTGCCACGGACATTAGTTCCAGGGCAGTAGTTCCCTTTCCAATGTTCCCTTACCCACTCTAAACCACTGTTTGGACACTTGATCCTCAGTGTTTTGGAGGACAAGCAGCCTAGAAGGGTCACTAGATCTGTTGTTGCTTGATTTCCTTTGTACTCCTTTGTACCCCTGCTAGTTAATGATAATTATAATACAACAGACGTAAAAACTTGGCAAGATAATGCTAGTGATGTACAATTATCTTTTACAGTCGAGTTTCAAAGGTATTTTATTACTTTTGACCCCGAAAAGAAAGTTTCTTCAAAATATATTTCATCTTTATGAATCTTTCGCATCTAGTTGCAAAAACTAACAATGGTTGATTATACTTATTCCGAAATGGTGTATGAAATAGAGAGAAAATACTGAAATCTCAAATATGCCTGATAGAACGAAAGCGTGACTCGGCCCATGCATTTTTGTTGAGATGTACACAATGTCCTAATGATAGTCGAGTTGATTAGTGAATTGAGCATTGATGAAACAAATGTATACGGGTCCTAAAGTAAAAATCAACTATACGAATGAATAATTGAAACAGAGCTATAGGTTGGCTAATAATCGAGTGAATGATAGAGTGAACGATTTGAAGAAGGACAAAAGTAACGTTAAGCCCAGAGTTGTTTGCATTAGGAACTGAGTACATGGGGGAGCACATGAACGATGCTCCAGTGATGAATAAGGTAGTGGACTAAATAGGTCAAAGGGTGAACAAGGAAAATAGTGGATGCGTGAATGACAGATTAAAAATATGCAAGAACGTTATGCAGCAAAGGAGTATGTAAGCAGTGGACTAGGAGGTGAATGAATGGGTGCGTACTATGAGACTGAGTGAATGAGTTACTGGGAGACGGATGGGAAAAAGATAGGGCGATTGGTGATACACGAACAATTGACACAGAGTATAAACATTCAGTCGGTTGCGAATTCAAAAGTTATTTACATGAATATAGGACTTCATAAACATAGGCTGATTATTAAATTTTATGAGAACCTTTTAATACAAAAGATATACTACATTACTGCGGTGAAATGGTAGAAATATTTAACAAGCAAGTATTCGGTTACTACAGTATATTCATGTAAGCAGAACATATTACATAATAGTGAATAGACAAAATAAATCATGTTGTTTTCCTTTTCTTCCAGAAAAGCTATGAAGGACTCCAAGGCAACGACAACAGATACAATGGACTTCAAGGGCATGGATTGTGCTGATGATACAGGAGTCTCTCAAAAGGTAAGATACAACTACACGCTCAAACCACACTCTCTCTCACACACACGTGCACACACACACACACACACACACGCACGGAATGACAGAGCGCGCAGATTCCTTGTACTCTAGTTGCACGGTTCAGGTAGCGCGGCTTCGATCCCTGATATTTGTGGTTGACTTTCCTGGTTGTGGAAGTTAGGTGTGGATGCGCCACCTGTGGGGGCCAAAGGCAATCTGTTGACTATGCTTAGTATAAGTTAGGTTAAGGAATTGTATACTATCAGCCTCATTGGCTCCCGGCTCGAAATAAACAGATTATTATCACACACACACACACACACACACACACACACACACACCAGTAGTGACGAAAATATAACTACGTAGACACATAACAATATCATGGTAAATTTAAAGTAAGGTAAATTCTAAGTAATGCTAGCAGTAACTATGAATACAGGCAGAAAAATAATAACAATGCTATCGAATTGTAATATGACGAAAGATATTGATATAGGATATAAAAGGTATTAATAAAGGAAAGCAATGATGTGGAATGTAAAGAAAAACTATAAGTCAGCAAGGAAATGTACGAAACAAATATTCAAACACAGTAAAATAGGGAATAAGCTAAACTATAAACGTGTCTGTATATATTATGTCTCTATCTATCTATCTATCTATCTATCTATCTATCTATCTATCTATCTATCTATCTATCTATATCTATCTATCTATCTATCTATCTATCTATCATCTATCTATCTATCTATCTATCTATCTATCTATATATATATATATATATATATATATATATATATATAGAGAGAGAGAGAGAGAGAGAGAGAGAGAGAGAGAGAGAGAGAGAGAGAGAGAGAGAGAGAGAGAGAGAGAGAGAGAGAGAGAGAATGGGAAGTAGGACCCCCTATGTCACGGTCACGCGCTGAAAATCCATTGGGGTATTTACCCTCCCATTTATCATCCCACTCACCCCCTCCTCCTTTTATTGCCCTTTCTTCCTCCCAGGCTTATTTATTGCTTATTAATGCTATACCCTCTCTCCTTTTATCCCCGCGCTCCTCCATGGGTTCCATTGTTCATACTATAAGGTTTTAGTTCATAAATTAGTAAGCAATTAGGTATATTAGGTGTGAGTATCCTAGGTTCGAGTCCTTGGAGTGCCACTTGTATTAGTTGATTTCATTAATTGAGTTTAGAAGTAAAGTTGGTTGGAGAAAAATATATTATATTGTCCAATTCATGGGCTACGTTGCAATTCATGGGCTACGTTGCAATTCATGGGCTACGTTGCAATTCATGGGCTACGTTGCAATTCATGGGCTACGTTGCAATTCATGGGCTACGTTGCAGAAACCCGATTTTATGGCAATTCTTTCACTTAATTGTGTCAGTTGAGCTTCGATTTAAAACTTGATGTAAATTCAGCCCCCGTATTCTATAATGTACTTCCGGTGCAAAACAGTTGTTGGTACCGATGCACAATTGGATTGAAAAGTTATAAGAAAAGTTATGTTCTATATGTATAACTTTAAGTCAAGTAAGTGTCTACCACTAAATGGATTAATACGCAATATTTAATGTTCTAGTTTCCATTATATCTTAAGATCATGACTATCAAAATGGCCTTAGCTAATGATTTCAAACATGTATCCCAATTTGTCCACGGTATAATAAAATAGTTAACAGTTTTGATTGTACAATTATTTGCTCTATCCATGTGAAAGCAGATGCATAATATAAAATATCTTCGTCTTACAGAACAAACAAATAATTCTTTCATAATTTGAAGATGCATCTTTATACTTTATTCGGATTATCATTAGACGATTTTATACAATTTAAATTAAATGCCTAGTAATCAAACGGATACAAATTATCTCAATCACTGTCCTAGCTCACATAAGTTGTTTTCCGAAGCTCAACAAAATCTTTTAATAATAGCCAAAATATACTGTCAAAACCCGTCATAATACTCAAGGGGTTTTAAGCCTTCTGTACCAACCGAAGGTACGTTCTCGAACATTGTTTCAAAATGTATTGTCTTTTATTATCTCTGATAAGTAACCAATTGTTTGTTATTTATCCTAATGTTGTAGCAAGTTTGAATACGACTTTATCTTAACAGGTTGGGTAAGATTTGACCAACAATTTTAATATTTAGGTGAAATTGTAAAAACCTCCACCTGTTTTAGAAGTAATTTTATTTGTGCCAGTTTAGCTATACAGCATTATGAGTATATAATTGGCAAACACACAAGTAATATTTAATAAATACAACTAATTAATGGGTCAGTTTGTAATTGTGTATGTTATTGCTAAGCTTGAACTAGTCAAAATAATGTCAATACAAATAATAATGTAACAGCTGGAAATATTGGCAAATTTATACTTAAATATTAATAGGAATGCAAATACTCTATATTTTACAGCATGGCACTTGTATCATTATCTATTCTAATACAATTCAGGTTAGACGTATCGGTTTTGGGCTTAGACAACAGCTGCGAGTCACATTATTCTTTCGTGACAAAGTAAATCAAGTTGCAGAGAGGGGTTTATACTTTACTAAGGTAACCATCAGGGAAACCTCTCTCCTTTGCTGCTCATATTTAAGTTCCGGGAGGCGATCTGCAGTGTAGATATTATGTCCTTAACTCCTTCTGTACCGGCGACGTCATTTAATTATATTCTAGCTAAATTTAGTAAATTTTATTAAGTTTGAAAATGGCCTCAAACAAGTAACAGGCTTCGAACTAACTCAATTAACCTATTTTACTACCACAGGTCCCCTTAAAAACTGCCCAAAATTCGTCTAAATATAGCTAGAATAAAATATAAAAAGACGTCACCGGTACAGAAGGGGTTAATTTGCTATCCAAACAAAACAACAGCTCCAACACAGAGGTCCAGCGGGAGTGGGGGGAGGATTTATGGTCAGGTTGCATGATGATGGATAGCCACAGGTTAAACAGGAATTACAAGTGTTGGGAAAATGTCAGTGTGGTAGATATAAAAGAGAGAATGCGAGCTGGTCATTCATCAGGGCCTGCAGGGTTACCAAATTAAGGGGGGTGACCTGCTTTTTGTTATTTCTGTCCTCTTCTCTCTTTCTCTGGCTTGTATCCATTCGGCCCCATTCAGCCAACTATTTTAAGACGTTTATCCCCTTCTAGGTGTCGATTTCTTCCTGGCGAGCGATAGCGAGCCAGCATTATATAAAGAAATCCGGCTTCGCCGGAGACATTTTTCTATCGAAAATTTTACAAATTTAGCCTGCTGTCAAACAAAAATAAAAAATATGCTGGCTCGCTACCGCTCACCAGTAAAAAATTAACACCTGGATGGGGATAAACGTCTTAAAACAGTAGGCTGAATGGGGCCAAATGGATACAAGCCAGATAAAGATAGAAAAGGACAGAACAAAAACAGGTCATCCCCCTTAAGTCCGCTAGATAGTAAATACATGCCGGAAATCGCTAGAATAATGACACACTCTCTATAATATCGCTCTATATCGGTTCTACTCTACAAAATATCGCTAGAATTCATGTCGCTAGATGAAAAATATGTGCCTCTAGATTGAAGTAATTGCCTCTAGATCTAGCGGGAAAGGAGCTACATTGGCAACACTGGTCAGGGGAGAGTGGGAGAGGAGGGCTGGTTGGGTGGGTGGATGAGTGGAGTTATTAGCAGGGGAGGGAAGAGTGGGGGTGGGTGGGTGGATTAAACGGTGACTGGGTGTTATATGGGTGGATGGATAGGGTAACATTGACATATACTGTACATATACAGTATATACAGTATATATATATATATATATATATATATATAAATATATATATATATATATATATATATATATATATATATATATATATATATATATATATATATTATATATATATATAGAGAGAGAGAGAGAGAGAGAGAGAGAGAGAGAGAGAGAGAGAGAGAGAGAGAGAGAGAGAGAGAGAGAGAGAGATAGATAGATAGATATACGGAGAGAGAGAGAGTATGTATGTACCATTATCCTTAAACTCAATTAGATAATTACGTTCAGGAGTCATTATAAGCTACATCGTCGCAGTAATTATGAGGACAGAGACGCTGAAAGGGGGAGGGACAAGGGGGGCGGTAATGATCATGATGAAATATGACTCTTCTTGACTCTTAATTAACATAATATAACAAATATGAATAAATGAGAGTGTGTGTGTGTGTACAAAGGAGTACAAAGGAAATCAAGCAACAACAGATCTAGTGACCCTTCTAGGTTGCTTGTCCTCCAAAACACTGAGGATCAAGTGTCCAAACAGTGGTTTAGAGTGGGTAAGGGAACATTGGAAAGGGAACTACTGCCCTGCCACTAACGTGGCAGGACTAGGAAGTTAGTAGGGGACATATGGGTTAGTAACTGAGGGGAGGATAAAGTTATTCATTTACAAACGCAGTCAGTCGAGGGTTTGATGCGAGATATTTGTCTAGGCGAAATTTAAATGAATCAACGGTGCTGCAGTCTATAACGTCTCGGGGAAGCCCATTCCACAAGTTGACAACTCGATTGAAGAAGAAATTCTTAGATTCGTGCGAGTTAAAAGATTTACCAATAATTTTGCAACCGTTTCCCCGCGTGTAATTAGATTGGTCGATAGTGAAGTACTTACTACAGTTCATATTGTCGATGCCTTTGATGATTTTGAACACTTGAATTAAGTCGCCTCTTAATCTGCGCTGGGTTAAAGGAAATAGATTTAATTCTCTAAGACGCTCTTCGTATGGTTTGTTCTTTAGGCTAGGTATCATTTTGGTAACTCTACGTGTGTGTGTGTTCGTACTGTGTGTGTTCGTGCGCGCTTGGGGGTGTACGGATGAGTGTGTGTTGTGTATTTACGTATGTGTCTGTATATCTGCATGTATAAATGTGCGTAAAACAAGGAGCACGTACTGTTTGTTCATATCTGAAGTAGTATAAATACATTTTATTAGATACTTATTATTTATCAAAACTATTTAGATTGCAATATATTTTCAGAGCATAGTTAATAACTCAAAAACAAATATATATAGTTAAACGAAAGCCAAACAGATACTTACTTAATGACGGCACTTCTATGAACGTTCATTAGTTTTCTAAATCACCTCCCAGCTCCTATATTATTCGACCATTAGCAGCACCGAAAGAAAATATGTTAATAATTAAACCTGCAGCTACGAAAACCTAACTGACGATAAGAAACATAAACCCCCTAATTAAGGATGACACACATGACTCCTAAGCTGTGTATCTCTGTGCATTATAAGAAGGCCACACATTTTTACCACTATCCTCTATAAATCAAGCTAATATTTCTACCATTTAGGATGAGTCAGCCAGGGAATAGGTATGGAAAATTACAGCCCATTTGATTGGGGCCTTTTTGAGTTAATAGAGGTTATAGTCAGAAATTCTGGCCAACCTATAATTAATAAACTTACCCAACCCAAGAGATCAAATCGGCTAAAAAAGGGTTCTCTGTGAAACGATCCAGGTGCTTCGGTTAGGATGCTGGCTCCAGGTGGCCCTCTGCACTCATGAATGTTGTTGTTTCCGAAAGTTAATATAAGTTTACTAATATTTTGTCTGTATTCATGTACTGAACAATGGACATGTTTTATTGGTAGATGGTAATGCAGTAGCCAAAATTAGTTCTCAAAAAATGTAGACGGGACCGGAAATCCAGAGAATAATAAAAATATAAAGCCTAACACAATTGATCACTCGCATTTTAACTACCACAATGATAGTCGGGTATTAAGTAGTTCAATTACAATGTTGTATGTGTGTGTGTGTGTGTGTGTGTGTGTGTTCATCCGGCAGATTATAACGGTGGTTGTATCAAGGGTTGCATGGTAAGCAGGAATAACCAGTGGTAGCTGTGAAAATCACATTTGGGCTTAGAAATTTGGGTTCCGAAAAAGAAAACATACGAAAGATTATTTAGCACTTCTTTGTTCTGTACTTTATTCTTAAATAAGCCCCACGGCTCACCTGTATATTATGCAAAACTGTTTATTGGGTAGTGTATTTATTTCATGAATAGCCAAGTAATTGCAATTCCCTGATTTAATTTAATTTGGGTATTCTTCATTGTCTTTCAGTAATTAGGTTCAGATATGTTTGGTTATAAAAGATCTCGAAAACCATGGATTCTATTATTGGCTGGGTTAGATTCAGTTATATTAAGTTATGTTATTTTCGCGCTGTACAGTAAATCAGCGGGCCAGATCGGTAATCTGAGCCAGGCCTCATAAAACAGTGGAGGGGTGAGTAGAGAAACCAATAAGTAGAGGACATTAAGCGGCCGACTTGGAGATAAGCACCCATATCCCTTCCCATCAAGACTCTCCTTTCCTCTCCCTCTCCCTCCCTCAGGCCCCCCCCCCTCTACCACTCTCTCTCTCTCTCTCTCTCTATATATATATATATATATATATATATATATATATATATATATATATATCTATTCATGATTTCACTTACAGCTAATTATATATAAATATCTCCTTCCAATTTAACCTCTCATTCTTCTAAACACTCAAGGCATTTTTCCAGTTCAACTAAATTATTACGAATATACTGGTAGTTTATAAGAACACGATGATTTTAATGTCTCTTCCACAAAACAAAAAAACTACTTAGTTTGTTTATGTTCGATCAATATGGAATTGACATTTTTCTTCGTAATATTTAAATATAATAATTAATGTAAGATTTATGAAAAGTTTCTCTCTCTCTCTCTCTCTCTCTCTCTCTCTCTCTCTCTCTCTCTCTCTCTCTCTCCCCGGTGTAGCCTCCTGCGGGCGGTGACGGGACCGTGACAGGTTTATGGCACGGGTGATGAATGGTGAGGGTCAAGCTAGGTCACCCCCACCACCACCCAGCTGTTCCCGTCCCAGGTCACCTCAGCGGGCGGGACATATGGGGGAGAGAAGGGACTAAGTTTGAGGGTGATATGAAAGCATCTGTTGTATTCCTATTGTCAACTGCTAACTAACTACTAATGCTATGTTAACATAACTTACAAGATAACAGGCTTTTCACAATAAGGAAAATACACACACACAATATATAATTATATATATATAATATTCTGTATATATATATATATATATATATATATATAATACAAAAATCAATCTTTCATCTTCTCTCAATATTCTTGGTGTCTCTTTTTCTTCTGCTCTCAGTTGGAAGGACCATATTACCAGTCTTGCTAAGGCAGCCTCCCAGAAGCTGGGTGTGCTCAACCGCCTTAGGGGGTTCTATTCCCCTGCACAGCTTCTTGCTCTGTACAGGGGCATAGTGCGTCCTTGTATTGAGTATTGTTCACATGTGTGGGGAGGTTCCTCTCACACCGCTCTCCTAGACAAAGTCGAAAGGAAGGCCTTTCGTATCATTAACTCCCGTCCACTCACCAACTCTCTGCAATCTCCCTCTCTCCACCGCAATGTTGCATCTCTCTCGCTATTCTATCGCTACTATAATAATCAGTGTTCCTCAGAGCTTTCCCAGTGTATACCACCTCCTTTACGTAGGGCACGTGGTACCCGTCTTACAACTCAATCCCACCCCTACTCTGTGCAACTTTCCAACCCGAGAGTGAAACGTTACTCTCAAACTTTCTTCTGCTCAACAGCTGAGCTCTGGAACTCTCTCCCAGAATCAGTCTTTCCCTCTTCCTATGACTTAAATTGCTTCAAACTCCGTGTGTCCAGGCATTTTGGCTCGAACGTCCCTTGATTTTGGCCCTGTCACTCTTTCAACTATGGGGGAGGCACTCGCTATAGGCAGTTCCGCCTTTTTCCTCCCTCCATCACATAGAAAAAATAAAATAAAATAGACCGTATATGTATATGCAGTATAATATACACTCGTTGATAACTAAATTTTGCATCATCAACTAATGTAATTAAATGTCCTATTCTAATTAAGCATAATATTCCCTCATAATTTAATTTAAACTCAAATCACCTCATATAGGTTGATCTAACAGCATACTAAAAAAGTATCTACACAATTTTTTTTCCACCACGACCCACCACACAGTTCTCCATGGCTCACTTGATGAGGCCATAACACGCCTATCTTCTGATATATCAACTATTTCCGATTGGGACAGAGAGAACCTTGATAATTGCAATGCTTCCAAAACCCAATTTCTCCACATATCTAGCCGTCACAATCCTCCACATGACTATCCCTTACCCTTCAACGAAAAGCAAAGCAACCCTACATATTCTCTCAATATTCTTGGTGTTTCTTGTTCTCCTGACCTTTCTTGGAAAAATCATATACCTCATTTGCTAAAACAGCTTCCCAGAGGTTAGGTGTGCTCAACCGTCTCTGTGGATTCTTTACCCCCGCACAGCTTCTTGCTTGTTCCCACCCACCACCATTCAGTACCCACCACAGAGGTTTAGGGGAACAAGTGTTGCCATATAGGAATAATTAAGAGTAATATGGTGCTATATGTGAACGTCGTCCACAGTACTGTATACGGTACATGTTGTTACCACTCTTGGCTTACGTGGTTATACAGTATATCATACATGGGTTCTGGTTGCACTCGTTATGACGTATTATTGCCATTCAATAACCGGTTCCTGAGAATGAGGTCATTTACTATGGGACTGCTCCACCATCCATTATGAACCCTAGGGGAACCAACATGTGACCTTTTTACGTATTCCATGCCATTACAAATTATTAATCGTTATTTTTGAAGATATACTATGTTGAGTAACTTCACGACATTCTTTACATTATATAGATTACATATGACGAGTCCACGAAAATATCATAATAAATCAACATATGACATCCACAGTAATATAAGAATACCAACCTTCGGCCCGATCAAGACTCTTATGCCATTAATGATCGTCCGGTGTCTCATATTGCTTCACACATTGATTACACAGATAGCCCCCCACCCCCAGACCCCAATCAAGCTTAATCTTAATAAACACCCCAAAGACACACCATCGAGATTAATATGTAAACATTTGTTGTAGAGAAATGTCCCGGCCAAAAGGCTGGTTTCTCCTAAATTAAAACAAAAAAAATAACATTAATCCTCCATTACAAACCCCCATGCACTAGAATCACCTAATGAAAGCATAATTATGATCCTCGATCTACAGGAAAAATAAATATTATAAAATCACACCTAAATGGCACGAAAGGTCTTAACACAGGCAATGGAATGGGGCAAATGACCTTAAAATCGCCAAAACTAAATGAATGAACGTCTTGAAATCTCAAAACTAATAGGGCTTGACATAAGGGAGAAGGGGGTCCCCCTAAACAAAACTCCCCGTAAACAATACTTTCCCTTAGCAGAGCCGTTATTAACCCCTTCTGTACCAGCGACGTCCTTTTAACTTTATTCTGGCTACTATTAGACGATTTTATTCAGTTTCAAAAGGTTCTCCAGCAATTAATTACAGGCTTTGTACTATCTCACTTAACCCATTTTACTACCACATATCCTTCTTAAGCTGCACAAAATCCTCGAAACATAGCTGGAATAAAATAAAAAAGACGTCGCCGGTACAGAAAGGGTTAATGGACGAAATAACCTGAAAAATTACGCTACCTTTAGAAATGTGAAGCTAACTCGTGAACTTTCTGTAAACAACACTCATTCCCACAGTTTTCGTTCGGTATCAGGTGCTGCGAAGGGAAGAATTGTTTATTAGTACAAGCGTCAGTTACTTCCTGCTCCTGCTCTATCTATTAACCCTTTGAGGATCATGACGTGGTTTGGCAGTTTTCTCTGGACGATTTTATACAGCTCAGGAAGGATCTGCGGGGATCAAAAGGCTGAAGACTATTTAATTTAACCCTTTGACTTCAATATACCCTTCAATCAAATTGAAGACTGGTTGCTTCAAGGTTAGAAGTACAAGGGTCTATATGGAGAAAAAAGTTTTGAAGGATGAAGAGTTGGAGAGATGAAAGCTGGTGGGCTGACCACCTTGCTATGTCCATGGTTTGTTGTTGTCTTCTGAGCAGCATGCCACGTGGTGTTGGTGAGGAAAGGCCGTTGTTGTTGGTGAAGGTGCGCGATGATGGTTTTTTAGTCGTAGACGTAGTTTGGTTCCCCGAGATAAGGAGATGGTGTTCTTGTAGGCTCAACATCTCCATCTCCTTCATCTTCTATCCCCTCTACATCGACATCTTCTCCCATGGTGGAATCGGAGTAGTCGGATGCAGAGGAGGCTGCCACCGGATGTTCGATGGTGGCTGGTGATGGAGTGGAGGTCGAAGCTGGTCCTGCAGAGGTGATAGGTGGTGGTGGAGAGTCAGAGACTGAAGGTGGTGAGGTGGTCTTTGAGAGAGGCTTCTGGAGATCCAGACGCCTTCTCGGGTGGCTTCTTGGCCTCAGTAAATATACCCTTCCTAATCTCAACTCAATCGTCTAATGATAGCCAGATAAAAACAAATGTCAAAATGCGTTATTAGCCTCAAGGGGTCAACTAAGCAACAGTCTAGCGTCATATCGCCTCATCTGGCCTATTATTATTCGATACTGTCGAGGATTTATTTTGTCGCTACATTAACCCCCTTAATGTTTATAACGTATAACACGTTATAAACAATTAATTGTGTCCATTATTAGACGAACTTGTGGGAGCTGGACAGTTAATTATTTTCCACTTTTATTGCTAGAGTTCCCTTCTAAATTACTTAACATTGTCTGGTGATAAACAGAATACAGCGTTAAAATGCGTCCTCAAATATTAATTTAGAAGCCAACGAACAAAGAACTAAATGCAAACGTCATATAGTGTAAGACCTGCCTGAAGGAAAAGATAGATATATAACACAATAATTCAATATATTCAATAATATTACCTCTTTAACCTAGCCTAATTTTGTTACATCTCTTATGTTATAGTTTCATCGTACCATATAACCAGCGTGACAGCTAAACATGATCGTAAATATTCTACACTAAGCTAATTTCACCACCTTTGACTACAGCAAATCAAATGATAGTTATCTAATGCTATCTTGCCTTGTTTCACCTAATCTAACCCAATTATTCCTAACATAGCAAAATTCATAAGAACATAAGAAAATGGGAGTCTGCAGAAAGCCGGTTGGCCCACACAAGGCAGATCCCTCTCACATGAGGTTATAGGCATGTGATAAAGAGTCGCTGGAACTCCTGTTTCATTTGCTTGGCCTCTCTTACTGATTTTCTTTGTGCCTCATTTACACTGAGAGCAATCCAGCTAGCTCTCACAAACACCTCCTCCTCCTATCCACTTCACTACACTAAACATGCACACCACACTTCATTCCTCCACACCAAAATTAAAAAAACACAAAATGATGAATTTTAGCCCAGCCTCGGAGTCCCCAGGGGGGGGGGACCATAAATGCCCCCTCACCCGACCGACCACCCCTGACGTCTCCACCCAATTACCTGGACCTCGGCCTGTTACTCTTTCTATTAATTTCTGCAACATTCGCGGACTTTCCTCTAACTTTCACTCTGTTGAGCACCATCTCTCCTCCTACAAACCTGATCTTCTCTTCCTCACTGAAACTCAAGTGTCTGTAGCAACATCCAGCAACCCCTTCTCTGTATCCTCCTACTTTCTCTATCCTAGTTTCAAAGCCAAAGGCGGATGTTGTGCATATGTGCACAACAAACTCACTTGCTCTCGTGTTCCTTTTCGACTCCTCTGAATTCTCAACTTTATGGCTCAAACTTTCCCGTCATTCTCTTACTAAATATTTCTGTGCTGTCTATCTTTCCCCTAACTCTACCAACTTTCCTAAATTCTTTGACTATCTAAACTCTACAGTGGAACACATTCTATCCATTTCTCCTTTCTCAGAAATCTCCATCTTAGGAGATTTCAACGTTCGCCACCGCCAATGGCTCTCCTCTCACACTACTGATCCACCTGGTGAACAAGCCTACGTCTTTTCTATCCTAAATGACCTAGAGCAGTTAGTTCAGCAACCCACCGTATCCCGGATCGCAATCGGAGATCGGCCCAACATTCTTGACCTGTTTCTAACTTCTAACCCTTTTCTTATACTGTCGATCTTTTCTCTCCTTCTCCTTTGGGCTCCTCCGACCATAAACTTATCTCTGTCACCTGTCCTATCTCTCCAGTACAGCCACCCCGGCCCCCTAGCCGGCGGCGCTTGTGGCACTTTGGCGCTGCCGACTGGGAGGCTCTTCGGCAGTACTTCTTTGATTTCCCATGGATGATTTTTCTGCTTCCATGGCCGAGGACCCTCGGAGAGTGCTGAACGCATTACCGAGGTAATCCTATCGGGCATGGAAGCATACATTCCATTCTCTTCTCTCAGACTAATGCTAAAAATCTTGGTTTACTCACGCCTGTTCTACTGCTGTCCCGCAATAAGGAGGAAGCATTCAAACGGTACCGACGCCTTAAAACTCAAGACTCTCATTCTTCATATGTTTCTGCCCGGAATCAAGCCAAATCTGTTCTTCGACTTGCCAAACACTCTTTCATCAATAATAAATGCACTGAACTATCCAACTCTAGCACTTCCCAAGATTTCTGGCATCTAGCCAAAAAACCTCTCCAACAATTTATCTTCCTCGTCTTTCCCTCCCCTTTCCCACTCTGATGGCACAACCATCACTTCTTCCTCTGACAAAGCTAAACTCTTCGCTCAAACTTTTGCTAGAAACTCCACCTTGGATGATTCCGGTGCTATTCCTCCCTCTCCGCCCTCCTCTCTCTTACTTATGCCTAATATCCTAATCTCTTCTAAAGATGTACTTTCTACCCTCTCTGGGCTTAACACTAATAAGGCGTATGGTCCGGACGGTGTTCCTCCTGTTGTTCTCAAAAAACTGTGCTTCCGTGCTGACTCCCTGCCTAGGCAAACTCTTTCGTCTCTGTCTATCCTCTAACGTCTTCCTTTCATGCTGGAAGTTTTCTCACATTCAACCTGTCCCAAAGAAGGGTGACCGCTCTCAACCCTCCAACTATTGTCCAATTGCTCTTATCTTGTCTTTCTAAAGTTTTTGAAACTATTCTTGCTTCCAAAATTCTTAAGCATTTCTCTTCTCATAATCTGCTCTCAGATCGCCAGTATGGCTTCCTTAAGGGTCGCTCTACTGGTGATCTTCGTTCATATCTTACTACTAACTCTTGGTCATCCTCCTTTCGGGACTTCGGTGAGGCTTTTTCTATTGCACTAGACATATCGAAAGCCTTCGATAGAGTCTGGCATAAATCGTTAATTTCTAAACTACCCTCCTTCGGTTTCTATCCCTCCATCTGTGCCTTTGTCTCTAATTTCCTTTCCGGCCGTTCCATAGCTGCGGTTGTGGACGGCCATTGTTCACTTCCTCACCTTATAAACTCCGGTGTTCCTCAGGGCTCTGTCCTATCTCCTATTCTCTTTCTAATTTTTATAAATGATCTCCTTAACTGTACCTTAATTCCCATCCATTCATACGCAGACGACTCAACCTTACACTACTCCATTACTTTTTCAGAACGCCCCAGCCAGCAATACCTCAACGACAAACGTAATGAAGCCATAGAACTCTTAAATTCTGATCTAAATACTATTTCCAATTGGGGCAGAGAAAACCTTGTTAACTTTAATGCTTCCCAAACCCAATTTCTCCATCTATCTACCGGTCAGGATCTCCCAGCGGACTATCCTTTGTTCTTCAACAATACAAAAATCAACCCTTCATCTTCTCTCAATATTCTTGGTGTCTCTTTTTCTTCTGCTCTCATTTGGAAGGACCATATTACCAGTCTTGCTAAGGCAGCCTCCCAGAAGCTGGGTGTGCTCAACCGCCTTAGGGGGTTCTTTTCCCCTGCACAGCTTCTTGCTCTGTACAGGGGCATAGTGCGCCCTTGTATTGAGTATTGTTCACATGTGGGGGGAGGTTCCTCTCACACCGCTCTCCTAGACAAAGTTGAAAGGAAGGCCTTTTGTATCATTAACTCCCGTTCACTCACCAACTCTCTGCAATCTCTCTCTCTCCGCCGCAATGTTGCATCTCTCTCGCTATTCTATCGCTACTATAATAATCAGTGTTCCTCAGAGCTATCCCAGTGCATACCACCTCCTTTACGTAGGGCACGTGGTACCCGTCTTACAACTCAATCCCACCCCTACTCTGTGCAACTCTCCAACCCAAGAGTGAAACGTTACTCTCAAACTTTCTTCTACTCAATATCTGAGCTCTGGAACTCTCTCCCAGAATCAGTCTTTCCCTCTTCCTATGACTTAAATTGCTTCAAACTCCGTGTGTCCAGGCATTTTGGCTCGAACGTCCCTTGATTTTGGCCCTGTCACTCTTTCAACTATGGGGGAGGCACTCGCTATAGGCAGTTATGCCTTTTGCCTCCCTCAATCACATAGAAAAAAAAAAAAAAAAAAAACAAAAAAACACATAACCCCAATTTTAAGGTCTAATTATAGGCCCAGCTCACTAACACCATGAGGACCAACCTCACCAAAACGGTCAGATGGCAACATAAGAAAATGGGGGTCTGCAAATCGCCAGGCGATTAGCCCACACGCGGCAGATCCCCCTCACACCCAACATATTTCATCATCTACCGTAACATAACAAAACCCAAGATAACTGGGCCTATTCTAACCTCTCTGATCTAATTAATTTATATATAGTTCAGCTTATCGTGAAAAAAGAGGTATTTTGGCTGCCTAATGTGAATCCGAATTTAATTCTCCACATATTTTCCACTATAATGTTAATACAAATGACACATCACTTTTGTCTTAATATTTTATATACTGTATATATATACCGGTATATATATATATTTTTTTCTATGGAAGTGAGGGAGACAAAAGGCAAAGCTGGCTGAAGTGAGTGCCTCCCCAGAGTTGAAAGAGTGACAGGGCCAAAATCAAGGGACGTACGAGCCATAATGCCTGGACACACGGAGTTTGAAGCAATTTAAGTCATAGAAAGAGGGAAATGCTGATTCTGGGAGAGAGTTCCAGAGCTCAGCTGTTGAATAAAAGAAAGACAGAGTAATGATTCACTCTTGGGTTGGAGAGTTGCACAGAGTAGGGGTGGGATTGTGTTGCAAGACGGGTGCTACGTGCTCTACGAAGATGAGTCAGTTTACACTGGGATATCTCTGAGGAACATTGATTATTGTAGTAGCGATAGAATAGCGAAGAGAGAGAGATATTTTTTTTCCAACTACTCCCTCTCGGGCATAGGCTTAGAGCCTGTACATTCAACCGTTCTACATTGAACGGTGAAGCCCGTGAGGTCTCGTTCCAGTCTAGGGTATGAGACATGTGAAGCACTTTTTGCTGCAACCAGCCCCAGCCATCTTGCCTTCGCAGGATGTATGGAGCTTGAAGCAGCCCCATCTCTGAAGCTGCCTTGTTCCAGTGCTTCCCTGTCTCACCTCCTAGACTCAGACCCTCACTCTCAGAACGCCACCTATTGAGTAATGAACTCGCTAGGCAATGCTCCCCTATACCATATTTTGAATATGGGAATATTCATATAGTGCTACTTAATCAGGGAGCCATGAGGGTATTTATTTGGTGTTTCGGTGAACGTTGTGGTAATGCACTGATAATAGGTACAGCACAAATTCCATCCCAATAATATCTTCCAATTGACATATTGGGATTCGAACCCAGGTCCATTGGAATACCAATTCATTGGCAAGACCACTCCACCACACCTCCCCTATGAGAGTTGGTGAGTGGACGGGAGTTAATGATAAAAAAGGCCTTCCTTTTTACTTTATCTAGGAGTGCGGTGTAAGAGGATCCTCCCCACACATGTGAACAATACTCAATACAAGGATGCACTGTGCCCCTGTACAGAGCAAGAAGCTGTGCAGGGGTAAAGAACCCCTTGAGGCGATTGAGCACACCCAGCTTCTGGGAGGCTGCCTTAGCAAGACTGGTAATATGGTCCTTCCAAGTGAAAGCAGACGAAAGAGAGACACCAAGCATATTGAGAGAAGATGAAGGATTGATTTTTGTATTGTTGAAGCATGAGGGATAGTCCTCGGGGAGTCCAGGACAGGTAGTAATATGGAGAAATTGGGTTTTGGAAGCATTAAAGGCAACAAGGTTTTCTCTGCCCCAATTGGAAATAGTAGCTAGATCAGAAGATAAGTGTTGTATGGTTTCATTACGTTTGTTTTTGAGGGATGGCTGGCTGGCACGTTCTGGAAAACTAATAGTGTAAGGTAGAGTCATCTGGCGTATGAATGGATGGGATTGGGGGTACAGTTGAGAAGATCATATATGAAAATAAGAAAGATAATGGGAGATAGGACAAAGCCCTGAGGAACACCGGAGTTGATAGGATGAGGAAGTGAGTGATGGCCGTCCACAACCGCAGCTATGGAATGGCAGGAAAGGAAATTAGAGACAAAGGCACAGATGGAGGTATAAAAACCGAAGGAGGGTAGTTTAGAAATTAAAGATTTTTGCCAGACTCTATCGAAGGCCTTCGATATGTAGTGCAATAGAAAAGGTCTCCCCGAAGTCCTGAAAGGAGGATGACCAATAGTTAGTGAGATATGAAAGAAGATCACCATTAGAGCGACCCTTAAGGAAGCCATACCGGTGATCTGAGAGTAGATTATGAGAAGTGAAATGCTTAAGAAATTTGGTAGCAAGAATAGTTTCAAAAACTTTAGAGATACAGGAGATGAGAGCAATTGGACGACAGTTGGAGGGTTGAGAGCGGTCACCCTTCTTTTGGACAGGTTGAATGAGAGCAATTGGACGATAGTTGGAGGGTTGAGAGCGGTCACCCTTTTTTGGGACATGTTGAATGAGGGCAAACTTTCAGCATGAAGGGACGACGTTAGAGGAGAGACAGAGACGAAAGATTTTGACTAATATACAATAGCACATAGATTTTATGTGAGCTTCACCTCAGAGCTCTCCCAGTGTATACCACCTACTCTACGTATGGTACGTACACCATAAAAAAAAACAGCACATGCAGAAAAGACATACAGACCCACGTTTTCTTATGTTGCCATCTGACCGTTTTAACAGTTTATTTTGGGTATCATTAGACGATTTTATTCAGATTCGGAAGGAATTGTAGGAGTCAGGGGATGACACATTTGACTGCTAGAGAACCTTCTAAAACTGAATAAAATCGCCTAATGATAGCCTGAATAAACTGTCAAAGCGTGTCATATGATCCTCAGGGGGTTACTTAAGTGAAATGAACCGAAGAATCAGAGTGACTCAAAAACTTCTTTACTAAATTGACTGTTGTAGCCTATATTGAATTCCGCTTAAATGAAGCTTAACCCATTCAGTACCGGTGGCATATTTTTCATTATATGCTTGCAATTATTAGATGGTTTTATTCCTCTTAGCAATGACGTCTGCCAATTAAAAGGCTTTTAGCTACCATATATCCTTCCTAAGTATCATAAGGTCTTCATAATGTAACTGAAATCAAATAAAAAGACGTCCCCGGTATTAATGGGGTTAATAGTCAATGCATGATTCATATGTTGTCATCCAATTGATGTAGGTAACTGGAGCCCAAAAGACATAGTAGCAAAAACCTATAATACAATATAATAATATAATAACATAACTATAAATATAATATAATAATATAATAACATAACTATAAATATAATATAACATAAACATATAATACAATATAATATAATAACATAACTATAAATATAATATAACATAAACATCCCAAATCAAACGCGACCTAATATACAGGCCGTTCTTAAATAGATTATAGTTTATCGAGACCCATTAATTATTACCCAGGTATATAATCCCATCAATCATATGCCAAATTTTATCCTTAATTAATTATATTGCCAGGCGATTTCATGATGCTTAGGAGGGGATCAACGGGTTAAAAACTATCACCTATCCATCTAACATTGACAAGGGAAATACAATCGTCATGGGATACCTATAATAAAATGGAACTTGACTTAATTTAATTGAAACGGTTAATAGATTTACTAACTGATAGATTTGCATATAATATTTATAATGCGCAGGATATACATGACATCAAGAACCGGTATCCGGATATCATTATCAGATTATCAGATTATAATAAAATTATAACGATCATATCATATGGTAGTATTTTAGTACTGATAATTAACCGAATACAATTATTTACGTTTGTACATTATTTTGCCTATTATTATCGCTCACTTTGTACATAATATGTGTAACATAATGGCATACAGAATCAGGTCTAATTTGCAAATTCCACGGGATTCTTTGATTTTCATATTTCTGTTCTGTTCACATTAACATTAGTTTTAATAGTATTCTATATGACTTGTTACAACGAATGCCCTACATAATTTTACGTTAGTATGCGAATTGTCTCGTAAATATGTCTTTTGACATTCTGTAACTTACGTACTGCATAGTAACTTGTCAAACGTTTGTTATTTTACCAAAACATTACATATCCCACCCACCTCAACATGTGCCCCTTCCTCAATAACAATATGAAGCTCACTTGACCTTTCCTCCACCAAAACCAAAAAACTAAGGAAAACAAGAATTACTATCTTACATTAACCACAATATTAGGGGTGCCCAACCCCGAAAGGAGTTGAAATAGGGGAGCTATCCCCCCGCCAAAGGCGGCTTTCTAGGGCCTTTCCTAGCTGATGCTGAGAGGATTGGGTTCTAGTCATGTGGTGATGGGCTGGTCTATCGGAGTGAGAACTGAGCGATCTCTGCCATACCCATAGCTTACTCTGATTGTTCCTATTACTTATATATCTTCTAGATCTCAAGTGGCGGCGTCATTTCCGTGGATTGACCTCCCTACTGCCAACCTAGAAGTTGGCAGATTGGGATCCAAAGCGTCACATTTTTCCCTTGCCCCTCAACTTTCCCTTCATAATTGCTGAGGGGCACAGGGCCTTGGGTGGGGCTTTGGTTTCCCGGGCGTTTCCGCACCTTCCTCAGCTCCCTGCCTTGGAGTGGCTTCGGTCACCCGGGCTTTGTTAGTGGTAAGCAGGGAGGATTTTGTGGGGGCGCTCGTTTATGGACTTGGCCTTGCTCGAGACCTTGGGGCTGTTCGGCCAGACAGCCTGGGGAACAACAACAACAACAACAACAACCACAATATTTGGCACAGGCAAAAACAAACAAACACACAATATAATGAATAAATAGAAAGATAAATAAATCAATACATACATTGAAAACAATATGTATTAAAATAAAAGTGCATAAAGTTGCAATGGAGAATACTGGAGCTTAAGCCGGTAACAGTGTGGTAATATACTATGCAAAGGCTAATGCCCTGCAGGAACAGAATCAATACCCCCTCGCCCGGCCCTGAAGAAGAAGAATGACTCGGACCACCAGGCACATTAGCCAAATGAAAAATCATACCGAATTTTATACATTAAAAAAAAAAGAGAGAGAGAGTGAGAAAGAGAGAGAGAGGTAGACAAGTAAGTAACCACAGCTGAGGGAAGATTTATGATGTATAATAAGGTGGTTGGCGATACCATTTGTGCCGCACTGGTTGATGGATAGATTTGTTCTCAATTTGGCCGGGATTGATGGAGAAAACAACAGGACAACGGGTGGAGAGCGATGGAGGAATTGCAGAAGAAACATGAACACAATACTATATATAAACAAATTGAAACATAAACAACACATGAAGAGAAAGCGTAGAACTAGCAAGCTAGAACAAAACCATAGCAAAAGAAAAGAACACATTTTAGCCAAGTGTTTTGGCAAATATGAATAATCTTAAGCATGGAAACAAAGTTGGAGGATGTAACTAAGGAAAACCAAGGACAGACGAAAAGAAAGCCGACGGATAACATTTAGATCTTTGTAGGGTACAGCATAGACTAATACACTCTAAACACTCGTTTCAACACACACACACATACGGGCACACGCACACACACACACACACACACGGGCACACACACACACAGGCACATTAACAAACACACTAAATCACACACACAACCACAAGCACTTACACAAACACACACATACACAAACACACGCTAAAGCACACACACACACACAAAGTAGTGAATGATTGAAAAGGTCCAAAGCATATCTCAGCCCAGCAGTTACCAAGGGCATCAGACTCTCCATAAGCGGACACAACAGTTATAATCTACAGTCTTCCAAAGTTGAGCTCATGAATTCACAGGCGGTAAGGAGTTTTTACGGCCAAAGTTATGGAGTATATCACCTCGAGAACTTTGGACGGCCACAGAAAAATACGCGGCGGAGATTTGGATTCTTACCTTGAAGAATGGAGTAGCTGGGAGACGAATACGGATGTGATGTGAAGGAATATAGTGCCTACCTTTTATGACGATGCTGATTTCAGGTGTTGATTGGTACATGGTAGACGCACTCCTTTGTTCTCTCTGTCGACGAAAAGAACAAAATGTAGGGTACTTAGGCTTCTTTATATTGGCATGATGTGATAGGTTGATATTAACAATAATGAGAGAGAGTGAGAGTGAGTGAGCTATTAAAATAATGTGTGTACTCTTTCTAGCTTGTATTTTGTAACAGTCTCAAATAACGCTTACAAATGCCATATTTACCTGATGTATTACTGAGGGATATTTGCATAGCTTCTTCTTAATAAATATAAGTAACATAATGTTTGCATTTTAAGTGTTTGCATAATATAGAAGTTATTTTTCAATAAAGTAATAGTGTCTTCTAGACATGTTTGTTTATCAAAGTGTTATGCAAAATATGTTTAAAAGCGACCGACCACTATGCACAGGTACCTTATCTTCAGTATTCTTTATATACCCCCTCCGCTCCTCACCTATCTATTCCCAAAGCCGCATTCCATATTGCTTTGTTGATGGTTTAAGATCATGTAAATACACGAAAATATAATTCAAACTTTTCAAAAATGTAATCAATTATATGCATTAATTCTGGTCTTGATGGAAGTAACACGATGTTCAAATGCTCTCTCTCTCTCTCTAATGCTCTCTGTCTCTCTCTCTCTCTCTCTCTCTCTCTCTCTCTCTCTCTCTCTCTCTCTCTCTCTCTCTCTCTCTCTCTCTCTCTCTCTCTCACACACACAAATATCTAAATACTAGTTATATTATGCCTATTTACATTTCCAACTTGAGGTATATTTAGTGTTTCGAGACAGAAGCGTTCATTACACATTGAATTAATTTAACAATAATATAATTAATCACTCATCCTTATTATGCCAAAACAATCTTCACCCCTATATTTTTATTAATTATATTTTGTTTCAGTTTAGCAAATACCGGTATCTATCCTCTCTATTTTAAATTGGCTATATCAAAAAATATCTCTGCTTCAGCAACGAGAATCAGCCTTCCTTCCATCTGACTTGCATTGTGCCATCATATAAACCTTCCTTTCTTGTTTTCTTCTAAATATTTTCGCCTGCACCCCACACATACAAATCCTCACCAGGTCACATTATACCCATCCTTACTTCCTCTTCCTCTTTTGTACCACCCTACTCTCTCTCTAATGAGCTTACCCCATTATGCCCAAACAATTATTCTTTGTCAATTCTCTCTAACGTATGGTAATAAGACTCAATGTAATTATTCCCTCGTATATTTTTTTAAAACTCAAATTAATACATCCGATTTTCCTCATTCTATCGGGGGGATAGAATGAGGAAAATCGGATGTATTAATTTGAGTTTTGCAAACGTTCAAACGTTGCAAACGTTCTCGCAATTGTCTCCCTTGTTAGCCAACGAATATACAACTTTTCCTCCTCGTACTCACACATACTATATACCAATCTATACCTTCTCCCCAACCCCCGCAACCCCCGCACAATCCTCCCCTGAAGCCTCCCCACCTCACCTGCAGCACACCTGAACATTCTCCGGCTGCTGATTGTCACCCAACCAGCGTCTTGATGGATGAAGTGCGAGGGAGACGAGTGGTTGTGCAGGGATAAGTGTGATGGATTACGAGTGTGAGATTGATAATGCGTCGGGGATACATGTTCCCTCTATATTAATATACCGAAATGGAGCCCCTTATTTTTTGTTCTCGATCTTCGCTCGGTTTCTGCGCTCTTCAGTACGGTAGTGGCAGTGGTGGTGTTGCTCTAGACCAAGTGAATAATTATGAGGATGAGTTTTGCTGTAAGACTTGTTTGTAGGATTGTACATGCTCCCGAACTTTCAATTGTATATTTTTGCAAACTAAAATCGTTTGAGCCTGTTGTAACAAAATTAAAATATATTGCACAATTTATATTATTGATCAGTGTATTGATCAGTGTGTGTGTGTGTGTGTGTGTGTGTGTGTGTGTGTGTGTGTGTGTGTGTGTGTGTGTGTGGGTGTGTGCATGTCAGTGTGTGTGTGTGTGTCAATATGCCATGCATGTGGGTGTGTCTGTGTTTGCGTGTGTATAATTAAACTAATGTGTATATTTTTGTGTGTACTATATGTAGCATTTGTATATATATGTATGCACATTAATTTGAATTGTTATGCAAAAAAAAACCTATGAACACATGTATACAATAATACTATTAACATATATTGAAGAAAATATTCAAAATTGAGATACTAAAGTGAATTAGCAGTAGCAATGGTAGTCAGATGAAGAAAGAGGAGTGAAGTTGAATAACTAAATATTCTTCCTTTATTATCACTGTATCTACAACTTCTGCTTCCTCACTATGACCGTGATAAGGCTGTTCAACGCCACACACTGATAACGGTAACAGATAACAAGACAAGTGGGTTACGGGAAGGGCTTCAGATAACGAGAGATGATAACATAATAAATTAATCTTACGAACGAAAATATGATTATTGGATTAGTTATTGGGATATGATAGAATGTAATCATATTGGTTTTCTCGTTCTCTTATTTGAGTGTCACTTAACATTAAACATAGGTATTATAGATAAAATTGATATTGGTTTATATAGATATGTATACTGTGAAATGTTGTTCATAATTACGTTAAATTGGTTCAATATTTTACTTTTATAAACAACTCAATAATTAAGGAAATGAATATCAGTAAACTAACCTTACTTAGCCAACTATAATTAAGTAACTTTATATATAATACGTAATAAAAGCATTTAACCCAAAAACTTACTTTAGTTGTATTATTATCAATATCTGTTCATGAATATTATACACACAAAAGTTGATATACAATACACCTTCGGAATTAACCATAATAATTCTTCCACATATGGCATAATTATGGTATTCTTTTAATAATATATGTAATAGTGAGTAAAATTCTTTGTAGCATTACTACATTCTAATGTGTTTCTGCTCTGGATAAAACAATGTTTTCGCTACTACCACGACGCACGACCTTCTACTATTTTACGATTTAGTGAAAACACATACGTTAGTCAGATTAGCTGTGCCATTTCATTATAGTTAGTTGACATGTTATCGTTTGCATTTTACCTTTACTTCTGCTTTGCTGCCAACTAAACTTATTTTGTATTTCTTCTTCTTCACATTTTGTCACTATTAGTGAAGAGCAAAACACAGCCGTATTTGACACAAATAACATTTACCGTAAGAGTTAGTATCACTATTGGAATGAAATCGACGTCATGCTTGCTGATCTTTACTAGAGGGCATCTGGTATGATATTACAATAATTAAAACAATATATATACTCTACATTTGTTCTGGTATTATCACTAAAGATAAGTTCAGACCAAGTATAACCCCTCCTCTTCTTCTCGTGGCCTATGATAACTGTATCCCTAAGCAAACTTTACTGTTTCCATCTTATCGCTTGTACTTTTCCTCACTGTAAACTAGCTATACTATACTAATTTCCTCACTGTAAACTAGCTATACTATACTAATTGTCCTCACTGTAAACTAGCTATACTATACTAATTTCCTCACTGTAAACTAGCTATACTATACTAATTGTCCTCACTGTAAACTAGCTATACTATACTAATTTCCTCACTGTAAACTAGCTATACTATACTAATTTCCTCACTGTAAACTAGCTATACTATACTAATTTCCTCACTGTAAACTAGCTATACTATACTAATTTCCTCACTGTAAACTAGCTATACTATACTAATTTCCTCACTGTAAACTAGCTATACTATACTAATTTCCTCACTGTAAACTAGCTATACTATACTAATTTCCTCACTGTAAACTAGCTATACTATACTAATTTTCCAAAAAGAAAGATGAATAGTAATTGTCAATGTCCCAACCATTACGATACCGTTTACATATATTATATGTAACTAATTATTCTTAATAAAACAACTATTAATGCACACACCTTGTCATAAGCTTTTGTCCAGCGATCAGTGTATGAGCTCATTGCACATTATTCATAACCTGTCTGACCTAAGGTGATCTGAATTTGCAAACCCTTGATTAATTTCCATCTTGAACATTGCCAACACTTTACTTAACTGATTTATGAATAACTTTTGAAAGCGTCGATCATAAACACATTGGTTATACACTCTATTCGTACAGTGTTCTTATGTCTGTATATACCTTCATCCAATGTTTCCTGTTTGCTTATAGTTGAATTAGTTGATTGCATGGATGGCTGCTAATTATACTCTTCTTGTGAATATATATTAATTCCAGTGATCCTTGGGATTATGTACAATAACCCATATTCTTATTCCAATTTTACCCACTTGTATACTAATGTTGAGCGGTACTTGAAAAGTAGACAGAATGGATAAAAAAAAAAAACATCTGAGGAAGAGCACTTTATTGACAACGTTTCGCAGATAGCTTCATCAGGTCACTGATGAAGCTATCTGCGAAACGTTGTCAATAAAGTGCTCTTCCTCAGATGGTGTTTTGTATACTAATGTTTCACCTTCACGATCACACATTCTTCAAACAGCATTGCTTTGTGATGATTAAAAAAACTTATTTGTACACTGATATTTCTCACATCTATAAATGAGGAGAGATAATTTAATTTACAGAGAATGACGCACTCATTTGCTTCATCTCTCGGAAGTCTAGAACACACAGTAAATACTCCACAATGTTTGACCGATATTTTCATTAAGATATAATTAATTAATATGCCAATAATCTTCCGCGAAAATATATGCTCAACGTACTAAGTTCCTCCCCCAGGTTCATGTTCTTTGTATGCTACTTTGATTAACTTTGTGTTTTTCGATAAACTGTGTGGTGGTGGTGATTGTGTTTCTTCTTTATTAAAAAACAAGACTCATATAATCTTCAACTTACCAAATTATCTCCTCTAAAACAATCACAACATTGATTAATTATTTTATTTTTTGCAATTATGCAAAACTTTGTTTATCAACACTTTGGCTATTAATAACAATGTCATTGTACAGTCACGGCGGTAAATTGTGGACGAGTGGATCAACCATAATTATGTACTCGACGCACGTGTATCACATTCGGAGCTTATTGACTATTAATGCACTTGTTTCACTGGAGTCGGGCCGACTGAACCACCGAGGAGGGAATTTGTTCGAACCCACTTCCGATGTGTAGATAGAACTTTGGTACACCACCTGGTCTACGACTTACCGCCGTGATTGTACTTCTGAAATATTAATGTAAGCTTACCATATACAGAGAGTAGGTAACGTGCTCATATCGACATACTCTGACCAATATGGTGGTCAGTTTTTAAAGACAAAGGTGAACATTTTCTAATACTCAATCCTTTACAAAAGCATAAACTATTGAATAACATAGATATCAACCACCCATATTACTTATCACGATTGCAATTCAATCAGTCTTGGCGTCTGCCACCATTTTGAATGTGTTGCCATAAAAAATAGTTTGAAGATACTTTCAGTATATACAATTTGACCATTCCTATTCTTCAAATACAGAAATCTATAAGACAATGGCTTAAACAACTGGACACAAATTCGCGTACGAGAACGGATAAACTAAAATATATATGCATTCGCTTAATGGATAAGAACGCTACAGAAAAACAATAGGAAGGCGTTATGGAAAACACAAAAGTAACAAGATATATTGTTAGTTTGTGTGATAGAAAGCTACATACTGTCGACTCATACTTAAGACTCTTATGGTGTGTGTGTGTGTGTGTGTGTGTGTGTGTGGAAGAGAGAGATAGAGCAGATTGTTTGCTTAATATACACACTATGTACAATACAAAGGCACATAAAGAACCAGGAACAGGCCCACATGAGTTAATAGATGAATTAATTAGATCCATTAGATTATTTCATTCCATTAGAAATGCCACTTTCAGCAGATTCATTATTAATACTATTGTTATTATGTATATACCCACGTATATATACAGTATATATATATATATATATACACCATCCCTCTCTGACCAAGTTTTGACCATATGGCACTATGATAGAACAGACTTGAAAGCTCTTCAAAATTGATTCATAGACATTCCCTGGACTTCTTTATTTTCTACATTCAAGATGTTATACGAAGTGGATGGAAACAGTTATCCCCTATCAAATGTATAGTAATAGTAATGAGATTTCAAATGTAAAAGATCTAATTATAATCTCCCTTAATATAATAATAATTGTAATAATGACGTGATTGAGTTGCATTTGTAGACCATGCGACAGCTATGTTATGTATGATCAAATTAAGCATTATAAGCTTTGGAATAATTTCATTTAACTTGTATTAATGAAACAAAAATGATTGTCATACTATATAAAAAACAGGATTTATATTGATATAATGTGGATGAAGAACCTACAGTGCATGGCTGTTGAGATGGCGTATCCTGTAATAAGTAATACGTTGTGAAATATCACTGTTTACACATACATTTGGGAGATTGTAGACACCAATCGAGCAGGGCAAATCCCAGGGATAAGCATGTGATGATAAGGAGTTGCTGAAACTCCTGTTTCATTTGTCTGGCTTCCTTCACTGTTTCTGTGTGTGCCTCACCTCACAGAGAGTAATCCAGTTGGCTCTCACAAACACCTCCTCCTCTTATCCATTTCACTTCACTAAACAAGCACACCACTCTTCTTTTCAATATTGTACACCAAAACCAATTTGGCTCATTCACTCTCTCAAATATTGGTGAGACACTTTTTACAAACAGCTTTGCCTTTGTCTCCTTCATACACATAGCAAATATAACAGAGAGAGAGAGAGAGAGAGAGAGAGAGAGAGAGAGAGAGAGAGAGAGAGAGAGAGAGAGAGAGAGAGAGAGAGAGAGAGTGTGAGAGAGCACTATAGCTGACATCCTGGGTGGCGGTCGAGGGAGATAAGAGCAGAGGTGACAGGGAGTTGAGAGAAGTGGGCAGCCCCCGCCTCGTCTTTCAGAGCTGAGTTTTCTCTGTTTATTTGGCCTGGGTGAGTTTTTCTTTAACGGGGGGTAGAGGGGGAGAGAGTAGTGTTGAGGCTGTAACATATATATATTTGTACTTGGTTCTGAACATATTAGATAAAGTAGACTGTAAGATACACAATTATTTATACTACACTTCCGTCCATAAATAGCTGTTACAGAGCTGCTAGTAATTTTGATATTATTCATATAATAATTACTGTACATGAAAATGGAAAACTCAACAAAATATGTTAACAATTCAAAGCATCAGTTAAAGCTGTATAATTTGCTTCCTAATATATTTTCATAAATGTAAAAACATATATACATTATAATGATATACTTCCTGTATCAGTAACCCAGCTATTTATATGAACATCCGTACAACATACATACGTAGGTAGACAGATGCCTAGGCAAAGAGACATACCTGTAAACTTTATAGAGCTCGATAGATTCATATGAATAAATAAACAAAAGATAGATTGATTGAAAGACTAAAATATGTAGATACACAGACATATGGATACACTATTAAAAGTTGAAAGCATGATCATTTCAGATTTATCATATTTGTTAATTATAAAGTAAGTCTTCAACACAATATATACCTTGGGACTAATCTAAGCTCCTGTACTTGGGATACTAAACATACTCTTGCATATACAGATTTTTTTTTTTTTTTTTTTTTTAAAGAGTGGAATGTTTGCAATACACAAATATAAACGGAGATTGTATATATATATATATAATCATATTGCCACTCTTGCTAAGTAGATTCCCAGAAGTTAGGTGTGCTCAACCGTCTCTGTGGATTCTTCACCACTGCTCTGTATAGGGGCACAGTGAGCTCATGTATTGAGTATTGTTCGCATTTGTAGGGAGGATCCACCCTACACACTTCTCAAGAGGGCAGAGTCAAAAGCATTCGTCTCGTCAACTCACTTCCTTTTAAAAATGCCCTACAATCTATCTCTATACACTGCAATGTTGCATCTCTCTCACTCTTCTACCACAATTACAATAACCAATGTTCTTCAAAGATTACTCAGTGTATACCTCCTCCCTTATGGAGAGAGGGGGGCACCCACCTTTTGACACACTCCCACCCATATTTTGTCCAACTCTCTAACCCAATACTGAACCAATTTTCCCAGTCTTTTTTTTCTACTCAACAAGTAAACTATGGCACTCTCTCCCTCAATCTGTCCTTCCCTCTTCCTATGACCGAAACTGCTTTAAACTCCGAGTGTCCAGACATTCTGGCTGTAACGTACCTTGAATTCTTTCTTTCAACTTTGAGGGAAACAATTGTTACAGGCAGCTTTGCCCTTGGCTCTCTCACTCATATAAAACACAAATACACACACACACACACACACACACATTATATATATATATATATATATATATATATATATATATATATATATATATATACTGTATATTCAAATCAATGCGTATATCCACTGTTTCTATAACCTCTTGTTTTTGTAACAGAAAGATCAACATTAGACAGTTATAATCATCTGTTTTATGGAAGGATTAGGAGTCGTGCTGAATTAATCCGCTAGCTAATTGATCTACTTCGTTAATTTTTCAGAGGTGCAGCAGCGAGTGAAGGAGACGATGGGGAGCCGACTACGTGTGTATTTTTACGACGAGGATGGTGGAGCCAGCTGGGGCCTGCTAGGGACACTACACTAGGACGTCCAGGATGAGGCGATGTTGGTTGTGTGGTTGTGTTTTATTTGTATAACTTATTATTGAACATGCAGTATACGTTTAACACTTACACTAACAAACGTACAAACACACACACATGCAAACATATATAAAACAACACGCAGGTACACATATGAGAAAGATAAAGGAGAGAGAATGAGCTTGTCATTAAGCTAAAGTACAATACACGGTGTGCACAGCCTTTATTTCAGATTCTAAACGATTTTATATTTCGTTGTAAATCCAGCCCATAGTTAACTTATAAAATGTTGATCAAGTCACAAGAATATCCTGGATAATAATTATTTACTGTATTAATATTATGTACATATATTTGCTATACCTACTCAAGTATCACACACATTAGGCTATACTGTATATCCTCCTGACTTCATTCATTCATATTTTTAATTTAGTAAATAATTGAGACTATATACTGTACAGTATATATACACATATATACAGTATATATATATATATATATATATATATATATATATATATATATAAACCATATCTAAGATATAAAACGATATCCAGTCCATCACGCCCTACGATGGTCTCCCGAATTCGGAGAGCCTTCTTTCCAAAACGCGACCGTGTTCCAAAAACCCAAAATAAATATGAGATATATAGACGAAACGGCCTAACGAAATGGGTCACGTCGCTCCCATTGTCGTTACATTTCCACACGCTTCATTTCCTTGGCCTCGCGTCATTGCCCCCGGTGAGTTCCAGGTTGGAAGTGAAAGGTGATGACTGTCTTCCGCTGAGAGGAATCCTGAGGGGAAAAATGAAAGCGGAGGGGAGGAAAAGGTATGGACACGTGAGAAAACAGAACAAAACTTAAAGGAGAGGAGTGGACATAAGAGAAAGACTATGAAATGAGAGCAGTGGAAAAGGGAAGGACACGAGACAAAAACAAAATGAAAAGAGTGGAAAAGGGAAGGACACGAGAGAAAAGAAACAACAAAAGGAGAGGAGTGGCAAAGGGAAGGAGACGAGGAAAACAAATGAAAGGAGAGGAGTGGCAACGGGAAGGCCACGAGAAGAGAAATATAAAGGAGAGGAGAGAAGTAGACGAGAGGATGAAAGATCGAAAGGCGACGAGGAGAGACGAGGCGAGGAGAATGGAAGGGAATGGCCAGTCTCCATGGGTTCTTTACCTCCGTACAGCTTCTTGCTCTGTATAGGGGCACTCTGTGCCCATGTATCAAGTATTGTTCGCATGTGTGGGGAAGTTTCACCCATACCGCACTTCTCGAAAGAGTAGAGTCAAAAGCATTTCGCCTCATGAACTCACTTAGTCATATTAGTTCCCTACAATTTTGTTCTATACGCCGCAACGTTGCATCTTTGTCACTTATCGCAATTACAACAATCAGTGTTCTTCAGAGCTCTCTCAATGCATACCCTCTCCCTTGTGACGAGTGTGAGGCACCCGCCTTTCAACACAGTGCAGTGCCACTCTTTTTCTGTCCAGCTCTCCAACCCAAGAGTTAGTAAACTATCTTAGTCTTACTTCTACTCAACTAGTGAACTCTGGAACTCTCCCTCAATCAATCTTTCCTTCATCCTTTTACTTATTTTCAAAGCTTAAACTTCGTGTTTTCTGATATGTTGACCCCAATGTCCCTTGCATTTGGCTCTCTGTCACTCTTTTGGCTTTGGGGGAGACACTCGTTACAGGCCTTTTGTCTCCTTGATACACATAAACAAAGTGTGAGAGCAAGATTAAAGGAGAAGGCGAGGTGGAAATGAGAAGAACAAAACAAATTGAAGCCGATAAGTAAAGAAAGCAAAGGTGACAGTAAAAGGTGATGGATGTCTTCTGGGTGAGGCGAAAGGGGAGGATGATACTAAGAAAATGAAGGGAGAAGATGGTAAAAGAAGAAAATATGAAGAGGAGAAAGCAAGAGGGTGACAGCTAGGGATGGAAAAGGAGGTGAATGTAAAGGCAATGGTTAGGGGCAATGGCTAGGCGAAGAAAGGGAACGGTTGTAGGAAGAAGATGAGAATGCTTAGGAGAGATGAACGAAGATGAATTAGGTACTAGAGGAAGAGGAAGGAGATATGTTTTGACGTTTGTTTTGGTGGAGAGTTTTTCAGGTGAAGGAGGGAAGGAGAGAGAAGATGAATGGACGGTTGTGGATAAGGAGAGAGAGTGAGAGATAAAAAGTCTAGATAGATAAATAGATAGATAAATAGATAAATAGATAGATAATTATATATATATATATATATATATATATATATATATATATATATATATATATATATATATATATATATATATATATATATATATATATATAGAGAGAGAGAGAGAGAGAGAGAGAGAGCATGGGGGGATGTGAGGGGTAGCATGCAGAGGGAAAAAGAGAGAGTTGAGGGTTAGGAAAGTGAAGACACAATTGCATGCTTCTGTGTGGGTGTTTGCTTTATTGGGTGTCTGTTGAGAAGTAAAGGAGCTGCCAGGACACAACACTAATTTTAGGTTATTAAAAATTAAATGACAATACATGAAGATCAACAATGAAGATAAACGAATTGAAAGAGTACCAGAAATATGATGGGAATCATATATATGAAATTATGAATGTTTGATAGATTAGAGTTAAATCATTAAATTATTGCACTGAAATTACACAACATTTAAGAGATAAAGTAATAACATCTGAAAGCATTAACTATAGTACAAATGTAATGGATAAATAGCCAAGGGGAGGTGTGGCAGAGTGGTCTTGCCACTGGACTGGTAATCCCATGGACCCGGGTTCGAATCCCAATATGTCAATGGGAAGATATTATTTGGGATGGAATTTGTGCTGTACCTAGTTTCAGTGCATTACCACAGCACACCGAAATGCCAAAACAAAATACCCTCATTGTTCCCTGATTAAATAGCACTGTATGAATATTCCCATATTCAAAATATGCTACAGGGGGGCAATGCCTAGTGAGTTAATTGCTCAATAGGTGGCGTTCTGAGAGTGAGGGTCCGAGCCTGGGGAGTGAGACTGTGAAGCGCAGAGGTGAAGCAGCTTCAGAGATGGAGTTGGGTTCGAGCCGTGGGTAGGTGCTTCGCATGTCTCACTCCCTAGACTGGAACAAGACCTCACGGGCCTCACCGTGTTCAGCGGTAGAGTGTAAAGGCTATCAGCCTATGCCCGAGAGGGAGTAGTTGGAATATAGAAAAAAAAAAAAAATGCAGTCAGGAGTATAAATGGCGATGCACCCATATGAGTCAGTATCGAATGCAAATGAGACAATACAGATCCCAAGGTTAAGGCCTTTGATATTGATATTGATATTGATTTGGTATTGATAAATACGCTCAATGTAATGAAAATTAGATGTTTTAGTACTTGGTTTTAAAGGTTCAAAGATGTGAGCTAGTGTAACTTTATATCCCCATGACTACATTTGATAAATTACTCCGAACGGTAAAAAATATAAATAAAATAAAATAAATACACAAATAGATGGGGGTCCCATAAGAAAAACAAATACAAAAACTGGGGAAGAAAAAATAACAAAATATAACATAAATAATAATAAAAAAATCTATTATGTTTATGAAAAGATATGCATGAATATTTATACAATATCTCCATGCCCAAAACTAAGAATGAATGAATGTGCATTCTCATAATTATTACATGAATATATAATAATAATAATAATAATAATAATAAACGGTTTATTAAAGAATGGCAGCCTCATGAGCTGAAAATACACATTTTACAATTTAGTGGATGAACATGAGATGTACAGATATGAGGATGGTAAGCTCAGTTTACAAACAAAATAAATAAATACAATAATGATGCATGTGCAGAATACAAATTATCATAAAATAACCATGAGAGTAAGTAACCATATAATATAAGTATATTTGTGTGTGTGTGTGTGTGTGTGTGTGTGTGTGTGTGTGTGTGTGTGTGTGTGTGTGTGTGTGTGTGTGTGTGTGTGTAAGTGTGTGTGTGTGTGTGTGGCAAGAAGGGGAGGGGTGGGTGGGGGGGATAGTAAGAAATCAAAATCTTCCAAAAATATCCCTCACATCCCCTCCATTTTTTTTCTCTCATTTCTTCTTTCTTTTTTTTCCAGACGATCAGTGGTGGGCGGACGGGGATAAATAGAAGCCGGGAATAGGACAGACGAGGATAAATGAGGAGGACAAAGGGAGGCAGGAGAGAGACGGATGGAGGCGGAGGAGACGCAAGAAGAAGAAGAAGAAGAGAGCGGGGGACAGGGATGGGGGGCGGGGGGCAAATCAGACTCAGCGATTTCAGAAAGGAGAGCTGCTGCTGCTGGTTAGTTGAGGCGAAGAAACATATCTGACGCACTCGATTTTCTCCTACATCTGACTTCGATTTTGTTCCTCCTTTCATTCACGATTCGTTTGTCAGACTGGCTATTTGTCTTCATCCAACACACACAAACGCATTACCCTTTTCCAATATAACTTCTCGTTTTTCACAATCTATAATTTTCTTTTCAACGTAAGCAAATGTCCCTTTCGAATGCAATAGCACTACAAAGTTTAAACCAGTTATCAGAATGCTCCAATATATTTACAGTTTTCCTGTGTAAGCAATGTGTATTATCAATTTTGTATAATTATATGCCAACTCTCCCTCAAGACATAGGCATGATTTAATCTAGGTATTTGATCGTTCGACACGACGAAGTCTGGAAAAGTGTTGACATCGAGTTTTGTAGCCGGATCGACGATAGTTTGGCTTATAAAACAAGTGGCGTGTAACTGTATGGTAGTAGAATTGATGATGGTTTGTTCGTCTTCCTGCACTCTCAGTTCTACTATCTTGTCAAGGCAGACTCAGAACACTCGTCTATTGAGCTTCTCACTAAGTACTGTTCCAACAGCATATGCTGCATATGGGTATACTCATATAGTGGTTATGTATCGGAAAGAGCAAGTTTTTATTTTTATTTTTTCGCATGGAAATATATTACACATTGGTACAGGTGATCTGAGGATAACTGTTACCGTGCAATATGTTCTTTACGTGAACCATTAATTATCCTTAATTTACATAGTTATTTATTTTGTTTGTATTGTAAGTCTTGATTTATTTTAAACTGATTTAGGAGTGGGACCGCGACAGTATACGTGATTAATAAATTAAGAGTGTTGATAATGAGACACGTAAGTGCTTAAATAGTGCAATTTCACGATAATGAATAATTCCATATGCTAATATTGACATTATAAATTATAATGGCTTGATCCGAATTATATACGTGCCAATTATACTGGCCCAACAAATTAGAATAGTATTTGCACTAGTGGTAATTAGTAATTTGCATATGATGTATGATGTAAATTGATGTGTGAGATGTAAAAAAACATTCAGTAAATAGAACTTGGACAACTGTTGACATTATGAACCTTTATGAATCACTAATCAACCCATCATTAGTTTACGTTACGTATTATTTGACACATTTGCTGGTTGATACATATTAATTGATCTAGGCGTAATGGGTGTAACGATCAAATTATAGCGAAATCAATATATGTTTAATGTTGTCGAATCACCAAAATAAAAAAAAATTGGAAACCATTCAACCAGCTCAGTATCAACTTCAGATTGCTTAAGAACCTCATAATGAACCTATTATGTTTAGCCAAATTCTATATTATGTGCGATGGTGAGTATATAGAATTGCATACAAATACATATGCATAATCTCATACATATCTTACCAAAATATCAGTTTTAAATTATTTAATTATTCTATTATTTATCTTAAGTCAACACATATTTGATATTAACATAAACTTAATTATGAAATGTAGAGACTTGTCGCAAAAAAATATGCCACACTGACAAATTCATTACAGTAATTTTAGTTATAGGGGATAATGGGTATATTCCGGTAAGTGCAAAATGCTATGTTTACTGTAGATTGCACAGTTAACCAAATAAGTGAAGTCATAACGCCATGTCAGACGTCAATAGTGTTTGCTATGTAAAGATTTGTCCTAATGCCTCTATGCATTTACACAAGTTATACAACTTCTGGTAGTCATCACTACGATCTAGAACGAGTGAATCCAAATTAAAACTACAGTACAACTTATTTGGTCAACTGTACAACTCGCTGGCAGCCTTCACATCGGCAACTCCTCCATCCACGAGAACTTTACCCACGTCAGCCTGTCGCTCTAGTCAATCTATCCCACAAAACGCAATTCACCACTCCTCTCCGTCAATTCGACCCCACCAACTCCATCCCCTTAAACTCTACCTTCGTCAACTCAACCCCTGTCAAACTCAACCAACGCCTTTATCCACACCCGTAAACTACCCTGTATATCCGGGCTTTTGTCGTATTACTCAGAAGCTCGTTTCTACAGGTATCTTGCGGTTGAGAGACACTTCTTCCAGACCTTCTGCACCTGAGCATCTAATCAGTGAATTTATATACCATGAATTTATATAAGCCAGATCTCTATTAAGCTGGGTAGTAAAATGTGCTCAATCATTTGGAGATTGTATAATCGAATAGATTGTAAGATCAAAAACATATTCAATGTTACTTGATTCAAGTTCCTTAATAATATCACCTGAGTATAATATAAGAAGCAATGGTCCAAGGACACTTCCTTGTGGGACACCAGAATTTACTTTGGTGTAATCCGAAAGAGTACCATCAACTGAAATACATGGATTACCATCAGACAACAACTATTTTAATATATTAATTAAGTTACAACCTACACCGTAAGTTTTGAGCTTAAAATACAATACCTCTGCGATTAACAGCATCGAACCAAGAACTAATATCTAATGATAACATTTTAGCTTCTTGCCCGACATCAAAACAAAATTGTACATCAAGAGCACATCAGAAGTATTGACATTTTTTTTCTAAAACCAAATTGATTCATAGGTAAAACATTAAAGTTCAGATAAGATTCAAGATTTTAGGAAATTAGTGTTTTTTTTTTTTTTTTTAATAGTTTTCATTGAAATTGGCCAATAATTATTGTATGCATAAATGGCGATGTGCCCTTGGTATTGGGCTAACGTTTGTCAAGCGCCAATACATCTGAAAGCTCCCATTTCAAATTTGTATTATACAAATAACAATTAGTTTTGGGGCTAAAGCAACTGTTATCTTTATTTAAAAATAATGGAAAAATACCACTAGGATCAACACCACCTTAGCTATCCAGTTCAAGTAGTTGTTTAAGCAATAATGAAAATCCGAAGGCAAGCAAATTTATCACCGACGAAGGAAAACAGTAAGGAGAGTAACTTCGAGAAATAACAGAATTAATAACACACTCTCTCCTCCTCATATGTGTTGTTATTTGTGTAAATATAATATACTAGAGCTCATAAATATGTATGCAAATCCTAAACAGTTCAACAGTGTGTATTGCTCTATTATTTATGACTGACGATAATACTTTGTTATTAAAATGAGCGTAACTAATATAGCCTCTATAATTACGTTCACCTGATAAATGAATAATCACCTTTAATTTTCCTTAATTTACAATTACAAATTTGTTTCTATTTGATCACAATAAATGTATTTTAATCACTGATAATTGTATGCACATGCATGTAAAGTAGCCCAACGAAGTTTTCAACAAAATATTAAGGTATAGAGAGAGGGGCGAGGGAACGCGAAAGTGGTCCCGGGCCCTAATCATTGGACATTTAAATGTTATTTTTGTTCGGGCTCTGTCTCGAGTCGGCCATCCCCAGCTATGGGGTATGTGCCTGAGTATATACATACATACATAATTATGTATAATCTGGTATCCCTACACATATACATAGCTATATCATCAGATGTTGCACCTGCCCTAAACCTAGACATAACCACACAAGCTTGGGACGGAAATGGTAACTAGTCAGAGATGCCATATTATTCATATACCTTAATATGTTGTTGCAAAACTTAGTTGAGCTATTATACACCCAGCATGACATTCAACTGGCCCAGTGCTAATTGTATTTATACTAGTATAGAGTAATAAAGTAGAGTTAAGGCAAACATAATATAGTCTTAATCTACCCACTAGTTTGTTCATTTCTGTTTTCTGCATTTCTTAATGCATTTCTTAATGCATTTCTTAATGCATTTAGGCTATTTTGTAAATAGCCTAAATACAATAAATAAATAAAACTCTGAGCCAGCTGGAAATCTTGCCGACTGTACATTAATTATGTTATCCGAAATACCCATAATTTGGCCACTGGCAGGTAAGTCCACCAAAACGGTAATTATTGTAAGGTGACCTATATTATATATGCACACAAATAAAATTAATATACCCTCAAACACTAATTATTTTTATCCAAAATTTGCTATATATCATGATTAAATGGACATAATTTACACTCAATTAACTACAAATCAAATTTAATGTAATGTATTTTGTTCCATCACCACAATCACTGCATACTAATAGATATTTAAGTGTATGTGCCATTGATTAAATTTGGAATCAATAATATATCTACCAAAATCGCATTCGCACCATTTTTTACTTGCATATACAGTATATTGCTTATTATCGGATATGATTGATGGTTCTACATATCTCTGTCCAACCATCAGTTAAAAATGTTCACCGATTTCTCTTCTTGATTATATTCCTCAGCTGATCATGGGGGGGGGGGGTCCATTACATTTCAGATTTTCTTTTTACTCAATCTCCTGTACATCTTGTAAGGGGAGGATTATTTTGTATTTATAAATTTATGTTTTTATTTTAAGTTTCCTCCCTAGACCTAAATCAAACTTTTAAAAATACCCACCAAGGCCCCCTCTCCCCCTCCTTCGATACAAATTCCCACTTTCCACTTTCCCTTTCCCTCGCCTGGAAAAAATCGACACCTAAATGGCACGAAAGGTCTCAACATTGACAAAGAAATGGGGGCGAAAGGTCTAAAAAACGCCAAACAAATAGGGCCAACGTCCTAAAATCTCAAAACTAACGGGGCTAAACATGATGTAGACGTGGGTCAAAAGAAAAATAATTAATGCAATGCCCTCGTTTGTCTTCCCCTTGTTTTTCTTGTTCTGCACACCTAATTCAAAATGTAGGTTTATACTGTATTTCCCCTCTTTTATTAAATTCTCAAACGATATCATTGTTTTTTACTCATTGTCTAGTTAATATTATAGACCACAGAACATCATAATTGCAAGTAATCTCTTTCTCTCTCTCTCTATCTATCTATCTCTCTCTCTCACCTGTTCTATAACACTAACTCTAAGTCACTTGCTATCTCTATTTTTGTAGCTAACATTCTAAGCTCAGTCTTTCTAACCAACTCACTCTAACTCTCTCTTACTCCCCACTCCCTCCCCCCCTCTCTCTCTCTCTCTCTCTCTCTCTCTCTCTCTCCATCACTATCCCATTTATTTCCCTCTCTCCTCTCTCCTAGGGCTCTTTATCGGGTCTGGCTACATTCCTAGGCTGCAATAAGGTCAAAATACTGAAGATTCACCGAGACAAACGACCCCAATGAGCATGTCCCCGGGAGCATCTGGCCAAGGAACCCTGCCAGCCTGTGTGATCTTATTAAATATCTGGCATTACACACACGAGAGAGAGAGAGAGAGAGAGAGAGAGAGAGAGAGAGAGAGAGAGAGGAGAGAGAGAGAGAGAGAGAGAGAGAGAGAGAGAGAGAGAGAGAGAGAGAGAGAGAGAGAGAGAGAGAGATTATAATGATATCGATGTGGACAGTAGGCAGAATATAATTATATAATATTTGTTATGACACCCAAAATGAGATATACAGCAAATTAATTCACTGAATATAGAGAAGAGTAAATATAAGTATCTTGCTTTAAATATTGCAATTGGCTGCTTAAAAACAAAGACAGTAAATGCAATGTTTATTTTGATTAGTGTTGCCTACAATACGAAACAAGTAGTAGAACGGAAAAGCCGTAGATACCGATATACTGTATAATTATCACTACGCATGGAGAGATATGTTGTAATAGAATAACAATGAAAACCTGAACATATAACTACATAATATTAATACCAATGGTAGTATTGGATAGAAAAGAAACAAAGGTGGCAGCGAAACAGGGAAGATAATAGAGAATGTTCAGGCAAATTATACTACAATATATTATAACGGGTACGATTAAGGGGGGAAGGACGTATTTATTTATCGCTTTATAATTTATTTAGTTTCCTCCCAAGACCTCCATCAAGTTTAACAAAAAAAAAAAAAAAAATTCCACAAGACCCTCCTTGAAGATAAATGTGTACATTATCCGACATAAAAATGTCCTGGCTAAAACCGGTTCCTTTAAAATTACAGGCTCGCTATAGCTCGCCAGGAAAAATATCGACTCCTAAATGGCACGAAAAGTCGTAATAGTGACAAAGAAATGGGGTGAAAGGTCTTAAAATCGCCAAAATAATGGGCAGAACGACATAAAATCTGAAAACTAATGGGGCTAAACATGAGGGAGAAGGGGGACCATAAAAACTACCCTATTCCCTTAATATCCCCACCTCCTTTACGTAGGGCACGTGGTACCCGTCTTGCAACTCAATCCCACCCCTACTCTGTGCAACTCTCCAACCCAACAGTGAAACGTTACTCTCAAACTTTCTTCTACTCAACAGCTGAGCTCTGGAACTCTCTCCCAGAATCAGTCTTTCCCTCTTCCTATGACTTAAATTGCTTCAAACTCCGGGTGTCCAGGCATTTTGGCTCGAACGTCCCTTAATTTTGGCCCTGTCACTCTTTCAACTATGGGGGAGGCACTCGCTATAGGCAGTTATGCCTTTTGCCTCCCTCAATCACATACAAAAAAAGAAAACAAAATACGTTTTGAAAGAAGAGTGGACGAACATGAAGAGAATACATAACCAGACATGGAAGAACTAAGCAATTTTGTATAAGATATTAACTGATTGTTTAAGAATAATGGAGTGTAATGCGATAGCTCTTTGAATTACTACCCAATACGTGGATTAATACTGAAAAGGATATATCCAAAATATGACATAAATTGAATTACTTAAAAATATTACTATCATCAAAAGATACTATTTGTATCCAAATATGATATAAATATATATCTAAGGACATAATATAACTTAAGGGGGGTGACCTGTTTTTTGTATTTTTCTCCTTTTATCTCTTTCTCTGGCTTGTATCCATTCGGCCCTATTTAGCCAACTGTTTTAAGACGTTTATCCCCATCCAGGTGTCGATTTCTTCCTGGTGAGCGATAGCGAGCCAGAATTGTATGGAGAAATCCGGCTTCGCCGGAGAATTTGTTCTATCGAGAATTTTTTTTTTTTTTTAGCTTGCTGTCAAAACAAAAATACATATATGCTGGCTCGTTACCGCTCGCCAGGAAAATATTGACACCTGGATGGGGGTAAAAGTCTTAAAACAGTAGGCTGAATGGGGCCGAACGGATACAAGCTAGAGAAAGAGAGAAAATGTGAGAAAAAAGCAGGTCAGCCCCCTTAATCAGGCCCAATGGTTTTTATTTTGTTTTATTTGTATTTGATTTATCATATCGTCTGAGAGTCCTTGCAATTAAATAATAATTATTGCATTTCACTAACATCACATGTAAACATAAATTGCTATGTCCCGAATTTTTCCCTATATTTTGTCATCAAAACAATTCCATTGCATTTAAGCTTATTAATGCAACATGTAATCATATCTCTCCATGCTCAATCGTTCTGCTTCATTTTCTTTGTGTATTCTAGTGTTCTCTCTCTCTCTCTCATCCTTAACCCTTACTCTCTCTTCCAAACCAACCTCTCCTCTTCAGCGCCATCGATCCTCCTTCTCTCTCTCTCTCTCTCTCTCTCTCTCTCTCTCTCTCTCTCTCTCTCTCTCTCTCTCTCTCTCTCTCTCTCTCTCTCTCACTTTACCATCCGAAATAGTAGTGGACGCGCAATAAGAATGTTCACAAATATTTTGTTTAGTTATAATATGAACAAGTTGTGCTTTGAAGCAATGGACTTGCATGACAAAATACGATGTTTCTGGAATAACATGTGCTGTCTGGATTTAAAAAGAAGGAGATTACTAACAATTGCTAATCAAAAGGCGAAATATAAATAATTAAAGAGAGAGAGAGAGAGAGAGAGAGAGAGAGAGAGAGAGAGAGAGAGAGAGAGAGAGAGAGAGAGAGAGAGAGAGAGAGAGAGCGAGTATTGGGATCAAGCTAGGGAGCGAGGAAGAGGGGAGGAGGGGGAGGCGTGTTTGTTTAAGTCACAACTCTCCTCTAGGCCGCTAGATGGCAGAACCTCACGGCTCATATTAGAAGCCCCCCCCCCCCCACTCTTAAATATTCCCCTCGTTTTCTCCATAAAAATCAAACCATGATTTTTTCCAGGACCAAATAATATTCCAACAGGCAAGATTTACACTAGACATAGAAAGCGAAATATTTTCAGCACTGCCAATAGTTAGAGAAATGTTGATGTTTGGCAACCATATCCAGATAAGGGAGGCTGCGTGGTGGGGTTGCCAAGGAGACGAGGCGCCATTGAGAGCTCTGGCAGTGGTGGTGGTGGGAGAGAGGGAGAGAGAGATAGAGCAGGAGAGACTGGTGGTGGCAACGAGTGGAATGGAATGTGGCTAGCTCTAGGATTATTTTGGGAATGGATGAACACTTACAGGATGACTGAGATAACTTGGGAACGTTTGCTAAGATTATATATAGTTAATGCATAATGATACAAAGCTACACAAGTATGAGTGGTAGTATAAATTGGGTCGTGAATGTGTTGTATTGTGGGTAAGAGCAGGAGGGACTGGTGGTGGTGGCATTGAGTGGGATGAGATGTGGGGAGTCTTGGAATTTATGTGGGAAGGACTGAGACTTTAAAAGAATGGCTTACATGATTGATGAATATTTATGAGATTGTCGGAATATTTAGTATTATATAAAGATAATGCAGATAATGCTAGGCAGTGGTTCGTGAAAGCTGGCAGATGACAGTGTATGGGATGGGGTGAGGGAAGTTCTTTGGTTACTATGGGTATGAAATTAATATGAGGGAAACGCTGTCACGATTTGGTAATTCTTATGATTGTTGGAATAATAAACAATATATACGGGAAATTAACCCTAGAAGATGTGATGCCGCATTTCTTTTTCTGCTTCAGGCTATTATTAGATGATTTAATTAAGATTAGGATAGGTATATGGAAGTCAGAGGGTTAATTGACAGTCTTTACCATTTTAATTCCCAAAGATCCTTCCTAAGCTGTATAAAATCTTCTAAGTATAGCCAGAATAAACTGCTATAATGCGAATATATGTTCAAAGGGTTATTATACTACACAAACACACAAGTTACTGTCAAGTGACGGAATACAAGAGGTTTATGTGAGTTCGTGGGAGAAAAACAAACATTAGAACGGCCTTAAGCAAACCCTGATGATTTGGCTTTCTGAATACTGTATAATTATTTCCAGATATTTTTCATAAACACTCGGAAGCTTAATCTCTCCCTTCCACACGACCACATACACACACACACACACACACACACACACACACACACACACACACACACACACACACACACACACACACACACACTGCAAGACATTACAGATAAATAAAACCTAGGATTGAGTATTACCTACTGAATTATTTTGGCCTTGCCTATAGTATATAAATAACGAACACAGTTACATAACTTTTGTTTACTAAATATTGTAGACGTAATAACAAAGTTTGGGTATGGATATACAGTATACAGTACATATTCCTTAGGTATCCATTCCTTCTCTTAAGCTCGAGGTTGTTCAACCACTGGTTGCCAGAATGTGTACTGGTGATGGACGGGGAAAAAATACAAACCAAGGAATCTGTTTGAGTACCTGAAGTACAATGATGGTGTTTATATCTAGTCTCAAAGTTTGCTATTATTTGTAATCCAGAGGAGTATAGAGGAGGTCTTGATATAATACGAGAATACTTTATTGGAATAAGGAGTTTCGGGAAAAAGTGGTCGTGTAAATCCATCTAAAGAAGTGAACGTTTATAAATGACAAAATAATGTAGATATGTGATGCTGATATTGAAGTAAAAAATGTATGTGTAAGTGGGAGGAATGAATGAGCCTGATATGAAGATGCGTATGTGAGAGGCTGTGTAAATAAGGAAAGAAAGTGTGGGTGTCAGAGAAAGATATTAATGAGGGAGAGCAATGTGAGAGTGACAGCAAGGTGTGGGAGTGGTAGAGAGATATAGTATGCTTGTGAGAGAATAGGGTCAGACACATACAAGCATTATACTGTATATCATGAAGGACGATCGTGTTGAATGAATATATGAGAAAGTGGGAGGCTACTAAGGAGAAACGTAAGTAAGAGTTTAGGAAGACCAGGTTAATAGAGGACAAAATATGGATTGCATTAGCAGAAGTAAATACAGTAGCCTATGGCGAAAGCGAAACTTATTATATACAGTACAGTGCACGGAAGGTGAAAGAGAAGAAATGGAGCATTAAATTACACAATCGCATAACACAGTATTCTACTGAGTAATATATAATGAATTGATTCATTAGTACCATGAAATCTGATTGTAATACATTAATTGATTGATAATTGTCCATATAAATATATACAGTTTATACACAGTATATTTATGTGTGTGTGTGTGTGTGTGTGTGTGTGTGTGTGTGTGTTTTTTTGTGTGATTCTCATTCCTACATAATCAATAGCTAAATTATCAATGACGGAAAAACACAGCTATTAACCATGCTTAGTCATCTAAGTCTAAACCTCTCATCAGAAATAAAAACAAACTTCATTCAGATTAATTAAGTAAGCAGTCACTGTAATGCATTATTGTACGCCATTTAACTTGCACACATGACAATTACAATACATACTGTCAAAACATTGGCTGCCTACTGTCGAAAGAGGTATATAAACTACTCAGAGGGTTTATACGACTCCAAACAAAATATAAATTCAGTTGGGCTAACCATATCTTGGAGAAAAAATAAATCATTAAATATTATGACAACTTGTCTAATCAAGTGTATTAACTTCTCCGAGTGTTTATATTGGAGTCCAAAGAAAATAGACATTCAGATGAACAAGCCAGTTCGTGAGAAAACAAAATATACATAAGCAAGAACTATAACAACCTTCTAGCTGAGTGAGCGAGCTTTTAGGTAATAAGGAACATGGTAAACGAACTAAAGTATAAAATATTAATAGTTTCCAATTGTTATTGTTTTCGAGTATGAATCAATGAGAAGGTAATTATGGACCAGCCAACAGTAGACCATAGACATTCCTCCACATGTTCACAAACACACACACATACACATAATCTGGTAGGTCTGCACGTCAAGAGAGACAGCCGACACTGACACGACGGAGAGAGAGAGAGGTCACTGGCGAGTAATGCAGGGACCCACCATCCATCTTGTTAGCTCGGTGAGAGAGAGAGAGCTACATAGAGCTACATAGATACACAGACCACACAGACCTCAAGGTCCTTACTAGGCAGTCTGGCCTTACAAACTATAATATGCATATATGCATATATACACATACACATACATACATATACATATATATATATACATATATATACACATACATATACACATACATACATACACACATATATATACAGTATATATATACATACTGTACAGTGCACACACATACATATACATACATTTTTTTTTTTTTTTTTTTTTTTTTTTTTTTTTTTTTTTTTTTTTTTTTTTTTTTTTTTTTTTTTCCCATTCATATCACCCCAGCCCTCTGCAGATAGAGGTCAAGCCTTCCCTTGAAGGCGTTTATTGTGTCGCTCTCTCCACCACTCTCGCTGGTAGTTTATTCCACTCTGTCGCCACACTGTAGGTGAAGAAACTCTTTGACATCTAGGTTTGCCTTTTTGGTTTTTAATTTCATTCCATTTCCGCGAGTTTGATTAGTATTGTTTAATGTGAATAGTGCATTTACATCGACTTTGTCGAAACCTTTTAGTATCTTAAAGCACTCAATAAGCTGACCCCTCAACCTCCTCTTTTTTTAATGAGAACAGGTTCAATCGTTTAAGTCTTTCTTCATATGGTTTATTTTCTTAATGAGGTATCATCTTCGTCGCTCTACGCTGTACTGACTCGAGTCTTACAATGTCCTTGATCAGATAAGGTGACCAGAACTGCACACCATATTCAAGGTGGGGCCTCACCATACTTTTGAACAGTGGCACTATTACGTTTTCATGTTTATATGTAACTTTTTCGTTTAATAAAGCCCAATGCTATGTTTGCCTTATTTGCAGCTGCTATACATTGGTCGGAAGTTTTTAGGTTTTCAGATATTAGTACCCCTAGGTCTTTTACTACCGTTGCGGTTTTTATTTGTTTGCCATTCATTTCGTATTTGTATTTCATATTTCTGCTACCAACCTGCAGCACCTGACATTTATCGACATTGAAGGGCATCTGCCATTTTTTTCGACCACTCTGATATCTTGTTTAAATCAGATTGCAACGCATTTCTATCATCTTCGTTCAGGACTGTATTTCCTATTTTTGTATCGTCGGCGAATTTGGAAATGGTGTTGTTTACCCCTACATCGATATCGTTATCGAGAGAGAGAGAGAGAGAGAGAGAGAGAGAGAGAGAGAGAGAGAGAGAGAGAGAGAGAGAGAGAGAGAGAGAGAGAGAGAGAGAGAGAGAGAGAGAGAGTTTGCACTTTGTAGCCCATTCAAGGGATGTTCACTTAGTGAAAAAGAGAGAGGGTTTGGTGCATTACTTCCATTGCAAAGTGAAGAGAACTCTATCGACTATTCTTGCTGAATTTTGTGTGTTTTTTTTTTTTTTTTCTTTACCCCGTTTCCGAAACATTTAATGCACTACCGTTACTCCTAAATGGTTTCCTCCACGACATTGAATACTAAGACCAAAGTTGTTGTTTCGGATTTCCGCTGTACTCTAAATAGGTCGTTTCGCTGCATTTTGTCGTCTCCGAAACCTTTGACGCATTACTCCTCCTAAACGGCTGCCTCGATGACACTGAACATCAAAGTGACCCTGCCAGATTTTCGATACACTCGCTAAGTATGTCGTTTACGTCGTTCCACACCAAGACACAACATTTGTCAGTCATTTTCCACATTTGACAGCATATATTCACTTGCAGTTTTGTCGAATTACTCAGATGGCACAAATGGACAAAGAAAATCTACATCATGACCTATGAGCTCTATGCATGCAAATAGGTGCGTTTTCTATAACACAGGTCAATGAATTGACATGTCTGTGATGGGTATATGGCTACACAATAATGCACCCTGAGATTGCCTATAACGGGGTGTAGAATCCGGATGTAACGGATTAATTCGCCATTCATTTTACAATCTCTGAGATATATTCAGCTCCAACTTATACTTATAGTCATAGAGGATGAAATAGGTGACAAGCACAAGTTCTCAATACACTAGAGCAACTTAGACTTGTATATTAGTCATACAGTAAAATAATGGGCATAGTCGTTCTTTACATATATTTGGGTTGTATTCCCACCACAGGTCTCAAAATATGGCCACGACAACACCCATGAGTCAGGTGGTCCTCTGTCATCTCGTCATGGCTGGGAGAAGATGATGTTGAAGAGTGCTGCAATTCATGTGTCGGACAGCTACAATACTGCACTTCATGTATCAGCTTCTGATGGAAATGGGGTGCACTTACGTCACACTTGTGACAACCCAACTCGTCCATGCTTGCTTTGAGGGTACTTATGCTAGCGAGCCTCTCAGCTCAGGCCCCACAGAGCTACTGAATGCTGTGGGAGTTGAGGTGGTCTTGACTATGGTGGCAACATCAGGTGAGGACGTGTTGAGAGCGAAAAAGACACACTGGAACGGGGATAAGTGGAATGGGAGTCACACTTGTTCTAAATGGCCGGCTTCTCTCTCCCGGTTTTACTTGATTCTATGTTGGCAGTTCATAAATATGTTGTGGATTTTCATGATGCCAACTATATTCAACTTATCAATTCTGTTTGCAAATTCTTTTAGGGTACATCTAACTCTGTTAAGAAAATCACCCTATCATGAGAAAACGAAATATACAGGCTTTGAGCATGTGTTTCTGTTGAATTGTGTGTGCTTCTTACAATATAGTTAATTAACATTCGATATGATGGAGGCAACACATGAATTTTAATTGTTACTGCACAATAGGCACTAGCTAGGGAGCAATAATTATTAACTTTACTTCCTCTTCTTGACGAATATAGACTTGCTTTGATTTGTAAGCAGGAAATACGTACTTCTTAGAAGTATGTATCCATATGTACAAGGAGATAAAAATATGAACGAGTGTTACGAAAAACTTACATTCACAATATTAACATGAGTCGAAATGCAAGCGTTGAAATATTTGTAGAGAAGTGTGAGCATAGGGGTAAACGATGTTTGTAGATAACAAGATAATTGTTGAATAAGCAAAGATACATTTATGAATGTACGGATAGATGATGTAAAAATAAGAACTTAAGTAGCCAGAAAAAAGATAGATGCTTATAATTAGATCTAAAATCAATTTGCCTATAAACAAATAGGGAGAAAGATAACAGAAGACTGCTAGGCCAATACAGAAAGAGAGAGAGAGAGAGAGAGAGAGAGAGAGAGAGAGAGAGAGAGAGAGAGAGAGAGAGAGAGAGAGAGAGAGAGAGAGAGAGAGAGAGAGAGAGAGAGAGAGAGAGAGAGAGATAGAGAGATAGATAGATAGATAGATAGTCAGTCAGTCAGTCATAATTTTATTTCATAAAAAGACATATACATACACTTTTTACAGAGTTATTTACGTAATCTACATTAAGCTAAAAGTCCTTAGCGCATAGTTGGTTCTGTGTTCTGTACATAAACAATTCTTGATCTGATAGCATTGATATCATTTAGCAATAAGTTAGTAAATCCATACTCATGTAGGATTATTTTTTTCAACATCCTTTACAAGAAAAGATCTATGTAACATGTAATACATGTTCTTCTCTATAAAACTACATGGCTTTATGAGATTTCTATATACAAATCTTATTTTCATCCAGTTAACCAAATGCCTAAACACCATCACTCCACATTCTCTACAAGCACTGTGGTTGCTCTCCCAGTACTTCATATTCAATATTTTCTTTATTGCCTTGTGGTATCCAATGGAAAACTGCTTAAACGGTATATAACATTTTCTATTATTAAACCAAAGTTCAGCGCCATAAAAATTCAAACAGTAGCTTTGAAATAAATTTAAAAATACTTCAGTACTCGTGTTGCTAAACTTTCTTAAAAGACAATTAAACTCATTGTAAAACTTATTTTAGATAGATAGATAGATAGATAGATAGATAGATAGATAGAGAGAGAGATAGATAGATAGATAGAGAGAAAGAGAAAGATAGAGAGAGAGAAAGAGAGAGAGAGAAAGTGAGAGATAGTTACACAGTTACACAGATACTCAGACCACACAGACCTTGCGGTCCCAACTAGGTGGTCCGGCCTTATTACTACTAGACAGGGACAGTTTGTAGTGGAAGAATAGGACAGTAAAGCATGAGAGAGAGAGAGAGAAATTTTATTACCCCAGGACATGCTTATTCCGAGAGCTCCCTTGCTTCTTTTTTGTGGAGGCGTTAAAAATGAAGTGTTGGGGAGGTGCGCACTGGGCCACATCTACACTCATCGATCAACTCTCTCTCTCTCTCTCTCTCTCTCTCTCTCTCTCTCTCTCTCTCTCTCTCTCTCACTCTCTCTCTCTCTCTCCATCTATATATCTATCTAAATTATTTATCTATCTATTCATCTATCTATCTATCTATATATCTATCTATCTATCTCTGTCGTTTTCTTACAATCTTGCCATTTGTTAATTTACTGTCATTTCCAGTTGGAGATTAAAACTGTTCTAATTACCATAGTTTCTTCATACTATTCTTCCAGTTACCAATTGGGAGGGAAGAAATAAACATCTCTAGCATTACGCCCTTTACCACCATTACATAATTTTCATCATATTATGGTTACCACTAGACGATTTTCAATAGTTCATAATCTACCTCTACTGCTCAAACGAGTAAATACAATATCAATAAACCCTCTTAATACATTGGTCCGTCTTAAACTGCATGAAGTCATCTAATTTTAGTCAGACTCAAAGGTATAAAGGAATCATGGTGCTGAAGGGGTTAATGAAAATAGCAGAATTGCCCAAAATGCATAACGAAAGTAGGTGAACATTTTATTGTTCGAATAAGAAAAGCGTCTGGATATACACGGAAGCGCACTTGCTAACACCAAATCTGTATATTGTATATTTATTTATTTGTTTATATATATATATATATATATATATATATATATATATATATATATATATATATATATATATATATATATATATATATATATATAGTAATTTATGATTCTTTTAAGTTTCCTCCATAGACCTCCATCAAACTTTAAGTAAATACCCCCAAGATAAATTTGTGTATATTTCGGTAGAGAAATGCCCGGGCCGAAGGCCGATTCCTCCTAAAATGCAGGCTTGCTGTTGCTTGCCAGGCAAATAATCGACGTCTAAATTGAACGAATGGTCTTATAATCGCCAACCTAATAGTACTAATGTCTTAAAATGTCAAAACTAATGGGACTCAACATGAAGGAGAAGGGGGTCCAGAGTATTTCCCCTTAATTGGAGGGGGGTGCTTGTGAGGTGTTTTGTACTTCAATGTACTGGTATGGGGGCGAACAGTGGCATGGCTGGTGATGGGCTGGTCTATCAGCGTGAGAACTGAGCGATCTCTGCCATACCCATAGCTTACTCTGACTGTTCCTTTAACTTATATATTTTCTAGATCTCAAGTGACGGCGTCTTTTCCCAATCTACCAAGATTGGAAGCCAAAGCGTCACATTTTTCCCTTGCCCCTCAACTTTTTCTTCATAATTGCTGAGGGGCACAGGGCCCTGGGTGGGGCTTTGGTTTCCCGGGCGTTTCTGCACCCTCCTCGGCTCCCCGCCATGGAGTGGCTTCGGTCACCCAGGCTTTATTGTGGTCGGCAGGGAGGGTTCTGTGGGGGCGCTTGGTTATGGCCTTGGAATTGCTCAGGGCCTTGGGGCTATTCGACCAGGCAGCTTGGGGAACAACAACAACAACAACAACAGTGGCATGGCAGACATTCGGCGAGTCACTAGTGGCAAAGCTGGGAATTAACCATCTCACGTTCTTGACGCAATTTTGAGCCTATTAGGGATACTTTAAAGCCTTTGTTACCATCAGGGGTAATTAGAAACCTTTAATTTAGTTTCTTCAACCTCTGCAGTTGTCTTTGAGTTAGCTGTGGGCAGAACACTAATTTTGGAGAGGTAATTATAAGAGTGAGAGAACTCTATTTATTATTGCTAATCTGGCAACCTCTGCGTCATATGAGCGTGAAAGGGTTAATTGGTTGATGCATGCCTGAAAGATTGGAAAAAGGATGAGATTATGATATGGATATGTGAATGGAATATATAGAACACAGAATACAGAACATACTCTAAGGGGGGAGGGTGTATTTATTGGTCGATGTAATTATTTGATTATTTGTTTATGTATAGTCTCCTCCCTAGACCTCCATCAAACTTAAAAACAGCATCCCCAAGGTCTCCTTTCTAGATAGTTTTGTACATTTTTCGGTAGAACAATATCTGGGCCGAAGGTCGGTTCTTCCTATATTACCTGCTCACTATCGCTAGCCAGGAACAAAAAATGACACCTAAATGGCACGAAAGGCCTTAATATTGACAAAGGTACTGAATAAAATGTCTTAATATCACCAAACTAATGGACTGAACGTCTTAAAATCTGAAAACTAATGGAGCTATACATAAAGGAGAAGGGGGGCTAGACAAAACAACCATCTCCCGTTACAAGGAGAAGTCTTTTCTATGGAAATGGTAATTGGTAATTCTTGATCTCTAAGGACTCGTTGACAGATGGTTTGAAACAATACAGCGAGACCCAAATCCATTATTTGGAATATAGCCATGCATAAAAAGTTGTAGGTACGTTATCTCTCTCTCTCTCTCTCTCTCTCTCTCTCTCTCTCTCTCTCTCTCTCTCTCTCTCTCTCTCTCTCTCTCTCTCTCTCTCTCTCTCTCTCTCTCTCTCTCTCTCTCTCTCTCTCTCTCTCTCTCTCTCTCTCTCTCTCTCTCTCTCTCTCTCTCTCTTTCAGAAAAGTGGCAGATACCATTCAATGTTGATAAATATGAGGTCCTACAAATCAGTAGTAAAAAATAAAAATAAATACTTGATGAAAGACCAACCAATAAAATCTACTGTATTAGTTTAATACTTGGGGGTACTAATATAATGTACACATAAAAACCCCAGAACAATGTGCAGCAGCTGCAAACAAAGCCAATAGAGCATTGGGGTTTATTAACACAAATTCACTTATAAAAGTGGGAACATTATAGTACCCTTATTCAAAAGCATAGTGAGGCCCCATCTTGAATATGGTATATAATTTTGGTCTCCTTATCTAAACAATTACATTGAGAGATTCGAGTCAGTACAGCGTAGAGCCACACATTTAATACCATCACTAAGAAACAAATCATATCATGAAAGATTAAAAAACAATTATATATATATATATATATATATATATATATATATATATATATATATATATCACTTGAGAAACGACGATTGAGAGGGTAATTAATTGAGTTTCAAAATATTAAGGGGCTTTGATAAAATTGATGCCGAGTCACTGTTAACAATCAATAACAGTTCATCAACTCGAGGAAACGGGATGAAATTTAAAACCAGGAGGGTCAAACTCGATGTCACAAAAAAAAATTCACCTACGGCGTGGTTAACAAGTGGAACAAATTGCCGGGGAAAGTTCGTGCAATGTAATACAATTGACGCATTCAAAAGGAATCTAGACATTCATTTTCAGGAGGCTGGGGTAATAATAAAAAAACAACAACAACATTAAATGTATATACAGTATATATATATATATTATTATGTTCCTTCCAATATATATATATATATATATATAATTTAATAAAATATACCGGGTATATCAGTAGTAATTAATATTTTCCTAATTCGATCCTTACTATAAATTTCCCGGTAGAAATTGTTCTTATTCTATTGGGGGCTTTTTTTCCCAGCTGTATTTCATGCCGACCCTTTTTCGGAGGGAGTGGTGGGTGGGGAGAGATCCTTCTGCTTTGCTATCCTTACATTTCACTTTGTAGCAAATGTTGTTAGAATTAAGTGCGGACTGCCTAGTAGGGACCGCAAGGTCTGTGCAGTCTCTGTATCTATGTAACTCTACATAACTCTCTTTCTTTCTCTCTCTCTCTCATTAGGAATAGGGAAGATAAAAGATGTTATAAGCACTCACAGGCAAATACAAACATTTGAGTAGTGTTGTTGATTAGTTTCAGTTGAAAAAACAAAGTTAAATGTGTACAGCGGACACACTATTTCTGAACGCGACTGTACCTACCGGTATCAGAGGGTCTTCCATAACTAATTTACAACCCATTGGACCGTGTAACCAAACCAGTGATATTATTGAGCCACGATAAAGAGCTATTGTGAATTATGAGTGGTCAACATGATGCTCAGGGGAGGTTTGATTTTTCTGGCACGCCCCCTTCTCCCTCATGCTTAGCTTCTTTTGTTTTGCGATGTTTAGACGTTAGCTGCAATAGTTTGTCGATTTTAAAACCTTTTGTGACATTTAGGTGTCTATTTTATCCTGGCGAGCGATAGCGAACCTGTAATTTAGGAGGAACCGATATTCGGCCAGGACATTTTTCTACCAATACATGTGAAAGTGTACCTCAAAAGGTGAGTCTTGGATGCATTTTCTTAAGTTTGATGGTGGTCTTGGGAGAAAATTAAAGAAAATAATATATATATATACCGGTATATATATATATATCACAATAAATTAACAAATAAATACAAATCTTCCCTTAAAGCACAAACTGGGAATAATAAAGAGAACTGTGCATACAAACCATCAGTCTATCTGAAATTGGTGTCTACTCATTGTTGTTCTAGGACTACGGGAATGTAGTAGGTTATTTAGCAGCAGCGATTAAGTCTGTTTACGTGGCATATCTTGGGTACTGGGGAAATTACTCGATAGCGCCTCACCTATAGCTCCAATAATCGAATTTGCCTAGCTAATATTTATTATCCAGGAGAGAGAGAGAGAGAGAGAGAGAGAGAGAGAGAGAGAGAGAGAGAGAGAGAGAGAGAGAGAGAGAGAGAGAGAGAGAGAGAGAGAGAGAGAGAGAGAGAGTCATATGAAGACAATATTGTGCCAACACCTTCCTTACATTTGTAAATTACGACAGGGCAAAATGTGGCAATTTCAAATGATGTATAATAAAGTTGATGTGATCGATATCTACTTTGTCTTCTTTTGTGCCCTAATTGTCCTTTTCTTCCAGACTTTAGCCTAATGTTTCTTTCTCATTGATGCGTAAAGACGAAATAGAGTGTAGTTGTAACACCCGTAAACAAAAGCGAAAATATAAGTTTAATTTACAATCATTATCACTCTTTCCCCCATCCAACCCTTAACACACACACACACACCCACACCCACACCCACACCCACACCCACACACACACACACACCTTTTCACCCCCACCGCCCCACTCACCACACCACCTCATTCTCGTCTCCGCTAAAATGCTCGCACACACTTTAATTTCCCTGAGTGGTCCCAGAATTATGGCCTTATAAACCAATTTTCTTGCGGAGATATAAGAAATGTGACCTCCAGTGCATTAGTCCCCAAAGCCTTCCTGTCTCCCGAGGCTCCTTCTCATCTGCTACTCATTATTCTCTCTCTCTTTCTCTCTCTCTCTCTCTCTCTCTCTCTCTCTCTCTCTCTCTCTCTCTCTCTCTCTCTCTCTCTCTCTCTCTCTCTCTCTCTCTCTCTCTCTCTCTCTCTCTCTCTCTCTCTCTCTCTCTCTCTCTCTCTCTCTCTCTCTCTCTCTCTCTCTCTCTCCTCTCTCGCTCTCTCTCTCTCTCTCTCTCTCTCTCTCTCATTCTTTCTCTCTCTCTCTCTCTCTCTCTCTCTCTCCCCCCCCCCACACACACACACACTGCAATGTTACTGATACAATCTTTCTATAAAATCATTCAATATGGAATGCTATGCCTTCAACAACGTAATGTATATCAAAGGTTTAGGATACCAGCATTGTGTCCTGACAATCATAATTCTTTATTGCAGGATTGAGTATGCAGTTTTCATTTAGAGTCTAATGTGAATGGAGTATTTCATGTAAGCGAAATCTCCTGGACATCGAATTTTCAGCTCTATGTCTCAAACAATAAGTCAATACATATCATTAATTTTATCTTCACTTATAAAGGGTTTGGAATGCTGGTATTTATCCAGAAAAATTTAATGAAAATACTTTGATAAAAGGGTTGTAGTTACAATGTATGGATGCCAAATTTAAACTCTCAACATCTACAGCAATAAATTTAATTTTGTTTCTATGGCCAATGTGAATTTCTGAAGGCTTGATCTGCATATTATACTTTAAAGTGGCACAGGACATTGGTGGGTCATATCTACTGCATGCCAATGGTACCCTAATAATATGGCGACTAATCAAAATGTCTTGATTGCAATGGGCCATAAAAAAAAAAAAAAAAAAAAAAAATCTATTACATATTACCCTCCGTTGTGGGAGAAGGTAATATATAAATAATTGTTATTCACCCATATTAAACAGGTGACGTCGTTATAGTTTTATTCTGACTACTCGCAGACGCTGAATTTCAACTTAAAATTGATCTGTCAGTGTTAGATAGATCATTATGGTGTCTTTCATAATGTCATTACATTATGTTAGTCCTAAAGTGATCGCAATACTCCATTATTAAACTAAACTCTCATGTAATCGATTCAGTCTTACGTTGGAGACGAAAGTTATTGATTAATTGACTTTGTTATCGTTGCAGTTGTTCGTATCATTATTCTTAGGCGTTATCATATATATGAAAGGAAGGTATCCCTAATATATTTTGTCTCAACATTTTAGTAGAAATGTGGTTGAATATGGTATCAAAGCTACATTGCATACCCAAAGTTATCCTATATTGGGTTGTGATAAAGGCATCTCCAATGTGTTAACCATTTAAAGGAAGGCTCTAAACCACATATTTATGGATTGTAAAACTGAATACATAACCCTACAAAAGTGGGAAATGTAATATTTAACTATATGGGCCTATAGCCGCATTTGGTGAGAAAACGAACTAAAAAAATCGTGATCAAACTATATATATATTTATATAATTATAGACAGGGTGTTTCAGTTGACGGTTTCATAAATGACAGGACGTATTCGTCAGGCAATTATAAGACTCTTTTACTCTATGACGTTCGGGTAGAGTATTTATAATTACGGAGATATCACTCATCGAAAGTTATCGATAGGTAAAACAAAAATGCAGTCTAAGGGGTAACAAATAATATTTTAAGGCTAGCGCAGGGCAGAAAGGCTTTGCTTACACGTGCATAACAGGGTTAGAAAAGTATTTCGGAATGGCTCTAGGGATGATAAAAATATTATAATATTTCATTCAAGGGTTATAAATACTCACCCCGAAAGCCATAGATTAAAATAGTCTTATAATTGCCTCACGAATATGTCCTGTCATTTATGAAAACGTCAACTGAAACACCTTGTATATATATATTATATGTGGATGAGGGAAACAAAAGGCAGAACTGCCTGTGACGAGTGCTTCCCATAGAGTTGAAAGAGTGACAGGGCCAAAATCCAGGAACTGTTGAGCCAAAATTACTGGACACACGGAGTTTGAAGCAATATATGTCATAGGGTGAGGGAAAGATGAGTATAGGGAGAGAGTTCCAGAGCTCAGCTGTTGAATAGAAGACAGACGGGGAATATCGGTTCACTCTTGAGTTGGAGAGTCACACAGAGTAGGGGTGGGATTGTGTTGCATGATGGGTGCTATGTGCTTTCCGTAGAGGGGTGGTATACACTGAGAGAGCTCTGAGAAACACTGATTATTGTAATAGTGGTAGAATAGTGAGAGAGATGCAACTTTCCGGCGAAGACAGAAAGACTGCAGAGAATTGGATAGTGGACGCTAATTAATGATGCGAAAGGCTTTCTTCTCTACTTTGTCTAAAATACTGGACGCACTGTGCCCCTGTACAGAGCAAGAAGCTGTACAGGAGTGAAGAACCCCTGGAGGCAGTTGAGCACACCTTAGTTTTGGGAAGCTGTTTTAGCAAGAGTGGTAATATGATCTTTCCGAGAAAGGTTACAAGAACAAGAGACAACGAGAACATTAAGAGAAGATGAAGGGTTAATTTGTATGTCGTTGAAGAGTAAGGGATAGTCTTGTGGAAGGTTGTGACGAGTAGACAAATGGAAAAATTAAGGTTTGGAGGCATTCACAGTACCAAGGTTTTTCTGCCCCAAGCCCCCTTTGGCTTGGGAATTAGGATATAAAATGTAGGAGGATACAGAGAAGGGGTTGTTGGCAGGGCACATACCTAAGCAGAAAAGTAAATAATGAAATCAAGGTAAGAAAAGGAGGTAATAATGTTATCAAAGAATTAATGATGGGCTGGATTGCTGAAGAATGTTGATAGTCTCTTTTAAAACATACAGGGTTCGGTGTTCTTACTGATTAAGTGTTCCATGTCTCAAGTTTTCGGCCATTTTTTTCAGAAAATTGTACCTTGGTGTGTGTGTGTGTGTGTGTTAGACTGAAAGTGAGTGAGACAGAGAGAAGGTGGGGTATAGGGGGTATACAGTATATACACAGTATACACAGTATATGATGAGATTTAAAACCAGAGTAATGCGATTAAACCAGCTCCTTAGTCATCTCCGGTAGGGTATGTGTGGTGAAGTGGTGTTGCTGCTGAGCTGGTAATTTTGAAGTCCGAATTCCGACGCATCAATGAAAAATTATTAGTGTAATGGAAAATGTGATGTAATTAGTTTCAATACGTTTCCACAACACCGACACATCATGAATAGCAGTCTTACTGCTTCCAAAACATCAATATTGTATGACTAGCCCCATATTAAGACCTCCATATTTCATCGTGTTGAGCGATAGATTCTAAGTACTAAATAAAGAGCATACTGCCCGGAGGGAAACCTGGAATAAAACATTCCCGTTTTGGACACCTAGCCCCGACTTGAGACTTATGTATCAAAGTGCATAAACAACTAACAAAATACAATAATATATAATTATATATATATACAGTACCGTATATGGAACATTAATGCAAGGCAAACGAGAGCCGCATTTAAATATTTGCTTGTACAGCTATACTCCATATCATTAAAAACGCTTTGTTAATGAAACCAAGTGTCCTTCCTTATACAATAAAATCCTATGGAATGATAACATTAATTAATATTGGTGTTGCCACTTTATATTGATTGTCTAAGAGATAATAATTTCAAAACACATTATGTTTTGCTTGAAACACATGCGTAGTACCTAATGCAAGCACGTAGTTGCATAAGCCATATGATATGTTAAGCTTATATATTATGCCTTAACCTCACTAAAAGTGTGTGTTCCCTTGTTTACTTACTCGTGCAATATGTGTGTGTGTGTGTCTGAGAATTTGTGTTTGATGTTTGAGGATGAATAAATAACCATGTGTACAAATATGTACTTGTATACACTGGATGTATAAATGATTAGAATATATCTGGGTATATGCTTGCATAATGCATTTCGAAATGTATGTAATAGTTTGTCTATATTGCAGTTTACATTGTCTATTGAATTTGATCGCGTCGTACTGGGAGCTATGCTTTTCCTCAGTAACACGACAGAGGATTATTTGTCATAGTCGACCCGGAAACGATGCAAATAGCTTGAAAACTAGTCCACCTCGATATCATGGGGGGTGGATTTGAGGAAGCTGACATTTACTTTTTGCATTTATATACAGGGAAACTAGTCCGTATCTATCAATTCTCAACCAGTATTCTAAATTTGAGAAGATAGTATGGCAACAGTTCATCCTTAAATATTACCATTATACACTCTTTAATATCCTATCTGCTATCCTATAGCAGCCATTGTAATTACCATCAACTTTCTAAGGCTATATAATATTCCATAAAGATGTCTAATGTCCATTAGTCAATACATCAAAAAGCTCTTGTATGAGCAATGAAATTATCTAAATTGTTAATAAAAACAATATTATATAATATAGTTGTATAGTATGCAATGACAAAAACGATTTTGCAAAACTCCGTAAAATATTTTGAAAAAAAAAAATCATAACATTAATTAATCTATAATATTATGTACGGTATTTACGTTTACATATTCTAATATAGGGAGGTCAAGATTACATAGGCAGTTTATCGATGTACTATCCCAATCCTAAATTGACAAGCCATTTGTCTTATCTTGGCTATAAACATAATGCAATGCGAAATATCCAATCAACAAACATATATAAGTTTATTATGAATGCATATAAATCAAACAAAATATATGTGCAGAATACGAGGTAACAGACAAAGGGATTATTTGTAAGAAGCAAATATACGATAAAGATATACGGAAGCACGAATATAGCAAAACAAATACTAACTAGAGTAATACAAACTTTCCCCATAACCCAAACATTTCTTCATACCAGCCCAGTGACTTCCGTACAAGCCAAATATACCCAGAAGGAAGAAAAAAAGGAGCGGGGCCCATAAATATCCAGTACAGGATTTATAGCCAACCAGTGTACCTCCTTCCAGAGATTCCCGTGACAAATGCGACCATAACTTAAGAGCAGGGGGCGGCGGGGGGCATATACAAGTGTCTTATAGTAACGTGACTACAGGGCCTCGTAACGGCACAGAGGTTAGTAAGTCACAACAATATCAGCACTGGGGATTGGTAACGGTACCTCTGTCACACCTGCTCTTTAGCGGAGAATATTTTTGGACCACGGTATCAGACACAACATTTTGATTAAGTAGATCTTTATGTGTGACTTCTCAGCTTAAATACAACTGTATTGTGGAATCACTTCATAAGTCAAAATTAGGTTTGATTAAGGTATATTATATATACATTCTCATATTCCTTTGAACAATATTATAATATCTTGTAAATTATATTATTGATTAGTCACATGTAATAATCGAATAAACACTATTAAACAATTTATTTAATATGATAATGTGTTGTGGATTCAAGAATCCGATACTATTTGCCACCAAGCATGGATTCACATGAAGACTTAAGGGTACTTCACTCAGTCAGGAATGCGAGCTAGAATCACTAGGAGTGATTCCTGGGAATACACTACGAATGTCTGCAATTCCCCGTGGACTCACAACACCGTAGGAACCAGTGGGAGTGTACCTGCGAATCACTGGGAGTCACTGGGAATCACTGGGAATCACCAGGAATTACCGGGATAAAACCAGGAATGAAGTGCATGAGAGTTATTGAAAATTTGAAAATTTCGGATTACTGTAATATACGAGTCTATAGGAGTATTATCGGAATCACTGGGAATTAGATAGGAGTCACTGGGAGTCACCGAGCATCACTTGGATTTGTTAGGAATGAAATGCAAGTATGCCAGGCATGGCCCCCATTGTGTGTTTGACCCTATAATTGAAATTAATTATTCCTCAAGTATGTCTCTTGTAGGCTATAACTACAGTCCTCTAATATCATCATTAAGTACAATGACTGTATTCAGACATCATTACAGACATTAATATAATACAATAAGTCTGTATTATTATGTACCGTAAGGTCATGATATCAATGCTTACTATACTTTACGAAACAAATATATTTAATCTATTGTCTAAATAGTGGATAGTTTATCCTTCCCACCTTCTTCTTTTCATTCGTTACCGAGTTCTGTAATATTTCATACGATTACCTAATATAGGTAACACTTATAGGTTGTGTTTGTTTGCTTAGGTTAGGTCATGGGAGTTGCAGAACTTCTAGAGTATTAACCGGCGACTACAACGGCCCCTAAACATCCAAGCCATGATTACGCTGGCTCAAACTTTACCCCGGCGACTACAACGCCCCTCGCAGTAGTAATCCAAACTCCACTGTCCACCACCAAACGAACTTGACATTTCAAAACACATACAAACACGTATCCACCATTCTCGTTATGTTAGGTAAGGGGAGTTGCAGAACTTGTAGACTACAAGTAGGGTATTGTAACATTGACCATACATTGTTCACATTATTTAATTACCTAAACTACCGTAATTTTCTTATCTACACACAATCACTGGGTGAATACAATGGCTTGTGGGATATTGTACTTACACAGGTTAATACTAGGCCTATTTATAATGTTTGACCATGAAAACTTAACTACCTGTATACTGTATATTATACTTTCACGTGAGAAGTATTACAGGTTTATATGAATAATATATTTATTAAAGGGTACTTCACACAGTCACGAATGCGAGCTAGAATCACTAGAAGTAGCTAAAAATTAGGATTCCTGGGCCTATTCGCGGTGAAAATTCGATGACTCCTAGTGACTCTAGCAATATCCTAGTGACTCTAGCGATGTCCTAGTGATTCCTGTTAGACTCCCAGTGACTCTAAACCACTCGCGGCCGATTGGCCCTGTCCGACATAATGTTCACCGTGTTTAAAGTTCTAGCCACGAATCGGACCATTCCCAGTGACTCCCAGTTGATTCCCAGTGATCCCCACTGATTCCCCAGTGACTCCCAGTGGGTCCTGGTGATGCTCGGTGTTTCGTATCTGGTTCGCGGACACCTTTTCGTTTCAGTTCCAGTTCATACTAGAATCACCAGGACTCATGGGGAGTCACTGGGGTATCACTGGGGATCACTGGGAGTGGTCCGATTCGCAGCGAGAACCTTAAACACGGTGAACATTTTGTCGGACAAGGCCAATCGGCCGGGACTGGTTTGGAGTCGCTGGGAGTCTAACATGAATCACTAGGATATCAGTAGAGTCACTAAGAGTATCGATTTTAACCGCAAATAGGACCAGGAATCCGAATTTTCAGCTACTCCTAGTAGTTCTAGCTCGCATTCCTGACTGTGTGAAGTACCCTTTAGTTTGGGCTACAGAAAACTTTTAATGCTGAAAAAGTGCTCATTTCGGGCGTTTCTGGAGGTCAAATAAAAATAAAAATTCTAAAGTACTGGTCCAATTTGAATGTTGTGTATGCCATTGGATTCAGCGGGTGAAAGTGTACTTATGGTAACAATTTGATCAACATCCACACATAAATAAACCGGGTATGGGTGATTTAGAAGTTTTCAAAATCAAAATCAAAATTAGGCCATTTGGGCCTACAAAATGGTCAAAATCCAAACATTTTAATACCGTTGGAATCGCAACGATGAGACGAATCCATATATACCCTTGAAAACACAAAATTAGAACATGACCTGCCAAGGTACTCGGATTCGCCTGGACTTAATTAAACCCAGATATTTTTAAAACATATAGTTTGATTCTGGGCGAATGGCTTTCCGAAAATGGAATCTAGAACCATCTGTGGAAGCTGTTGGGCGAGATAAATCGAATGGCACCAAGTAGAATTAAAGTGGACTATTAGTTTAGGCTACAGAAGACTTTTAATGTTGAAAAAGTGCTCATTTCGGGCGTTTCTGGAGGTCAAATCAAAATCAAAATTCTAAAGTACTGGTCCAATTTGAATTTGGTGTATGCCATTGGATTCAGAGGGTGAAGTTGTACTTATGGTAACAATTTGATCAAAATCCACACATAAATAAACCGGGTATGGGTGATTTAGAAGTTTTCAAAATCTAAATCAAAACTAGGCCTTTTGGGCCTACAAAATAGTCCAAATCCAAACATTTATATACCGTTGGAATCGCAACGACGAGACGAATCCATATATACCCTTGAAAACACAAAATTAGAACATGACCTGCCAAGGTACTCGGATTCGCCTGGACCAGTACCTGGTCCAGTTTGATTCTGGGCGAATGGCTGGCCAAAAATGGAATCTAGAACTATGTATGGAAGCTGTTGGGCGAGATAAATCGAATGGTACCAAGTAGAATCAAAATCAAAATTCTAAAGTACTGGTCCAATTTGAATTTGGTGTATGCCATTGGATTCAGCGGGTGAAATTGTACTTATGGTAACAATTTGATCAAAATCCACACATAAATAAACCGGGTATGGGTGATTTAGAAATTTTCAAAATATAAATAAAAAATAGGCCTTTTGGGCCTACAAAATAGTCCAAATCCAAACATTTATATACCGTTGGAATCGCAACGACGAGACGAATCCATATATACCCTTGAAAACACAACATTAGAACATGACCTGCCAAGGTACTCTGATTCTAAAGTACTGGTCCAATTTGAATTTTGTGTATGCCATTGGATTCAGCGGGTGAAATCGAATGGCACCAAATAGAATTCATTTGGACTCTTAGTTTGGGCTACAGAAGAATTTTAATTTTGAAAAAGTGCTCAGTTCGGGCGTTTCTGGAGGTCAAATAAAAATTCTAAAGTACTGGTCCAATTTGAATTTTGTGTATGCTATTGGATTCAGCGGGTGAAATTGTACTTATGGTAACAATTTTATCAAAATCCAATTATAAATAAACCTTCTATGGGTGATTTAGAATTTTCCTAATCAAAATCAAAATTAGGCTTTTTGGGCCTACAAAATGGTCCAAATCCAAACATTTATATACCATTGGAATCGCAACAACGAGACGAATCCATATACATATACCCTTGAAAACACAACATTAGAACATGACCTGCCAAGGTACTCGGATTCGCCTGGACTTAATTAAACCCAGATATGTTTAAAACATATAGTTTGATTCTGGGCGAATGGCTTCCCGAAAATGGAATCTAGAACAATCTATGGAAGCTGATGGGTGAGATAAATCGAATGGCACCAAGTATAATAAATTTGGACTCTTAATTTGGGCTACAGAAGACTTTTAATGTTGAAAAAGTGCTAATTTCGGGCGTTTCAGGAGGACAAATCAATATCCAATTTCTAAAGTACTGGTCCAATTTGAATTTTGAGTATGCCATTGGATTCAGCGGGTGAAATTGTACTTGTGGTAACAATTTGATCAAAATCCACACATAAATAAACCGTCTATGGGTGATTTAGAATTTTTCAAAATTAAAATCAAAATTAGGCCTTTTGGACCTACAAAATGGTCCAACTCCAAAAATGTATATACCGTTGGAATCGCAACGACGAGACGAATCCATATATACCCTTGAAAACAAATAATTAGAACATGACCTGCCAAGGTACTCGGATTCGCCTGGACCAGATATTTTTATAACATATAGTTTTATTCTGGGAGAATGGCTGACCGAAAATGGAATCTAGAACCATGTATGGACGCTGTTGGGCGAGAGAAATCGAATGGCACCAAGTAGAATTAATTTGGGCTCTTAGTTTGGGCTACAGAAGACTTTTAATGTTGAAAAAGCGCTCATTTCGGGCGTTCCTGGAGGTCAAATCAAAATCAAAATTCTAAAGTACTGGTCCAATTTGAATGTTGTGTATGATATTGGATTCAGCGGGTGAAATTGTACTGATGGTAACAATTTGACCAAAATCCACATATATAAATCGGGTATGGGTGATTTAGAAGATTTCAAAATCAAAATAAAAATTAGGCCTTTTGGGCCAACAAAATGGTCCAAATCCAAACATTTATATACCCTTGGAATCGCAACGACAAGACGAATCCATATATACCCTTGAAAACGCAAAATTAGAACATGACCTGCCAAGGTACTCTGATTCGCCAGATATTTTTAAAACTTATTGTTTGATTCTGGGCGAAAATGGAATCTAGAACCATGTATGGAAGCTGTTGGGCGATGGATATCGAAGGGCCCTAAGTAGAATTAATTGGGACTCTTAGTTTGGGCTACAGAAGACTTTTAATGTTGAAAAAGTGCTCATTTCGGGCGTTTCTGGAGGTCAAATAAAAATAAAAATTCTAAAGTACTGGTCCAATTTGAATTTTGTGTATGCCATTGGATTCAGCTGGTGAAAGTGTACTTATGGTAAAAATTTGATCAAAATCCAATCATAAATAAACCGTCTATGGGTGATTTAGAAGTTTTCAAAATCAAAATCAAAATTAGGCCTTTTGGGCCTACAAAATGGTCCACATCCAAACATTTATATTACGTTGGAATCGCAACGACGAGACGAATCCATATATACCCATGAAAACACAAAATTAGAACATAACCTGCCAAGGTACTCGGATTCGCCCAGACTTAATTAAACCCAGATATTGTTAAAACATATAGTTTGATTCTGGGCGAATGGCTTTCCGAAAATGGAATCTAGAACCATCTATGGAAGCTGATGGGCGAGATACATCGAATGGCACCAAGTAGAATAAATTTGGACTCTTAGTTTGGGCTACAGAAGACGTTTAATGTTGAAAAAGTGCTCATTTCGGGCGTTTCTGGAGGTCAAATCAAAATTCTAAAGTACTGGTCCAATTTGAATGTTGTGTATGCCATTGGATTCAGCCGGTGAAATTGAACTTATGGGAACAATTTGATCAAAATCCACACATAAATAAACCGGGTATGGGTGATTTAGAAGTTTTCAAAATCAAAATCAAAATTAGGCCTTTTGGGCCCACAAAATGGTCCAAATCCAAAAAAAATTATACCGTAGGAATCGCAACGACGAGACGAATCCATATATACCCTTGAAAACACAAAATTAGAACATGACCTGCCAAGGATCTCGGATTCGCCTGGACCAGTACCTGGTCCAGTTTGATTCTGGGCGAATGGCTGGCCAAAAATGGAATCTAGAACTATGTATGGAAGCTGTTGGGCGAGATAAATCGAATGGTACCAAGTAGAATCAAAATCAAAATTCTAAAGTACTGGTCCAATTTGAATTTGGTGTATGCCATTGGATTCAGCGGGTGAAATTGTACTTATGGTAACAATTTGATCAAAATCCACACATAAATAAACCGGGTATGGGTGATTTAGAAATTTTCAAAATATAAATAAAAAATAGGCCTTTTGGGCCTACAAAATAGTCCAAATCCAAACATTTATATACCGTTGGAATCGCAACGACGAGACGAATCCATATATACCCTTGAAAACACAACATTAGAACATGACCTGCCAAGGTACTCTGATTCTAAAGTACTGGTCCAATTTGAATTTTGTGTATGCCATTGGATTCAGCGGGTGAAATCGAATGGCACCAAATAGAATTCATTTGGACTCTTAGTTTGGGCTACAGAAGAATTTTAATTTTGAAAAAGTGCTCAGTTCGGGCGTTTCTGGAGGTCAAATAAAAATTCTAAAGTACTGGTCCAATTTGAATTTTGTGTATGCTATTGGATTCAGCGGGTGAAATTGTACTTATGGTAACAATTTTATCAAAATCCAATTATAAATAAACCGTCTATGGGTGATTTAGAATTTTCCAAATCAAAATCAAAATTAGGCTTTTTGGCCCTACAAAATGGTCCAAATCCAAACATTTATATACCATTGGAATCGCAACAACGAGACGAATCCATATACATATACCCTTGAAAACACAACATTAGAACATGACCTGCCAAGGTACTCGGATTCGCCTGGACTTAATTAAACCCAGATATGTTTAAAACATATAGTTTGATTCTGGGCGAATGGCTTTCCGAAAATGGAATCTAGAACAATCTATGGAAGCTGATGGGTGAGATAAATCGAATGGCACCAAGTATAATCAATTTGGACTCTTAATTTGGGCTACAGAAGACTTTTAATGTTGAAAAAGTGCTAATTTCGGGCGTTTCAGGAGGACAAATCAAAATCAAATTTCTAAAGTACTGGTCCAATTTGAATTTTGAGTATGCCATTGGATTCAGCGGGTGAAATTGTACTTGTGGTAACAATTTGATCAAAATCCACACATAAATAAACCGTCTATGGGTGATTTAGAATTTTTCAAAATTAAAATCAAAATTAGGCCTTTTGGACCTACAAAATGGTCCAAATCCAAAAATGTATATACCGTTGGAATCGCAACGACGAGACGAATCCATATATACCCTTGAAAACAAATAATTAGAACATGACCTGCCAAGGTACTCGGATTCGCCTGGACCAGATATTTTTATAACATATAGTTTTATTCTGGGAGAATGGCTGACCGAAAATGGAATCTAGAACCATGTATGGACGCTGTTGGGCGAGAGAAATCGAATGGCACCAAGTAGAATTAATTTGGGCTCTTAGTTTGGGCTACAGAAGACTTTTAATGTTGAAAAAGCGCTCATTTCGGGCGTTCCTGGAGGTCAAATAAAAATAAAAATTCTAAAGTACTGGTCCAATTTGAATGTTGTGTATGATATTGGATTCAGCGGGTGAAATTGTACTGATGGTAACAATTTGACCAAAATCCACATATATAAATCGGGTATGGGTGATTTAGAAGTTTTCAAAATAAAAATAAAAATTAGGCCTTTTGGGCCAACAAAATGGTCCAAATCCAAACATTTATATACCCTTGGAATCGCAACGACAAGACGAATCCATATATACCCTTGAAAACGCAAAATTAGAACATGACCTGCCAAGGTACTCTGATTCGCCAGATATTTTTAAAACATATTGTTTGATTCTGGGCGAAAATGGAATCTAGAACCATGTATGGAAGCTGTTGGGCGAGGGAAATCGAATGGCCCTAAGTAGAATTAATTTGGACTCTTAGTTTGGGCTACAGAAGACTTTTAATGTTGAAAAAGTGCTCATTTCGGGCGTTTCTGGAGGTCAAATAAAAATAAAAATTCTAAAGTACTGGTCCAATTTGAATTTTGTGTATGCCATTGGATTCAGCTGGTGAAAGTGTACTTATGGTAAAAATTTGATCAAAATCCAATCATAAATAAACCGTCTATGGGTGATTTAGAAGTTTTCAAAATCAAAATCAAAATTAGGCCTTTTGGGCCTACAAAATGGTCCACATCCAAACATTTATATTACGTTGGAATCGCAACGACGAGACGAATCCATATATACCCATGAAAACACAAAATTAGAACATAACCTGCCAAGGTACTCGGATTCGCCCAGACTTAATTAAACCCAGATATTGTTAAAACATATAGTTTGATTCTGGGCGAATGGCTTTCCGAAAATGGAATCTAGAACCATCTATGGAAGCTGATGGGCGAGATACATCGAATGGCACCAAGTAGAATAAATTTGGACTCTTAGTTTGGGCTACAGAAGACGTTTAATGTTGAAAAAGTGCTCATTTCGGGCGTTTCTGGAGGTCAAATCAAAATTCTAAAGTACTGGTCCAATTTGAATTTTGTGTATGACATTGGATTCAGCCGGTGAAATTGAACTTATGGGAACAATTTGATCAAAATCCACACATAAATAAACCGGGTATGGGTGATTTAGAAGTTTTCAAAATCAAAATCAAAATTAGGCATTTTGGGCCCACAAAATGGTCCAAATTCAAAAAAATATATACCGTAGGAATCGCAACGACGAGACGAATCCATATATACCCTTGAAAACACAAAATTAGAACATGACCTGCCAAGGATCTCGGATTCGCCTGGACCAGTATCTGGTCCAGTTTGATTCTGCGCGAATGGCTGGCCGAAAAATTAATCTAGAACCATGTATGGAAGCTGTTGGGCGAGATAAATTGAATGGCACCAAGTAGAATTAATTGGGACTCTTAGTTTGGGCTACAGAAGACTTTTAATGTTGAAAAAGTGCTAATTTCGGGCGTTTCTGAGGTCAAATCAAAATCAAAATTCTAAAGTACTGTTCCAAGTTTAATTTTGTGTATGCCATTTGATTCAGCGGGTGAAATTGTACTTATGGTACCTATTTGATCAAAATCCACACATAATATAAACCGGGTATGGGTGATTTAGAAGTTTTCATAATAAAAATAAAAATTAGGCCTTTTGGGCCTACAAAATGGTCCACATCAAAACATTTATATACCGTTGGAATCGCAACAACGAGACGAATCCATATATACCCTTGAAAACACAAAATTAGAATATGACCTGCCAAGGTACTCGGATTCGCCCAGATATTTTTTAAAACATATAGTTTGATTCTGGGTGAATGGCTGTCTGAAAATGGAATCTAGAACCTAGTATGGAAGCTGTTGGGCAAGATAAATCTATTGGCACACAGTATAATTAATTTGGACTCTTAGTTTGGGCTACAGAAGACTTTTAATGTTGAAATAGTGCTCATTTCGGGCGTTTCTGGAGGTCAAACAAAAATCAAAATTCTAAAGTACTGGTCCAATTTGAATTTTGTGTATGCTATTGGATTCAGCCGGTGAAATTGTACTTATGGTAACAATTTGATCAAAATCCAATCATAAGTAAACCGTCTATGGGTGATTTAGAAGTTTTCAAAATCAAAATCAAAATTAGGCCTTTTGGGCCTACAAAATGGTCCAAATCCAAACATTTATATACCGTTGGAATCGCGAGGACGAGACGCATCCATATATACCCTTGAAAACACAAAATTAGATCATGACCTGCCAAGGTACTCGGATTCGCCTGGACTTAATTAAACCCAGATATTTTTAAAACATATAGTTTGATTCTGGGCGAATGGCTTTCCGAAAATGGAATCTAGAACCATCTATGGAAGCTGCTGGGCGAGGGAAATCGAATGGCACCAAGTAGAATAAATTTGGACTCTTAGTTTGGGCTACAGAAGACTTTTAATGTTGAAAAAGTGCTCATTTCGAGCGTTTCTGGAGGTCAAATCAAAATCAAAATTCTAAAGTACTGGTCTAATTTGAATTTGGTGTATGCCATTGGATTGAGCGGGTGAAATTGTACTTATGGTAACAATTTGATCAAAATCCACACATAAATACATCGGGTATGGGTGATTTAGAAGTTTTCAAAATCAAAATCAAAATTAGGCCTTTTGGGCCTACAAATGGTCCAAATCCAAACATTTATATACCGTTGGAATCGCAACGACGAGACGAATCCATATATACCCTTGAAAACACAAAATTAGAATATGACCTTCCAAGGTACTCGGATTCGCCTGGACATATTAAAACATTTTAAAACATTTTAAAACATTTTTAAAACATATAGTTTGATTCTGGGTGAATGGCTTTCCGAAAATGGAATCTAGAACCATATATGGAAGCTGTTGGGCGAGGGAAATCGAATGGCACCAAGTAGAATAAATTTGGATTCTTAGTTTGGGCTACAGAAGACTTTTAATGATGAAAAAGTGCTCATTTCGGGCGTTTCTGGATGTCAAATCAAAATCAAAATTATAAAGTACTGGTCCAATTTGAATGTGGTGTATGCCATTGGATTCAGCGGGTGAAATTGTACTTATGGTAACAATTTGATCAAAATCCACACATAAGTAAACCGGGTATGGGTGATTTAGAAGTTTTCAAAATAAAAATAAAAATTAGGCCTTTTGGGGCTACAAAATGGTCCAAATCCAAACATTTATATACCGTTGGAATCGCAACGACGAGACGAATCCATATATACCCTTGAAAACACAAAATTAGAACATGACCTGGCAAGGTACTCGGATACGCCTGGACCAGTACCTGGTCCAGTTTGATTCTGGGCGAATGGCTGGCCGAAAATAGAATCTAGAACCATGTATGGAAGCTGTTGGGCGAGATAAATCGAATGGCACCAAGTAGAATAAATTTGGACTCTTAGTTTGCGCTACAGAAGACTTTCAATGTTGAAAAAGTGCTCATTTCGAGCGTTTCTGGAGGTCAAATCAAAATCAAAATTCTAAAGTACTGGTCCAATTTGAATTTGGTGTATGCCATTGGATTGAGCGGGTGAAATTGTACTTATGGTAACAATTTGATCAAAATCCACACATAAATACATCGGGTATGGGTGATTTAGAAGTGTTCAAAATCAAAATACAAATTAGGCCTTTTGGGCCTACAAATGGTCCAAATCCAAACATTTATATACCGTTGGAATCGCAACGACGAGACGAATCCATATGAGGAGGTCCGTGCCAGAGGGGCCAACTCGCCACGAGTATACTGTAGTTTTGAGTTATTGATGTTTAAAGTTAACATACCATACACACAGTAGATAAGGCATAATAATACATTATTATATATCAATGGACAGCTTAGGAACAGACAATTTTGTTTAGATGGTTTACAAAAAATAAAAAATAAAAATAAAAAAAAATAAACCAAAAAAACATGCATAGGTGTTTTTTTTGGAATGCGAAAAAATTATTCGATTTCCTTCAAATTTGTACCATTATGAACATTCACTATAACTAAAGGACAGTTATAATTTCAAGGAAAAATACCAAAAAATAAATATTTTATAAGACATTTAATCCAAAATTTTAACAAAATGCATGATTTTTGTATTTATTTTTATATTATTTTGTGTTGTGTTTGTAATAATAATTCATAATCTAATTTGACACGTTACCTTTATGTCCAAGTAGTTTATGTAGGTGGTGAGGGGGGAGGGGAAGGTTGTTGTTAGTATTCCAAGAAGTTGTTGCTGGGATCGTCGACGTTTTCTTCGTTGGCATCTCTAGGTCTTGCAGTCATGGACTTCTGTGCCTCGAAAAGCAGGGTGAAGTAGGTCTTGTGTGGCTGGGGGACGTATTTCGTCAACTCCTGGAGATGCTGTAGATTCTTTTGGTTCATGGGAACTCCCCCTGGGTACTTGACAGGCAACGGAATTTGTGAGAGGTCAAACATGTTTGGGTCATAAATTTTGCTTCTACCCTTCTGCATAAACCACTCCCGCTGCACATGAAAGCCGTCCATGTAGCCAGCAGACACTTTAATGCCTTCCCTGTAATCATTGGAGACTATCAGGCGCTTGGCAGCCTTGAATCCCGAACCTGTCTGGCCCGCCTTGCTGATGTGTTGTTGCAGAACCTCAAAGTTAAGGAAGTCGCTCTCCTCCATGCGGACCACAGTGACCTGCTCCTTCCTTCTGTGTGTCGACATTAGCTGGGTGTAGTGGTCAGTGGTGAATACCTCCTTGCCCTTCAGGTGCTTCTCAAACACACCAAAGTCGCGATCACAGGGCAGGAATGAGTGGCCAGCCTCTCAGGAAGAAGTGGATGATAGAAGAAAAACGATGGTTATGGATGAGTCTTAGGTAGCATAGGCAAAGGTTATCTGAAAACACCACCAGTTTCAAGGAATCAGCAGGTACGTGATGTTGAATGAAGTGACATAAGCAACTTGCCACCTCAGAAGATCCCCTTCTTGCCTCCGACTCGTTCCAGACATAAAAGTAGGCCTTGTTGGACTTGTGTGACGCTTCTGCATAGTAACCACGTGCGGGCATGCGCGCGCGTCGGCTGCCCAGCCGTTTAGAAACCGGCTGGTGGCAGCCGGCCGGCAGGCTTTCCCTTAGTATATATCCTACGACAATGTAACTAATGTCTGGGATATTCTTATGTTGTTTCACAGCTTGAAGCTGCCCTTATTCTTAACCAACGCATCTTAGTATATTTTATTCTCGATAGTTGATAGTTTCATTATATTATATAAGATGTAAGTTTAGTGAGAGCGGGAAGAGACGAGCGGGAGAGAGAGACCGGCTTGGGACGTGCTTCGCGCGGAGAGTCCAGCTTGGGACGAGCCTGAAGCGCTGCCACATGCATTTGATTGCAACGTTAGGCTTAGTTTCGACTCACGTACGGGGTAGAGGATTTTGACCAGGCAACTGTGTTGAGTGTTGCCAAGCCTGGGATGTATTCTGCATGCCTAGTGGGGGGTCCAGACAGATTCAAGACTCAGAGCTCACCTCATTGTCGTACCCTTCGGACCCCCTTGATATCTATCCCTCTCAACCCCACTTAGAAACGTTCTCTCTTACTTTGTATACCTTCTTTCCACTCCTTCACCAATCTATTTAATTATCCCATCCCCTTGATAGACCTTATATCTATTATTGTATTAACGACGAGCTCTCAGATAACTAGATAGGATTTTGGGCCTTATGCAGGGATGTAATTGTTAATGAGACCTAGGAAGTTTTTTTGTTGTCTCATATTTGGTGGTTTCATGCTTGCTAGTGTGTTCTTGTGTCAGGTTAGCAGGGGCTAGACCGGAGGGGAGGCTTTTTGCGATCCTTTAAGTAAAGTCTGCTGGTGCGAGTCCGCACGACTTTACTAGGATATCCGTGGGAGTATGGGGGCATTTTCTTGTCTGTGTCCCTGTGTCTAGCGTTGTGTTGTGTGAGGGCCCTTGCCTAGTCCACTCAGCACTGCGCTAGCACGTCTTGCTTTTGTTTTAGGGTCGCCAGGAGAGAGTCAGATACTTGCGATCTGAGTCTCTCAAGAGAGCACCCTTTCAATTAGAGTAATTTGGCGCACAGACCTGGGAACGTCCCTAGGCTAGAGCAGGTGGCTCAGCCCGGGTATCCCAAGCCTATATCCTTCCGGCTAGACCTCTGCCACCTGGCAGATTAACAGCTAGGGGTTTATTATCTCTGTATGCTTGTTATTGTGCCACAGTTTACCGTTTTTGTGAGCATTGTGAGTCAGGGTGTGGCTTAGAGACTCTGTCCGAGCAGGCTTGCCTGACTAAGAGTGAGAAGCACACCTGTATGTGGTTATGTTGCGAGTTGCTGCCTTTATTTCATTATACCTATGCCATTATACACTGTATGTCCTATCACTAGTATTTATTCCTGCTTATGAGTTAAGAGTTCTCTAAATCCGTAACGTACTTTCTTTGCTAAGCATCAGATCCTACAGTAGCCGCATGCAGTTTAGAAACCCGATGTTTTGAGGACTGTTTGCTTTCACCTTTTTTCACACAGGGGTGATTAGTTGTATTAATTAACGTAACGTTAAATGTGCTTTCTTCTAGTTTGTTATTAAATTGTTTCTGCAATTTAATTCCATTATCTATCTTTTCCTTGAAGCTTTAAGTCAACTTAATTGTGTGATCTTTTATATAGCCTGCTTGACTATCAGCAGTCTATAGTGCGTGCACCCTGTAACCGAGTCATAGGATACCTCGTTTTCCAGGCAGGACTCTTGACGGTTTAGGCTGGGTTTATAGATAAGGGTTGGATCTAGCGTTTTCCGTTGTTGCTTGTTGCCGCATACCTAGTCCAATAGAAAGAGCCCAGTGTTTATATATCCCAGGACGTAGCACTTGATATCGTGGATACCCAGATTATACGTCCACATTTTGCAGCGGTAATATTGGGTGCTAGTAGTAAGACATAGTGTTTGCTGGAGATCAACAGCAATTCCAAAGATTCCAAGTGTAGTGTCCTTGGTATAAATCTGCATGAAATCATTGCCAGCCTTGGCATGAAAATGATGATCGTTCCTCTTCATGGCAAGTTGAGCCCTCTCCTCCCGTTGTGTCTCTGGATCAAGTTCTGCCAATTTTGTTTTGAACTGATCACATGTGCTGCAGGTGTCACTCTTTGGTGGTGTTATCCCGATCTTATAGTTCTGCACCTCCTTAACGAACCGGGATTGCTTAATGGCATTGGGTTCCTCTTGGTGCTCTATCATGTATGTCTGAAAGGCATCATAGAGTCCAGCCCAGGTAGATCCAGGAGGTAGGTATAGCTAGTCCGGATTCTTGGTACGAGAATAATGGGACGTACAGGTGGGCAGAGACTTGCAGAAGCTTTTAATTAGTTGCAGGAGATCGTCATTAGTCTTGTTGTGGGGTACATGGCGGCCTCTTTGGTCGGGGGACAGAATACCAGTGGCAGTGGAAGAGCTCTTAGAGCACACATTTCGCACACGTTTGGATGTTATGTCATGAATATTTAGAAAGGCAGTACGGCAAACATTGATGTTCTTAGTATTCACAGACACTGAATATTGTTTGACGTTTTTAGTGCGACTCTCCCTTCCCTTCACTCGTGAACGTTTAGACAATGTCTCACTCAATCGCTTATTTATGTACTGGGACTGGGAATCCTGGCTTTCCAGTGCCCAATAACTGTTAAATAGTAAATGCACATTATCAATTCCAACTTTCTCGAAGCACTTATCCAAGCATTCACAAGGGGGCCCTACTTTCTTCGGTGTTACAGCTTTGGCGGTGCTTCTACTAACATAGGTCTGGTATAGACATTTTAAGGGGGTAGTATTTGGAACAGGGTATAGACATTTTAAGGCGGTAGTACTTGGAGCAGGGTATAGACATTTTAAAGGGGTAGTATTTGGAACAGGTGATAATTCCACTTGGAACGGGGATAGATAATTCCACTTGGAACGGGGATAGATAATTCCACTTGGAACGGGGATAGATAATTCCACTTGGAACGGGGATAGATAATTCCACTTGGAACGGGTATAGATAATTCCACTTGGAACGGGTATAGATAATTCCACTTGGAACGGGTATAGATAATTCCACTTGGAACGGGTATAGATAATTCCACTTGGAACGGGATGGATAATTCCACTTGGAACGGGTATAGATAATTCCACTTGGAACGGGTATAGATAATTCCACTTGGAACGGGTATAGATAATTCCACTTGGAACGGGGATAGATAATTCAACTTGGAACGGGGATAGATAATTCCACTTGGAACGGAGATAGATAATTCCACTTGGAACGGGGATAGATAATTCCACTTGGAACGGGGATAGATAATTCCACTTGGAACGGGTATAGATAATTCCACTTGGAACGGGTATAGATAATTCCACTTGGAACGGGTATAAATAATTCCACTTGGAACGGGGATAGATAATTCCACTTGGAACGGGGATAGATAATTCCACTTGGAACGGGGATAGATAATTCCACTTGGAACGGGGATAGATAATTCCACTTGGAACGGGGATAGATAATTCCACTTGGAACGGGGATAGATAATTCCACTTGGAACGGGTATAGATAATTCCACTTGGAACGGGGATAGATAATTCCACTTGGAACTGGATAATTCCACTTGGAACGGGGATGGATAATTCCACTTGGAACGGGTATGGATAATTCCACTTGGAACGGGGATGGATAATTCCACTTGGAACGGGGATAGATAATTCTACTTGGAACGGGGATAGATAATTCCACTTGGAACGGGGATAGATAATTCCACTTGGAACGGGGATAGATAATTCCACTTGGAACGGGGATAGATAATTCCACTTGGAACGGGTATAGATAATTCCACTTGGAACGGGTATAGATAATTCCACTTGGAACGGGTATAGATAATTCCACTTGGAACGGGTATAGATAATTCCACTTGGAACGGGTATAGATAATTCCACTTGGAACGGGTATAGATAATTCCACTTGGAACGGGTATAGATAATTCCACTTGGAACGGGTATAGATAATTCCACTTGGAACGGGGATAGATAATTCCACTTGGAACGGGTATAGATAATTCCACTTGGAACGGGGATAGATAATTCCACTTGGAACGGGGATAGATAATTCCACCTGGAACGGGTATAGATAATTCCACTTGGAACGGGTATAGATAATCCCACTTGGAACGGGGATAGATGATTCCACTTAGAACGGGGATAGATAATTCCACTTGGAACGGGGATAGATAATTCCACTTGGATCGGGGATAGATAACCAATGAGAGCGCGGCTACGACGTGGGGAATTAAATGGCCGCCCGCCCGACCACTCACAGGCGCTGTACGAGACGTGCTTCAGCTCAAACCGAGTTAGAGTCACCAAACGAGTGATTACCTCCGCTAGTTTGTGCCTTATTTCTCCGATATCTGTGCTACAATGTCATCTGACTCGGATATTGGTGAGGCTAGGCCTTCCCTGCAACCTAGTCGTAAACGAAGGCCAAAGACCTGGCAGAAGACGATCAAAAAGTGTAAAAGGGACAGTGGCCAGACCTATGTTAGTAGAAGCACCGCCAAAGCTGTAACATTCACCCTTGTGAATGCTTGGATAAGTGCTTCGAGGAAGTGGGAATTGATAATGTGCATTTACTATTTAACAGTTATTGGGCACTGGAAAGCCAGGATTCCCAGTCCCAGTACATAAATAAGCGATTGAGTGAGACATTGTCTAAACGTTCACGAGTGAAGGGAAGGGAGAGTCGCACTAAAAACGTCAAACAATATTCAGTGTCTGTGAATACTAAGAACATCAATGTTTGCCGTACTGCCTTTCTAAATATTCATGACATAACATCCAAACGTGTGCGAAATGTGTGCTCTAAGAGCTCTTCCACTGCCACTGGTATTCTGTCCCCCGACCAAAGAGGCCGCCATGTACCCCACAACAAGACTAATGACGATCTCCTGCAACTAATTAAAATCTTCTGCAAGTCTCTGCCCACCTGTACGTCTCATTATTCTCGTACCAAGAATCCGGACAAGCTGTACCTACCTCCTGGATCTACCTGGGCTGGACTCTATGATGCCTTTAAGACATACATGATAGAGCACCAAGAGGAACCCAATGCCATTAAGCAATCCCGGTTCGTTAAGGAGGTGCAGAACTATAAGATCGGGATAACACCACCAAAGAGTGACACCTGCAGCACATGTGATCAGTTCAAAACAAAATTGGCAGAACTTGATCCAGAGACACAATGGGAGGAGAGGGCTCAACTTGCCATGAAGAGGAACGATCATCATTTTCATGCCAAGGCTGGCCATGATTTCATGCAGATTTATACCAAGGACACTACACCTGGAATCTTTGGAATTGCTGTTGATCTCCAGCAATCACTATGCACCCCCCGTCTTACTACTAGCGCCCAATATTACCGCTGCAAAATGTGGACGTATAATCTGGGTATCCACGATATCAAGTCCAACAAGGCCTACTTTTATGTCTGGAACGAGTCGGAGGCAAGAAGAGGATCTTCTGAGGTGGCAAGTTGCTTATGTCACTTCATTCAACATCACGTACCTGCTGATTCCTTGAAACTGGTGGTGTTTTCAGATAATTACCCTGGCCAGAACAAGAATATCAACCTTTGCCTATGCTACCTAAGACTCATCCATAACCATCGTTTTTCTTCTATCATCCACTTCTTCCTGGAGGCTGGCCACTCATTCCTGCCCTGTGATCGCGACTTTGGTGTGTTTGAGAAGCACCTGAAGGGCAAGGAGGTATTCACCACTGACCACTACACCCAGCTAATGTCGACACACAGAAGGAAGGAGCAGGTCACTGTGGTCCGCATGGAGGAGAGCGACTTCCTTAACTTTGAGGTTCTGCAACAACACATCAGCAAGGCGGGCCAGACAGGTTCGGGATTCAAGGCTGCCAAGCGCCTGATAGTCTCCAATGATTACAGGGAAGGCATTAAAGTGTCTGCTGGCTACATGGACGGCTTTCATGTGCAGCGGGAGTGGTTTATGCAGAAGGGTAGAAGCAAAATTTATGACCCAAACGTGTTTGACTTCTCACAAATTCCGTTGCCTGTCAAGTACCCAGGGGGAGTTCCCATGAACCAAAAGAAGCTACAGCATCTCCAGGAGTTGACGAAATACGTCCCCCAGCCACACAAGACCTACTTCACCCTGCTTTTCGAGGCACAGAAGTCCATGACTGCAAGACCTAGAGATGCCAACGAAGAAGACGTCGACGATCCCAGCGACGACTTCTTGGAATACTAACAACAACCTTCCCCTCCCCCCTCACCACCTACATAAACTACTTGGACATAAAGGTAACGTGTCAAATTACATTATGAATTATTATTACAAACACAACACAAAATAATATAAAAAAAAAAAAAAAAATCATGCATTTTGTTAACATTTTGGATTAAAAGTCTTATAAAATATTTATTTTTGGGTATTTTTCCTTGAAATTATAACTGTCCTTTAGTTATAGTGAATGTTCATAATGGTACAAATTTGAAGGAAATCGAATAATTTGTTCCCATTCCAAAAAAAAAACACCTATGCATGTTTTTGTTTAAACCATCTAAAAAAAATTGTCTGTTCCTAAGCTGTCCATTGATATATAATAATATATTATTATGCCTTATCTACTGTGTGTATGGTATGTTAATTTTAAACATCAATAACGCAAAACTATACTCGTGGCGATTTGGCCCCTCTGGCACGGACCTCCTCATATATACCCTTGAAAACACAAAATTAGAATATGACCTTCCAAGGTACTCGGATTCGCCTGGACTGTAAACCCATATATTTTTAAAACATATAGTTTGATTCTGGGTGAATGGCTTTCCGAAAATGGAATCTAGAACCATATATGGAAGCTGTTGGGCGAGGGAAATCGAATGGCACCAAGTAGAATAAATTTGGATTCTTAGTTTGGGCTACAGAAGACTTTTAATGTTGAAAATTTATGAACAAATTGCAGATGTAAGTAACTCACAAGATACCGTATTTTTTGGCGACTTTAATTTACCTGTGACCAAGTGGGGCGATACTCTTACTTCACACTCCGGACATGACTTGTATACGAACTTGCAAGAGAGTTCGCTTTATCAATTTGTTCGAACACCGACCCGTGGTAATAACGTTCTTGACATTGTACTTGCAACAAAAGAAGAATTAATAGAGAATTTGAATGTTGGTGATGAATTCAGTAACAGCGACCATCGTACGATAACTTTCACTTTAAACTTTACTAGTAACGAACCAAATAGTAGCATCGAAAATGTCCCTAATTTCAAGAAAGCAAACTTTCATAAACTTAGAGCTATGTTTAAAGAAACTGACTTGAGCTTTTTAATTAACAATAACGACATAAATACATCTTGGAAGTTATTCGAATCCACTTACCTAAAAGCAGTGCAAGACTGCATACCATCGAAAATACGGCGTCCAGGCCATAATAATAAGCCCAAATGGTGGAATAAAGATATTTCAAACTGCCTGCTTGCTAAAAAATTTGCTAATGATAGATTAAAATCCTCACAAAATGATGAAGAACGGGTGAAATTTGTAGAGCTATGACGCAAAGCCAAAAAGTTAATTAAGCAAAGTAAAAAGACCCTAGAGTTACATATTGCGAATCAAAGTAAAACAAACCCGAAAGAATTCTATAGTTATATCAGAAAGAAAAAAGTAGTTACTTCAACTGTTGGACGTTAGTCGATGAAAATGGAGAATACACCAAAGACGAAGTACAAATGAGTAATGCCCTCAATACCTTCTTTGCATCAGTTTTTACAACAGAAGACCTCAGTGATATCCCTACACCATCGCCGATACAGATTGATAATTCAGATGTTCTAAGCAATATCACCGTTACAGAGAGAGAAGTATTGAATTGTTTAGATAAACTCAAGGTAAATAAAACGCCTGGACCTGATACAATCTCGCCTAGTGTTCTAAAGGAAGCTAAGGATGAGCTCTCCAAACCACTGACATTACTATTCAATAAATCCTTGCAGTATGGAACTATGCCTGATCAGTGGAAGATAGCCAATGTAACACCGATATTCAAAAAAGGCAGCAAATCCCTACCCAGTAACTATCGTCCAATTAGCTTAACCTCAATTGTATGTAAAATGCTAGAAACGGTCATAAGAGACGGACTCGTAAATCACTTAGAGGAAAATAACATACTTAAAGATACTCAACACGGCTTTCGTAAAAAACGTTCCTGTTTAACAAACCTCTTAGACTTCTTTCACGATATCCTCAACCTCTACGATGAGAGTAAAGCTGTAGATATTATATACCTTGATTTTCAAAAGGCCTTTGACAAAGTTCCCCACAAACGTTTACTGCTAAAACTAAAAACGCATGGAATACAAGACGGTGTATTGAAATGGATAGAAAATTGGCTCAGCGACAGAAAGCAAAGAGTAGTCATAAACGGTAAGGCATCTAAATGGACCAATGTAAGTAGTGGGGTACCCCAGGGATCGGTACTAGGACCAATTCTCTTTCTAATTTACATCAACGACATAGATGAGGGTACAAAGGAGTACAAAGGAAATCAAGCAACAACAGGTCTAGTGACCCTTCTAGGTTGCTTGTCCTCCAAACACATGGATCAAGTGTCCAAACAGTGGTTTAGAGTGGGTAAGGGAACATTGGAAAGGAAACTACTGCCCTGCCACTAACGTGGCAGGACTAGGAAGTTAGTAGGGGACATATGGGTTAGTAACTGAGGGGAGGATAAAGTTATTCATTTACAAACGCAGTCAGTCGCGGGTTTGATGCGAGATATTTGTCTAGGCGGAATTTAAATGAATCAACGGTGCTGCAGTCTATAACGGGGAAGCCCATTCCACAAGTTGACAACTCGATTGAAGAAGAAATTCTTAGATTCGTGCGAGTTAAAAGATTTACCAATAATTTTGCAACCGTTTCCCCGCGTGTAATTAGATTGGTCGATAGTGAAGTACTTACAGTTCATATTGTCGATGCCTTTGATGATTTTGAACACTTGAATTAAGTCGCCTCCTAATCTGCGCTGGGTTAAAGGAAATAGATTTAATTCTCTAAGACGCTCTTCGTATGGTTTGTTCTTTAGGCTAGGTATCATTTTGGTAACTCTACGTTGAACTCGTTCTAGCTTGTTTATATCTTTTGGTAATAAGGGCACCAGGATTGAACGCAGTATTCCAGAAGAGGGCGGACTAAGGAATTGTAAAGGGTTAGGATAACTTCTTTGGATTTATGCTCAAATGACTGCCTATAAAGCCAATTATTTTGTTTGCCTTCTTAACAACTTCTGAACATTGTTGACTCGGTTTTAGGTTACTCGATATTGTTACTCCCAGATCAGTTTCTCTGTTTACATTCTTAAGCTGAGTGCCATTCATCGAATAGTTTGCTTTCTCATTTAGGTATCCGACATGTAGTACTTTACATTTATCCGCATTGAAACTCATTTGCCAAATTTGGGCCCAACATGACAATTTATCTAGATTGTGTTGCATATCGTCAACTTGTTCTTTTGAGAGTACGCTATTTGCAATTTTTGTATCGTCAGCAAATTTTGAGATTGTGCAGGTGAGACCCTCATCTATGTCGTTGATGTAAATTAGAAAGAGAATTGGTCCTAGTACCGAACCCTGGGGTACCCCGCTACTTACATTGGTCCATTTAGATGTCTCACCTGTACAATATCAAAATTTGCTGACGATAAAAAAATTACAAATAGCGTACTCTAAAAAGATCAAGTTGACGATATGCAACACAATCTAGATAAATTGTCACATTGGGCCCAAATTTGGCAAATGAATTTCAATGCGGATAAATGTAAAGTACTACATATCGGATACCTAAATGAGAAAGCAAACTATTCGATGAATGGCACTCAGCTTAAGAATGTAAACAGAGAAACCGATCTGGGAGTAACAATATCGAGTAACCTAAAACCGAGTCAACAATGTTCAGAAGTTGTTAAGAAGGCAAACAAAATAATTGGCTTTATAGGCAGATCATTTGAGCATAAATCCAAGACGTAATCCTAACCCTTTACAATTCCTTAGTCCGCCCTCTTCTGGAATACTGCGTTCAATGCTGGTGCCCTTATTACCAAAAAGACATAAACAAGCTAGAACGAGTTCAACGTAGAGTTGCCAAAATGATACCTAGCCTAAAGAACAAACCACACGAAGAGAGTCTTAGAGAATTAAACCTATTTCCTTTAACCCAGTGCAGATTAAGAGGTGACTTAATTCAAGTGTTCAAAATCATCAAAGGCATCGACAATATGAACTGTAGTAAGTACTTCACTATCGACCAATCTAATTACACGCGGGGAAACGGTTGCAAAATTATTGGTAAATCTTTTAACTCACACAAATCTAAGAATTTCTTCTTCAATCGAGTTGTCAACTTGTGGAATGGGCTTCCCCGAGACGTTATAGACTGCAGCACCGTTGATTCATTTAAATTCCGCCTAGACAAATATCTCGCATCAAACCCGCGACTGACTGCGTTTGTAAATGAATAACTTTATTTTATCCTCCCCTCAGTTACTAACCCATATGTCCCCTACTAACTTCCTAGTCCTGCCACGTTAGTGGCAGGGCAGTAGTTCCCTTTCCAATGTTCCCTTACCCTCTCTAAACCACTGTTTGGACACTTGGATCCTCAGTGTTTTGGAGGACAAGCAGCCTAGAAGGGTCACTAGATATGTTGTTGCTTGATTTCCTTTGTACTCCTTTGTACTCCTTTGTACTCCTTTGTACTCCTTTGAAAAAGTGCTCATTTCGGGCGTTTCTGGAGGTCAAATCAAAATCAAAATTATAAAGTACTGGTCCAATTTGAATGTGGTGTATGCCATTGGATTCAGCGGGTGAAATTGTACTTATGGTAACAATTTGATCAAAATCCACACATAAGTAAACCGGGTATGGGTGATTTAGAAGTGTTCAAAATGAAAATAAAAATTAGGCCTTTTGGGCCTACAAAATGGTCCAAATCCAAACATTTATATACCGTTGGAATCGCAACGACGAGACGAATCCATATATACCCTTGAATACACAAAATTAGAACATGACCTGCCAAGGTACTCGGATACGCCTGGACCAGTACCTGGTCCAGTTTGATTCTGGGCGAATGGCTGGCCGAAAATAGAATCTAGAACCATGTATGGAAGCTGTTGGGCAAGATAAATCGAATGGCACCAAGTAGAATAAATTTGGACTCTTAGTTTGCGCTACAGAAGACTTTTAATGTTGAAAAAGTGCTCATTTCGCGCGTTTCTGGAGGTCAAATCAAAATCAAAATTCTAAAGTACTGGTCCAATTTGAATTTTGTGTGTGCCATTGGATTCAGCGGGTGAAATTGTACTTATGGTAACAATTTGATCAAAATCCACACATAAAAACATCGGGTATGGGTGATTTAGAAGTTTTCAAAATAAAAATAAAAATTAGACCTTTTGGGCCTACAAAATGGTCCAAATCCAAACATGTATATACCATTGGAATCGCAACGACGAGACGAATCCATATATACCCTTGAAAATACAAAATTAGAACATGACCTGCCAATGTACTCTGATTCGCCAGATATTTGTAAACATATTGTTTGATTCTGGTCGACTGGCTGGGCGAAAATGGAATCTAGAACCATGTATGGAAGCTGTTTGGCGAGAGAAATCGAATGGCCACAAGTAGAATTAATTTAGACTCTTAGTTTGGGCTACAGAAGACTTTTAATGTTGAAAAAGTGCTCATTTCGGGCGTTTCTGGAGGTCAAATCAAAATCAAAATTCTAAAGTACTGGTCCAATTTGAATTTTGTGTATGCCATTGGATTCAGCGGATGAAAGTGTATTAATGGTAAAAATTTGATCAAAATGCAATCATAAATAAACCGTCTATGGGTGATTTAGAAGTTTCGAAATCAAAATCAAAATTAGGCCTTTTGGGCCTACAAAATGGTCCAAATCCAAACATTTATATACTGTTGGAATCGCAACGACGAGACGAATCCATATATACCCTTGAAACCCCAAAATTAGAACATGACCTGCCAAGGTACTCGGATTCGCCTGGACTTAACCAGATATTTTTTAAACATATTGTTTGATTCTAGGCGAATGGCCAGGCGAACATGGAGTGTAGAACCATGTATGAAAGCTGTTGGGCGAGATAAATCAAATGGCACCAAGTAGAATTAATTTGGACTCTTAGTTTGGGCTACAGAAGACTATTAATGTTGAAAAAGTGCTCATTTCGGGCGTTTCTGGAGGTCAAATCAAAATCAAATTTTAAAGTACTGGTCCAATTTGAATTTTGTGTAAGCCATTGGATTCAGAGGGTGAAATTGTACCTATGGTAACAATTTGATCAAAATCCACAAATAAATAAACCGGGTATGGGTGATTTAGAAGTTTTCAAAATAAAAATAAAAATTAGGCCTTTTGTGCCTACAAAATGGTCCAAATCCAAACATTTATATACCGTTGGAATCGCAACGACGAGATGAATCCATATATACCCTTGAAAACACAAAATTAGAACATGACCTGCCAAGGTACTCGGATTCGCCTGCACCAGATATTTGTTAAACATATTGTTTGATTCTGGGCGAATGGCTGAGCGAAAACGGAATCTAGAACAATGTATGGAAGCTGTTGGGCGAGGGAAATCGAATAGCCCCAAGTAGAATTAATTTGGACTCTTAGTTTGGGCTACAGAAGACTTTTAATGTTGAAAAAGTGCTCATTTCGGGCGTTTCTGGAGGTCAAATCAAAATCAAAATTCTAAAGTACTGGTCCAATTTGAATTTGGTGTATGCCATTGGATTGAGCGGGTGAAATTGTACTTATGGTAACAATTTGATCAAAATCCACACATAAATACATCGGGTATGGGTGATTTAGAAGTTTTCAAAATCAAAATCAAAATTAGGCCTTTTGGGCCTACAAATGGTCCAAATCCAAACATTTATATACCGTTGGAATCGCAACGACGAGACGAATCCATATATACCCTTGAAAACACAAAATTAGAATATGACCTTCCAAGGTACTCGGATTCGCCTCGACTGTAAAACCCAGATATTTTTAAAACATATAGTTTGATTCTGGGTGAATGGCTTTCCGAAAATGGAATCTAGAACCATATATGGAAGCTGTTGGGCGAGGGAAATTGAATGGCACCAAGTAGAATATATTTGGATTCTTAGTTTGGGCTACAGAAGACTTTTAATGATGAAAAAGTGCTCATTTCGGGTGTTTCTGGATGTCAAATCAAAATCAAAATTATAAAGTACTGGTCCAATTTGAATGTGGTGTATGCCATTGGATTCAGCGGGTGAAATTGTACTTATGGTAACAATTTGATCAAAATCCACACATAAGTAAACCGGGTATGGGTGATTTAGAAGTTTTCAAAATAAAAATAAAAATTAGGCCTTTTGGGGCTACAAAATGGTCCAAATCCAAACATTTATATACCGTTGGAATCGCAACGACGAGACGAATCCATATATACCCTTGAAAACACAAAATTAGAACATGACCTGGCAAGGTACTCGGATACGCCTGGACCAGTACCTGGTCCAGTTTGATTCTGGGCGAATGGCTGGCCGAAAAATAGAATCTAGAACCATGTATGGAAGCTGTTGGGCGAGATAAATCGAATGGCACCAAGTAGAATAAATTTGGACTCTTAGTTTGCGCTACAGAAGACTTTCAATGTTGAAAAAGTGCTCATTTCGAGCGTTTCTGGAGGTCAAATCAAAATCAAAATTCTAAAGTACTGGTCCAATTTGAATTTGGTGTATGCCATTGGATTGAGCGGGTGAAATTGTACTTATGGTAACAATTTGATCAAAATTCTACACATAAATACATCGGGTATGGGTGATTTAGAAGTGTTCAAAATCAAAATCAAAATTAGGCCTTTTGGGCCTACAAATGGTCCAAATCCAAACATTTATATACCGTTGGAATCGCAACGACGAGACGAATCCATATGAGGAGGTCCGTGCCAGAGGGGCCAACTCGCCACGAGTATACTGTAGTTTTGAGTTATTGATGTTTAAAGTTAACATACCATACACACAGTAGATAAGGCATAATAATACATTATTATATATCAATGGACAGCTTAGGAACAGACAATTTTGTTTAGATGGTTTAAAAAAAATAAAAACAAAAAATAAAAACAAATAAACCAAAAAAACATGCATAGGTGTTTTTTTTGGAATGCGAAAAAATTATTCGATTTCCTTCAAATTTGTACCATTATGAACATTCACTATAACTAAAGGACAGTTATAATTTCAAGGAAAAATACCCAAAAATAAATATTTTATAAGACTTTTAATCCAAAATTTTAACAAAATGCATGATTTTTGTATTTATTTTTATATTATTTTGTGTTGTGTTTGTAATAATAATTCATAATCTAATTTGACACGTTACCTTTATGTCCAAGTAGTTTATGTAGATGGTGAGGGGGGAGGGGAAGGTTGTTGTTAGTATTCCAAGAAGTCGTTGCTGGGATCGTCGACGTCTTCTTCGTTGGCATCTCTAGGTCTTGCAGTCATGGACTTCTGTGCCTCGAAAAGCAGGGTGAAGTAGGTCTTGTGTGGCTGGGGGACGTATTTCGTCAACTCCTGGAGATGCTGTAGCTTCTTTTGGTTCATGGGAACTCCCCCTGGGTACTTGACAGGCAACGGAATTTGTGAGAGGTCAAACATGTTTGGGTCATAAATTTTGCTTCTACCCTTCTGCATAAACCACTCCCGCTGCACATGAAAGCCGTCCATGTAGCCAGCAGACACTTTAATGCCTTCCCTGTAATCATTGGAGACTATCAGGCGCTTGGCAGCCTTGAATCCCGAACCTGTCTGGCCCGCCTTGCTGATGTGTTGTTGCAGAACCTCAAAGTTAAGGAAGTCGCTCTCCTCCATGCGGACCACAGTGACCTGCTCCTTCCTTCTGTGTGTCGACATTAGCTGGGTGTAGTGGTCAGTGGTGAATACCTCCTTGCCCTTCAGGTGCTTCTCAAACACACCAAAGTCGCGATCACAGGGCAGGAATGAGTGGCCAGCCTCCAGGAAGAAGTGGATGATAGAAGAAAAACGATGGTTATGGATGAGTCTTAGGTAGCATAGGCAAAGGTTATCTGAAAACACCACCAGTTTCAAGGAATCAGCAGGTACGTGATGTTGAATGAAGTGACATAAGCAACTTGCCACCTCAGAAGATCCCCTTCTTGCCTCCGACTCGTTCCAGACATAAAAGTAGGCCTTGTTGAACTTGTGTGACGCTTCTGCATAGTAACCACGTGCGGGCATGCGCGCGCGTCGGCTGCCCAGCCGTTTAGAAACCGGCTGGTGGCAGCCGGCCGGCAGGCTTTCCCTTAGTATATATCCTACGACAATGTAACTAATGTCTGGGATATTCTTATGTTGTTTCACAGCTTGAAGCTGCCCTTATTCTTAACCAACGCATCTTAGTATATTTTATTCTCGATAGTTGATAGTTTCATTATAATATATAAGATGCAAGTTTAGTGAGAGCGGGAAGAGACGAGCGGGAGAGAGAGACCGGCTTGGGACGTGCTTCGCGCGGAGAGTCCAGCTTGGGACGAGCCTGAAGCGCTGCCACATGCATTTGATTGCAACGTTAGGCTTAGTTTCGACTCACGTACGGGGTAGAGGATTTTGACCAGGCAACTGTGTTGAGTGTTGCCAAGCCTGGGATGTATTCTGCATGCCTAGTGGGGGGTCCAGACAGATTCAAGACTCAGAGCTCACCTCATTGTCGTACCCTTCGGACCCCCTTGATATCTATCCCTCTCAACCCCACTTAGAAACGTTCTCTCTTACTTTGTATACCTTCTTTCCACTACTTCACCAATCTATTTAATTATCCCATCCCCTTGATAGACCTTATATCTATTATTGTATTAACGACGAGCTCTCAGATAACTAGATAGGATTTTGGGCCTTATGCAGGGATGTAATTGTAAATGAGACCTAGGAAGTTTTTTTGTTGTCTCATATTTGGTGGTTTCATGCTTGCTAGTGTGTTCTTGTGTCAGGTTAGCAGGGGCTAGACCGGAGGGGAGGCTTTTTGCGATCCTTTAAGTAAAGTCTGCTGGTGCGAGTCCGCACGACTTTACTAGGATATCCGTGGGAGTATGGGGGCATTTTCTTGTCTGTGTCCCTGTGTGTCTAGCGTTGTGTTGTGTGAGGGCCCTTGCCTAGTCCACTCAGCACTGCGCTAGCACGTCTTGCTTTTGTTTTAGGGTCGCCAGGAGAGAGTCAGATACTTGCGATCTGAGTCTCTCAAGAGAGCACCCTTTCAATTAGAGTAATTTGGCGCACAGACCTGGGAACGTCCCTAGGCTAGAGCAGGTGGCTCAGCCCGGGTATCCGAAGCCTATATCCTTCCGGCTAGACCTCTGCCACCTGGCAGATTAACAGCTAGGGGTTTATTATCTCTGTATGCTTGTTATTGTGCCACAGTTTACCGTTTTTGTGAGCATTGTGAGTCAGGGTGTGGCTTAGAGACTCTGTCCGAGCAGGCTTGCCTGACTAAGAGTGAGAAGCACACCTGTATGTGGTTATGTTGCGAGTTGCTGCCTTTATTTCATTATACCTATGCCATTATACACTGTATGTCCTATCACTAGTATTTATTCCTGCTTATGAGTTAAGAGTTCTCTAAATCCGTAACGTACTTTCTTTGCTAAGCATCAGATCCTACGGTAGCCGCATGCAGTTTAGAAACCCGATGTTTTGAGGACTGTTTGCTTTCACCTTCTTTCACACAGGGGTGATTAGTTGTATTAATTAACGTAACGTTAAATGTGCTTTCTTCTAGTTTGTTATTAAATTGTTTCTGCAATTTAATTCCATTATCTATCTTTTCCTTGAAGCTTTAAGTCAACTTAATTGTGTGATCTTTTATATAGCCTGCTTGACTATCAGCAGTCTATAGTGCGTGCACCCTGTAACCGAGTCATAGGATACCTCGTTTTCCAGGCAGGACTCTTGACGGTTTAGGCTGGGTTTATAGATAAGGGTTGGATCTAGCGTTTTCCGTTGTTGCTTGTTGCCGCATACCTAGTCCAATAGAAAGAGCCCAGTGTTTATATATCCCAGGACGTAGCACTTGATATCGTGGATACCCAGATTATACGTCCACATTTTGCAGCGGTAATATTGGGCGCTAGTAGTAAGACATAGTGTTTGCTGGAGATCAACAGCAATTCCAAAGATTCCAAGTGTAGTGTCCTTGGTATAAATCTGCATGAAATCATTGCCAGCCTTGGCATGAAAATGATGATCGTTCCTCTTCATGGCAAGTTGAGCCCTCTCCTCCCGTTGTTTCTCTGGATCAAGTTCTGCCAATTTTGTTTTGAACTGATCACATGTGCTGCAGGTGTCACTCTTTGGTGGTGTTATCCCGATCTTATAGTTCTGCACCTCCTTAACGAACCGGGATTGCTTAATGGCATTGGGTTCCTCTTGGTGCTCTATCATGTATGTCTGAAAGGCATCATAGAGTCCAGCCCAGGTAGATCCAGGAGGTAGGTACAGCTAGTCCGGATTCTTGGTACGAGAATAATGGGACGTACAGGTGGGCAGAGACTTGCAGAAGCTTTTAATTAGTTGCAGGAGATCGTCATTAGTCTTGTTGTGGGGTACATGGCGGCCTCTTTGGTCGGGGGACAGAATACCAGTGGCAGTGGAAGAGCTCTTAGAGCACACATTTCGCACACGTTTGGATGTTATGTCATGAATATTTAGAAAGGCAGTACGGCAAACATTGATGTTCTTAGTATTCACAGACACTGAATATTGTTTGACGTTTTTAGTGCGACTCTCCCTTCCCTTCACTCGTGAACGTTTAGACAATGTCTCACTCAATCGCTTATTTATGTACTGGGACTGGGAATCCTGGCTTTCCAGTGCCCAATAACTGTTAAATAGTAAATACACATTATCAATTCCCACTTTCTCGAAGCACTTATCCAAGCATTCACAAGGGGGCCCTACTTTCTTCGGTGTTACAGCTTTGGCGGTGCTTCTACTAACATAGGTCTGGTATAGACATTTTAAGGGGGTAGTATTTGGAACAGGGTATAGACATTTTAAGGGGGTAGTACTTGGAACAGGGTATAGACATTTTAAAGGGGTAGTATTTGGAACAGGTGATAATTCCACTTGGAACGGGGATAGATAATTCCACTTGGAACGGGGATAGATAATTCCACTTGGAACGGGGATAGATAATTCCACTTGGAACGGGGATAGATAATTCCACTTGGAACGGGGATAGATAATTCCACTTGGAACGGGTATAGATAATTCCACTTGGAACGGGTATAGATAATTCCACTTGGAACGGGTATAGATAATTCCACTTGGAACGGGTATAGATAATTCCACTTGGAACGGGTATAGATAATTCCACTTGGAACGGGTTTAGATAATTCCACTTGGAACGGGTATAGATAATTCCATTGGAACGGGTATAGATAATTCCACTTGAAACGGGTATAGATAATTCCACTTGGAACGGGGATAGATAATTCCACTTGGAATGGGGATAGATAATTCCACTTGGAACGGGGATAGATAATTCCACTTGGAACGGGGATAGATAATTCCACTTGGAACGGGTATAGATAATTCCACTTGGAACGGGTATAGATAATTCCACTTGGAACGGGATAGATAATTCCACTTGGAACGGGGATAGATAATTCCACTTGGAACGGGGATAGATAATTCCACTTGGAACGGGGATAGATAATTCCACTTGGAACGGGATAGATAATTCCACTTGGAACGGGGATAGATAATTCCACTTGGAACGGGGATAGATAATTCCACTTGGAACGGGATAGATAATTCCACTTGGAACGGGGATAGATAATTCCACTTGGAACGGGGATGGATAATTCCACTTGGAACGGGGATGGATAATTCCACTTGGAACGGGGATGGATAATTCCACTTGGAACGGGGATGGATAATTCCACTTGGAACGGGGATAGATAATTCCACTTGGAACGGGGATAGATAATTCCACTTGGAACGGGGATAGATAATTCCACTTGGAACGGGGATAGATAATTCCACTTGGAACGGGGATAGATAATTCCACTTGGAACGGGTATAGATAATTCCACTTGGAACGGGTATAGATAATTCCACTTGGAACGGGTATAGATAATTCCACTTGGAACGGGTATAGATAATTCCACTTGGAACGGGTATAGATAATTCCACTTGGAACGGGTATAGATAATTCCACTTGGAACGGGTATAGATAATTCCACTTGGAACGGGGATAGATAATTCCACTTGGAACGGGTATAGATAATTCCACTTGGAACGGGGATAGATAATTCCACTTGGAACGGGATAGATAATTCCACTTGGAACGGGGATAGATAATTCCACTTGGAACGGGTATAGATAATTCCACTTGGAACGGGGATAGATAATTCCACTTGGAACGGGGATAGATAATTCCACTTGGAACGGGGATAGATAATTCCACTTGGATCGGGGATAGATAACCAATGAGAGCGTGGCTACGATGTGGGGAATTAAATGGCCGCCCGCCCGACCACTCACAGGCGCTGTACGAGACGTGCTTCAGCTCAAACCGAGTTAGAGTCACCAAACGAGTGATTACCTCCGCTAGTTTGTGCCTTATTTCTCCGATATCTGTGCTACAATGTCATCTGACTCGGATATTGGTGAGGCTAGGCCTTCCCTGCAACCTAGTCGTAAACGAAGGCCAAAGACCTGGCAGAAGACGATCAAAAAGTGTAAAAGGGACAGTGGCCAGACCTATGTTAGTAGAAGCACCGCCAAAGCTGTAACATTCACCCTTGTGAATGCTTGGATAAGTGCTTCGAGAAAGTGGGAATTGATAATGTGCATTTACTATTTAACAGTTATTGGGCACTGGAAAGCCAGGATTCCCAGTCCCAGTACATAAATAAGCGATTGAGTGAGACATTGTCTAAACGTTCACGAGTGAAGGGAAGGGAGAGTCGCACTAAAAACGTCAAACAATATTCAGTGTCTGTGAATACTAAGAACATCAATGTTTGCCGTACTGCCTTTCTAAATATTCATGACATAACATCCAAACGTGTGCGAAATGTGTGCTCTAAGAGCTCTTCCACTGCCACTGGTATTCTGTCCCCCGACCAAAGAGGCCGCCATGTACCCCACAACAAGACTAATGACGATCTCCTGCAACTAATTAAAAGCTTCTGCAAGTCTCTGCCCACCTGTACGTCCCATTATTCTCGTACCAAGAATCCGGACAAGCTGTACCTACCTCCTGGATCTACCTGGGCTGGACTCTATGATGCCTTTAAGACATACATGATAGAGCACCAAGAGGAACCCAATGCCATTAAGCAATCCCTGTTCGTTAAGGAGGTGCAGAACTATAAGATCGGGATAACACCACCAAAGAGTGACACCTGCAGCACATGTGATCAGTTCAAAACAAAATTGGCAGAACTTGATCCAGAGACACAATGGGAGGAGAGGGCTCAACTTGCCATGAAGAGGAACGATCATCATTTTCATGCCAAGGCTGGCCATGATTTCATGCAGATTTATACCAAGGACACTACACCTGGAATCTTTGGAATTGCTGTTGATCTCCAGCAAACACTATGCACCCCCCGTCTTACTACTAGCGCCCAATATTACCGCTGCAAAATGTGGACGTATAATCTGGGTATCCACGATATCAAGTCCAACAAGGCCTACTTTTATGTCTGGAACGAGTCGGAGGCAAGAAGAGGATCTTCTGAGGTGGCAAGTTGCTTATGTCACTTCATTCAACATCACGTACCTGCTGATTCCTTGAAACTGGTGGTGTTTTCAGATAATTACCCTGGCCAGAACAAGAATATCAACCTTTGCCTATGCTACCTAAGACTCATCCATAACCATCGTTTTTCTTCTATCATCCACTTCTTCCTGGAGGCTGGCCACTCATTCCTGCCCTGTGATCGCGACTTTGGTGTGTTTGAGAAGCACCTGAAGGGCAAGGAGGTATTCACCACTGACCACTACACCCAGCTAATGTCGACACACAGAAGGAAGGAGCAGGTCACTGTGGTCCGCATGGAGGAGAGCGACTTCCTTAACTTTGAGGTTCTGCAACAACACATCAGCAAGGCGGGCCAGACAGGTTCGGGATTCAAGGCTGCCAAGCGCCTGATAGTCTCCAATGATTACAGGGAAGGCATTAAAGTGTCTGCTGGCTACATGGACGGCTTTCATGTGCAGCGGGAGTGGTTTATGCAGAAGGGTAGAAGCAAAATTTATGACCCAAACGTGTTTGACCTCTCACAAATTCCGTTGCCTGTCAAGTACCCAGGGGGAGTTCCCATGAACCAAAAGAAGCTACAGCATCTCCAGGAGTTGACGAAATACGTCCCCCAGCCACACAAGACCTACTTCACCCTGCTTTTCGAGGCACAGAAGTCCATGACTGCAAGACCTAGAGATGCCAACGAAGAAGACGTCGACGATCCCAGCGACGACTTCTTGGAATACTAACAACAACCTTCCCCTCCCCCCTCACCACCTACATAAACTACTTGGACATAAAGGTAACGTGTCAAATTACATTATGAATTATTATTACAAACACAACACAAAATAATATAAAAAAAAAAAAAAAAAATCATGCATTTTGTTAAAATTTTGGATTAAAAGGCTTATAAAATATTTATTTTTGGGTATTTTTCCTTGAAATTATAACTGTCCTTTAGTTATAGTGAATGTTTATAATGGTACAAATTTGAAGGAAATCGAATAATTTGTTCGCATTCCAAAAAAAAACACCTATGCATGTTTTTGTTTAAACCATCTAAAAAAAATTGTCTGTTCCTAAGCTGTCCATTGATATATAATAATATATTATTATGCCTTATCTACTGTGTGTATGGTATGTTAATTTTAAACATCAATAACGCAAAACTATACTCGTGGCGAGTTGGCCCCTCTGGCACGGACCTCCTCATATATACCCTTGAAAACACAAAATTAGAATATGACCTTCCAAGGTACTCGGATTCGCCTGGACTGTAAACCCATATATTTTTAAAACATATAGTTTGATTCTGGGTGAATGGCTTTCCGAAAATGGAATCTAGAACCATATATGGAAGCTGTTGGGCGAGGGAAATCGAATGGCACCAAGTAGAATAAATTTGGATTCTTAGTTTGGGCTACAGAAGACTTTTAATGTTGAAAATTTATGAACAAATTGCAGATGTAAGTAACTCACAAGATACCGTATTTTTTGGCGACTTTAATTTACCTGTGACCAAGTGGGGCGATACTCTTACTTCACACTCCGGACATGACTTGTATACGAACTTGCAAGAGAGTTCGCTTTATCAATTTGTTCGAACACCGACCCGTGGTAATAACGTTCTTGACATTGTACTTGCAACAAAAGAAGAATTAATAGAGAATTTGAATGTTGGTGATGAATTCAGTAACAGCGACCATCGTACGATAACTTTCACTTTAAACTTTACTAGTAACGAACCAAATAGTAGCATCGAAAAAGTCCCTAATTTCAAGAAAGCAAACTTTCATAAACTTAGAGCTATGTTTAAAGAAACTGACTGGAGCTTTTTAATTAACAATAACGACATAAATACATCTTGGAAGTTATTCGAAACCACTTACCTAAAAGAAGTGCAAGACTGCATACCATCGAAAATACGGCGTCCAGGCCATAATAATAACCCAAATGGTGGAATAAAGATATTTCAAACTGCCTGCTTGCTAAAAAATTTGCTAATGATAGATTAAAATCCTCACAAAATGACGAAGAACGGGTGAAATTTGTAGAGCTACGACGCAAAACCAAAAAGTTAATTAAGCAAAGTAAAAAGACCCTAGAGTTACATATTGCGAATCAAAGTAAAACAAACCCGAAAGAATTCTATAGTTATATCAGAAAGAAAAAAGTAGTTACTTCAACTGTTGGACCGTTAGTCGATGAAAATGGAGAATACACCAAAGACGAAGTACAAATGAGTAATGCCCTCAATACCTTCTTTGCATCAGTTTTTACAACAGAAGACCTCCGTGATATCCCTACACCATCGCCGATTCAGATTGATAATTCAGATGTTCTAAGCAATATCACCGTTACAGAGAGAGAAGTATTGAATTGTTTAGATAAACTCAAGGTAAATAAAACGCCTGGACCTGATACAATCTCGCCTAGTGTTCTAAAGGAAGCTAAGGATGAGCTCTCCAAACCACCGACATTACTATTCAATAAATCCTTGCAGTATGGAACTATGCCTGATCAGTGGAAGATAGCCAATGTAACACCGATATTCAAAAAAGGCAGCAAATCCCTACCCAGTAACTATCGTCCAATTAGCTTAACCTCAGTTGTATGTAAAATGCTAGAAACGGTCATAAGAGACAGACTCGTAAATCACTTAGAGGAAAATAACATACTTAAAGATACTCAACACGGCTTTCGTAAAAAACGTTCCTGTTTAACAAACCTCTTCGACTTCTTTCACGATATCCTCAACCTCTACGATGAGAGTAAAGCTGTAGATATTATATACCTTGATTTTCAAAAGGCCTTTGACAAAGTTCCCCACAAACGTTTACTGCTAAAACTAAAAGCGCATGGAATACAAGACGGTGTATTGAAATGGATAGAAAATTGGCTCAGCGACAGAAAGCAAAGAGTAGTCATAAACGGTAAGGCATCTAAATGGACCAATGTAAGTAGTGGGGTACCCCAGGGATCGGTACTAGGACCAATTCTCTTTCTAATTTACATCAACGACATAGATGAGGGTCTCACCTGTACAATCTCAAAATTTGCTGACGATAAAAAAATTGCAAATAGCGTACTCTAAAAAGATCAAGTTGACGATATGCAACACAATCTAGATAAATTGTCACATTGGGCCCAAATTTGGCAAATGAATTTCAATGCGGATAAATGTAAAGTACTACATATCGGATACCTAAATGAGAAAGCAAACTATTCGATGAATGGCACTCAGCTTAAGAATGTAAACAGAGAAACCGATCTGGGAGTAACAATATCGAGTAACCTAAAACCGAGTCAACAATGTTCAGAAGTTGTTAAGAAGGCAAACAAAATAATTGGCTTTATAGGCAGATCATTTGAGCATAAATCCAAAGACGTAATCCTAACCCATTACAATTCCTTAGTCCGCCCTCTTCTGGAATACTGCGTTCAATGCTGGTGCCCTTATTACCAAAAAGACATAAACAAGCTAGAACGAGTTCAACGTAGAGTTACCAAAATGATACCTAGCCTAAAGAACAAACCACACGAAGAGCGTCTTAGAGAATTAAATCTATTTCCTTTAACCCTGTGCAGATTAAGAGGTGACTTAATTCAAGTGTTCAAAATCATCAAGGGCATCGACAATATGAACTGTAGTAAGTACTTCACTATCGACCAATCTAATTACACGCGGGGAAACGGTTGCAAAATTATTGGTAAATCTTTTAACTCACACAAATCTAAGAATTTCTTCTTCAATCGAGTTGTCAACTTGTGGAATGGGCTTCCCCGAGACGTTATAGACTGCAGCACCGTTGATTCATTTAAATTCCGCCTAGACAAATATCTCGCATCAAACCCGCGACTGACTGCGTTTGTAAATGAATAACTTTATTTTATCCTCCCCTCAGTTACTAACCCATCTGTCCCCTACTAACTTCCTAGTCCTGCCACGTTAGTGGCAGGGCAGTAGTTCCCTTTCCAATGTTCCCTTACCCACTCTAAACCACTGTTTGGACACTTGGATCCTCAGTGTTTTGGAGGACAAGCAGCCTAGAAGGGTCACTAGATATGTTGTTGCTTGATTTCCTTTGTACTCCTTTGTACCTTTGTACTCCTTTGAAAAAGTGCTCATTTCGGGCGTTTCTGGAGGTCAAATCAAAATCAAAATTATAAAGTACTGGTCCAATTTGAATGTGGTGTATGCCATTGGATTCAGCGGGTGAAATTGTACTTATGGTAACAATTTGATCAAAATCCACTCATAAGTAAACCGGGTATGGGTGATTTAGAAGTGTTCAAAATAAAAATAATAAATTAGGCCTTTTGGGCCTACAAAATGGTCCAAATCCAAACATTTATATACCGTTGGAATCGCAACGACGAGTCGAATCCATATATACCCTTGAAAACACAAAATTAGAACATGACCTGCGAAGTTACTCGGATACGCCTGGACCAGTACCTGGTCCAGTTTGATTCTGGGCGAATGGCTGGCCAAAAATAGAATCTAGAACCATGTATGGAAGCTGTTGGGCGAGATAAATCGAATGGTACCAAGTAGAATAAATTTGGACTCTTAGTTTGCGCTACAGAAGACTTTTAATGTTGAAAAAGTGCTCATTTCGCGCGTTTCTGGAGGTCAAATCAAAATCAAAATTCTAAAGTACTGGTCCAATTTGAATTTTGTGTATGCCATTGGATTCAGCGGGTGAAATTGTACTTATGGTAACAATTTGATCAAAATCCACACATAAAAACATCGGGTATGGGTGATTTAGAAGTTTTCAAAATAAAAATAAAAATTAGACCTTTTGGGCCTACAAAATGGTCCAAATCCAAACATGTATATACCATTGGAATCGCAACGACGAGACGAATCCATATATACCCTTGAAAACACAAAATTAGAACATGACCTGCCAATGTACTCTGATTCGCCAGATATTTGTAAAACATATTGTTTGATTCTGGTCGACTGGCTGGGCGAAAATGGAATCTAGAACCATGTATGGAAGCTGTTTGGCGAGAGAAATCGAATGGCCCCAAGTAGAATTAATTTAGACTCTTAGTTTGGGCTACAGAAGACTTTTAATGTTGAAAAAGTTCTCATTTCGGGCGTTTCTGGAGGTCAAATCAAAATCAAAATTCTAAAGTACTGGTCCAATTTGAATTTTGTGTAAGCCATTGGATTCAGAGGGTGAAATTGTACTTATGGTAACAATTTGATCAAAATCCACAAATAAATAAACCGGGTATGGGTGATTTAGAAGTTTTCAAAATAAAAATAAAAATTAGGCCTTTTGTGCCTACAAAATGGTCCAAATCCAAACATTTATATACCGTTGGAATCGCAACGACGAGATGAATCCATATATACCCTTGAAAACACAAAATTAGAACATGACCTGCCAAGGTACTCGGATTCGCCTGCACCAGATATTTTTAAAACATATAGTTTGATTCTGGGCGATTGGGTTTCCGAAAATGGAATCTAGAACCATCTATGGAAGCTGTTGGGCGAGAGAAATCGAATGGCACTAAGTAGAATTAATTTGGACTCTTAGTTTGGGCTACAGAAGACTTTTAATGTTGAAAAAGTGCTCATTTCGGGCGTTTCTGGAGGTCAAATAAAAATCAAAATTCTAAAGTACTGGTCCAATTTGAATTTTGTGTATGCTATTGGATTAAGCGGGTGAAATTGTACTTATGGTAACAATTTTATCAAAATCCAATCATAATTAAACCGTCCATGGGTGATTTAGAAGTTTTCAAAATCAAAATCAAAATTAGGCCTTTTGGCCCTACAAAATGGTCCAACTCCAAACATTTATATACCGTTGGAATCGCAACGACGAGAAGAATCCATAATTATATACCCATGAACAAACAAAATTAGAACATGACCTGCCAAGGTACTCGGATTCGCCTGGACTTACACCCAGATATTTTAAAACTTATTGTTTGATTCTGGGCGAATGGCTGGCCTAAAATGGAATCTAGAACCATGTATGAAAGCTGTTGGGCGAGAGAAATCGAATTGTACCAAGTAGAATTAATTTGGACTCTTAGTTTGGGCTACAGAAGACTTTTAATGAAACTATATGTTTTAAAAATATCTGTCCAGGCGAATCCGAGTACCTTGGCAGGTCATGTTCTAATGTTGTGTTTTCAAGGGTATATATGGATTCGTCTCGTCGTTGCTATTCCAACGGTATATAAATATTTGGATTTGGACCATTTTGTAGCCCCAAAAAGCCTAACTTTGATTTTGATTTTGAAAACTTCTAAATCACCCATAGCCGGTTTATTTATGTGTGGATATTGATCAAATTATTACCATAAGTACTATTTCACCCGCTGAATCCAATGGCATATACAAAATTCAATTTGGACCAGTACTTTAGAATTTTGATTTTGATTTGACCTCCAGAACCGCTCGAAATGAGCACTTTTTCAACATTAAAAGTCTTCTGTAGCCCAAACTAAGAGTCAAATTAATTATACTTGGTGCCATTCGATTGTTCTCGCCAAACAGCTTCCATACATGGTTCTAGACCCATTTTCGGCAAGCCATTCGCCCAGAATCAAACAATATGTTTTACAAATATCTGTCCAGGCGAATCCGAGTACATTGGCAGGTCATTTTCTAATTTTGTGTTTTCAAGGTATATATGGATTCGTCTCGTTGTTGTGATTCCAACGGTATATTAATAATTGGATTTGGACCATTTTGTAGTCCCAAAAGGCCTATTTTTTATTTTTATTTTGAAAACTTCTTAGTCACCCATACCCGGTTTATTTATGTGTGGAATTTGATCAAAATCCACACATAAATAAACCGGGTATGGGTGATTTAGAAGTTCTCAAAATAAAAATAAAAATTAGGCCTTTTGGGCCTACAAAATGGTCCACATCCAAACATTTATATACCGTTGGAATCGCAACGACGAGACGAATCCATATATACCCTTGAACACACAAAATTAGAACATTACCTGCCAAGGTACTCGGATTCGCCTGGACTTAATTAAACCTAGGTATTTTTAGAACATATTCTTTGATTTTGGGCGAATTGCTGGCCGAAAATGGAATCTAGAACCATGTATGGAAGCTGTTGGGCAAGAGAAATCGAATGGCACCAAGTAGAATTAATTTGGACTCTTTGTTTGGTCTCCAGAAGACTTGTAATGTTGAAAAAGTGCTCATTTCGGGCGTTTCTGGAGGTCAAATCAAAATAGAAATTCTAAAGTAATGGTCCAATTTGAATGGTGTGTATGCCATTGGATTCAGCCGGTGAAATTGTACCTATGGTAACAATTTTATCAAAATCCACACATAAATAAACAGGGTATGGGTGATTTGGCTGTTTTCAAAATAAAATTAAAAATTTGGCCTTTTGGGCCTACAAAATGGTCCAAATCAAAACATTTATATACCGTAGGAATCGCAACGACGAGACGAATCCATATATACTATTGAAAACACAAAATTAGAACATGACCTGCCAAGGTACTCGGATTCGCCTGGACTTAACCAGATATTTGTTAAACATATTGTTTGATTCTGGGCGAATGGCTAGGCGAACATGGAGTCTAGAACCATGTATGGAAGCTGTTGAGCGAGATAAATCGAATGGCACCAAGTAGAATTAATTGGGACTCTTAGTTTGGGCTACAGAAGACTTTTAATGTTGAAAAAGTGCTCATTTCTGGCGTTTCTGGAGGTCAAATCAAAATCAAAATTCTAAAGTACTGGTCCAATTATAATTGTGTGTATGCTATTGGCTTCAGCGGGTGAAATTGTACTTATGGTAACAATTTGATCAAAATCCACACATAAATAAACCGGGTATGGGTGATTTAGAAGTTTTCAAAATAAAAATAAAAATTTGGCCTTTTGGGCCTACACAATGGTCCAAATCAATACATTTATATACCGTTGGAATAGCAACGATGAGACGAATCCATATATACCCTTGAAAACACAAAATTAGAACATGACCTGCCAAGGTACTCGGACTCGCCTGGACCAGATATTTTTAAAACATATAGTTTGATTCTGGGCGAATGTGTTTCCGAAAATGGAATCTAGAACCATCTATGGAAGATGTTGGGCGAGAGAAATCGAATGGCACTAAGTAGAATTAATTTGGACTCTTAGTTTGGGCTACAGAAGACTTGTAATGTTGAACAAGTGCTCATTTCGGGCGTTTCTGGAGGTCAAATCAAAATCGAAAATCTAAAGTAATGGTCAAATTTGAATTGTGTATATGCCATTGGATTCAGCCGGTGAAATTGTACCTATGGTAACAATTTGATCAAAATCCACACATAAATAAACCGGGTATGGGTGATTTAGACGTTTTCAAAATAAAAATAAAAATTAGGCCTTTTGGGCCTTCAAAATGGTCCAAATCCAATTATTTATATACCGTTGGAATCGCAACGACGAGACGAATCCATATATACCCTTGAAAACACAAAATTAGAACATGACCTGCCAAGGTACACGGATTCGCCTGGACTTAAACCCAAATATTTTTTAAATTCTGGGCGAATGGCTGGCCGAAAATGGAATCTAGAACCATGTATGGAAGCTGTTGGGCAAGAAAAATCGAATGGCACCAAGTAGAATTAATTTGGACTCTTAGTTTGGGCTACAGAAGACTTTTAATGTTGAAAAAGTGCTCATTTCGGGTGTTTCTGGAGGACAAATCAAATCAAAATTCTAAAGTACTGGTCCAATTTGAATTTTGTTTATGCCATTGGATTCAGCGGGTGAAACTGTACTTATGGTAAAAATTTGATCAAAATCCAATCATAAATAAACCGTCTATGAGTGATTTAGAAGTTTTCAAAATCAAAATCAAAATTAGGCCTTTTGACCTACAAAATGGTCCAAATCCAAACATTTATATACCGTTGGAATCGCAACGACGATACGAATCCATATATACCCTTGACAACACAAAATTAGAACATGACCTGCCAAGGTTCTCGGATTCGCCTGGATAAGCCTTAACCAGATATTTTTTTAAACATATTGTTTGATTCTGGGCGAATGGCTGGGCGTACATGGAGTCTAGAACCATGTATGGAAGCTGTTGAGCGAGATAAATCGAATGGCACCAAGTAGAATTAATTGGGACTCTTAGTTTGGGCTACAGAAGACTTTTAATGTTGAAAAAGTGCTCATTTCAGGCGTTTCTGGAGGTCAAATCAAAATCGAAATTCTAAAGTAATGGTCAAATTTGAATTGTGTGTATGCCATTGGATTCAGCCGGTGAAATTGTACCTATGGTAACAATTTGATCAAAATCCACACATAAATAAACCGGGTATGGGTGATTTAGAAGTTTTCAAAATCAAAATCAAAATTAGGCCTTTTGGGCCTACAAAATGGTCCAAATCAAAACATGTATATACCGTTGGAATCGCAACGACGAGATGAATCCATATATACCCTTGAAAACACAAAATTAGAACATGACCTGCCAAGGTACTCGGATTCGCCTGGACCAGATATTTTTAAAATATATAGTTTGATTCTGGGCGAATGGGTTTCCGAAAATGGAATCTAGAACCATCTATGGAAGCTGTTGGGCGAGAGAAATCGAATGGCACCAAGTAGGATTAAGGTGGACTCTTAGTTGGGGCTACAGAAGACTTTTAATGTTGAAAAAGTGCTCATTTCGGACGTTTCTGGAATTCAAATAAAAATAAAAATTCTAAAGTACTGGTCCAATTTGAATTTTGTGTACGCCATTGGATTCAGCGGGTGAAAGTTTACTTATGGTAAAAATTTGATCGAAATCCAATCATAAATAAACCGTCTATGGGTGATTTAGAAGTTTTCAAAATCAAAATTAGGCCTTTTGGGCCTACAAAATGGTTCAAATCCAAACAGTTATATACTGTTGGAATCGCAACGACGAGACGAATCCACATATACCCTTGAAAACACAAAATTAGAACATGACCTGCCAAGGTACTCGGATTCGCCTGGTTTTTAAAACATATATTTTGATTCTGGGTGAATGGCTTGCCGAATATGGAATCTAGAACCATGTATGTAAGCTGTTGGGCGAGAGAAATCGAATGGCACTAAGTAGAATTAATTTGGACACTTAGTTTGGGCTACAGAAGACTTTTAATGTTAAAAAAGTGCTCATTTTGGGCGTTTCTGGAGGTCAAATCAAAATCAAAATTCTAAAGTACTGGTCCAATTTGAATTTTGTAAATGCCATTGGATTCAGCGGGTGAAATTGTACTTATGGTAACAATTTGATCAAAATCCATACATAAATAAACCGGATATGGGTGATTTAGAAGTTTTCAAAATAAAAAATAAAAATTAGGCCTTTTGGGCCTACAAAATGGTCCAAATCAAAACATTTTTATACCGTTGGAATAGCAACGACGAGACGAATCCATATATACCCTTGAAAACACAAAATTAGAACATGACCTGCCAAGGTACTCGGATTCGCCTGGACTTAAACCCAAATATTTTGTAAATTCTGGGCGAATGGCTGGCCGAAAATGGAATCTAGAACCATGTATGGAAGCTGTTGGGCGAGAGAAATCGAATGGCACCAAGTAGGATTAAGATGGACTCTTAGTTTGGGCTACAGAAGACTTTTAATGTAAAGTGCTCATTTCGGGCGTTTCTGGAATTCAAATACAAATAAAAATTCTAAAGTACTGGTCCAATTTGAATTTTGTTTATGCTATTGGATTCAGTGGGTGAAAGTGTACTTATGGTAAAAATTTATCAAAATCCCCACATAAATAAACCGTCTATTGGTGATTTAGAAGTTTTCAAAATAAAAACAAAATTAGGCCTCTTGGGCCTACAAAATGGTTCAAATCCAAACAGTTATATACTGTTGGAATCGCAACGACGAGACGAAACCATATATACCCTTGAAAACACAAAATTAGAACATGACCTGCCAAGGTACTCGGATTCGCCTATTTTAAAACATGTTTGATTCTGGGCGACATGCTCTCCAAAAATGGAATCTAGAACCATGTTTGGAAGCTGGTGGGCGAGAGAAATCGAATGACACCAAGTAGAATTAATTTGGACTCTTAGTTTGGGCTACAGAAGACTTTTAATGTTGAAAAAGTGCTCGTTTCGGGCGTTTCTGGAGGTCAAATAAAAATCAAAATTCTAAAGTACTGGCCCAATTTGAATTTTGTGTATGCCATTGGATTCAGCGGGTGAAATTGTACTTATGGTAACAATTTGATCAAAATCCACACATACATAAACCGGGTATGGGTGATTTAGAAGTTTTCAAAATATAAAACAAAATTAGGCCTTTTGGGCCTACAAAATGGTCCAAATCCAAATATTTATATACCGTTGGAATAGCAACGACGAGACGAATCCATAATTATATACCCTTGAAAACAAAAAAATAGAACATGACCTGCCAAGGTATTCGGATTCGCCTGGACAGATATTTTTAAAACATATTGTTTGATTCTGGGCGAATGGCTGGCCGAAAATGGAATCTAGAACCATGTATGGAAGCTGTTGGGCAAGACATATCGAATGGCACCAAGTAGAATAAATTTGGACTCTTAGTTTGGGCTACAGAAGACTTTTAATGTTGAAAAAGTGCTCATTTCGAGAGTTTCTGGAGGTCAAATCAAAATCAAAATTCTAAAGTACTGGTCCAAATTGAATATTGTATATGCCATTGGATTCAGCAGGTGAAATTGTACTTATGGTAACAATTTGATCAAAATCCACACATAAATAAACCGGGTATGGGTGATTTAGAAGTTTTCAAAATATAAAACAAAATTAGGCCTTTTGGGCCTACAAAATGGTCCAAATCCAAATATTTATATACCGTTGGAATAGCAACGACGAGACGAATCCATAATTATATACCCTTGAAAACAAAAAATTAGAACATGACCTGCCAAGGTATTCGGATTCGCCTGGACCCAGATATTTTTAAAACATATTGTTTGATTCTGGGAGAATGGCTGGCCGAAAATGGAATCTAGAACCATGTATGGAAGCTGTTGGGCAACGAAAATCGAATGGCACCAAGTAGAATTAATTTGGACTCTTAGTTTGGGCTACAGAAGACTTGTAATGTTGATAAAGTGCTCATTTCGGGTGTTTCTGGAGGTCAAATCAAATCAAAATTCTAAAGTACTGGTCCAATTTGAATTTTGTGTATGCCATTGGATTGAGCGGGTGAAAGTTTACTTATGGTAAAAATGTGATCAAAATCCAATCATAAATAAACCGTCTATGAGTGATTTAGAAGTTTTCAAAATCAAAATCAAAATTAGGCCTTTTGACCTACAAAATGGTCCAACTCCAAATATTTATATACCGTTGGAATCGCAACGACGAGACGAATCCATATATACCATTGAAAACACAAAATTAGAACATGACCTGCCAAGGTACTCGGATTCGCCTGGACTTAACCAGATATTTTTTAAACATATTGTTTGATTCTGTGCGAATGGCTGGGCGAACATGGAGTCTAGAACCATGTATGGAAGCTGTTGAGCGAGAGAAATCGAATGGCACCAAGTAGAATTAATTTGGACTTTTAGTTTGGGCTACATAAGACTTTTAATGTTGAAAAAGTGCTCATTTCAGGCGTTTCTGGAAGTCAAATCAAAATCAAAATTCTAAAGTACTGGTCTAATATGAATTGTGTGTATGATATTGGATTCAGCGGGTGAAATTGGACTTATGGTAACAATTTGATCAAAATCCACACATAAATTAACCGGGTATGAGTGATTTAGAAGTTTTCAAAATAAAAATAAAAATTAGGCCTTTTGGGCCTACAAAATGGTCCAAATCCAAATATTTATATACCGTTGGAATCGCAACGACGAGACGAATCCATATATACCCTTGAAAACACACAATTAGAACATGACCTGCCAAGGTACTCGGATTCGCCTGGACAGATATTTTTGAAAACATATCGTTTGATTCTGGGCGAATGGCTTGCCGAAAATGGAATCTAGAACCATGTATGGAAGTTGTTGGCTGAGAGAAATCGAATGACACCAAGTAGAATTAATTTGGACTCTTAGTTTGGGCTACAGAAGACTTTTAATGTTGAAAAAGTGCTCATTTCCAGCGTTTCTGGAGGTCAAATAAAAATCAAAATTCTAAAGTACTGGTCCAATTTGAATTTTGTGTTTGCCATTGGATTCAGCGGGTGAAATTGTACTTATGGTAACAATTTGATCAAAATCCAATCATAAATAAACCGGGTATGGGTGATTTAGACGTTTTCAAAATAAAACAAAGATTAGGCCTTTTGGGCCTTCAAAATGGTCCAAACCCAAACATTTATATACCGATGGAATCGCAACGACGAGACGAATCCATATATACCCTTGAAAACACAAAATTAGAAAATGACCTGCCAAGGTACTCGGATTATCCTAGATATTGTTAAAAGATATGGTTTGATTCTGGGCGAATGGCTGGCCGAATATGGAATCTAGAACAATGTATGGAAGCTGTTGGGCGAGAGAAATCGAATGGCACCAAGTAGGATTAAGATGGACTCTTAGTTTGGGCTACAGAAGACTTTTAATGTTGAAAAAGTTGCTCCTTTCGGACGTTTCTGGAGGTCCAATCAAAATCAAAATTCTAAAATACTTGTCCAATTTGAATGTTGTGTATGCCATTGGATTCAGCGGGTGAAGTTGTACTTACGGTAACAATTTGGTAAATATTCACACATTAATAAACCGGGTATGGGTGATTTAGAAGTTTTCAAATTCAAAATCAAAATTAGGCCTTTTGGGCCTTCAAAATGGTCCAAATCCAAATATTTATATACCGTTGGAATCGCAACGACGAGACGAATCCATATATACCCTTGAACACACAAAATTAGAACATGACCTGCCAAGGTACTCTGATTCGCCTGGACTTAATTAAACCCAGGTATTTTTAGAACATATTGTTTGATTCTGGGCGAGTGGCTTGTCGAAAATGGAATCTAGAAACATGTATGGAAGCTGTTGGGCGAGAGAAATCGAATGGCTCCAAATAGAAATAATTTGGAGTCTTAGTTTGGGCTACAGAAGACTTTTAATGTTGAAAAAGTGGTCATTTCGGATGTTTCTGGAGGTCGAATCAAAATCAAAATTCTAAAGTACTGGTCCAATTTGAATTTTGTGTATGCCATTGGATTCAGCGGGTGAAATTGTACTTATGGTAACAATTACAATAACACCTTTAGGGGAGGTGTGGTGGAGTGGTCTTGTCACTGGCCTGGTAATCCAAAGGTCCCGGGTTCAAATCCCGATGTATCAATGGGAAGATATTATTGGGATGGAATTTGTGCTGTACCTAGTATCAGTGCATTACCACAAGCCCACCGAAACGCCAATAAAATACCCTCATTGTTCCCTGATTAAATAGCACTGTATGAATATTCCCATATTCAAAATATGCTATAGGGGTGCAATGCCTCGTGAGTTATCTGCTCAACAGGTGGCGTTGTGTGTAAGTGTGAGAGTCCGAGTGTAGGGGGTGAGACATTGAAGCACGGGAATGAGGTGGCTTCAGAGATGGGGTCGTTTCGGGCCATGAATGACTTGTCATGTGAAGGCAAGATGGCAGGTGCTCGTTGTACTCTACGTGCTTCACATGTTTCACTCCCTACACTGGAACAAGACCTCACAGGCTTCACTGTTCATTGTAAAGCGGTGAATGTTAAGGCTCTCAGGCTATGCCCAAGAGGAAGTAAGTTGGAATATAGAAAAAAAAAAAAAAAATAATAATAATCAAAATCCACACATAAATAAACCGGATATGGGTGATTTAGAAGTTTTCAAAATCAAAATCAAAATTAGGCCTTCTGGGCCTACAAAATGTTCCAAATCCAAATATGTATATACCGTTGGAATAGCAACGACGAGACGAATCCATATATATCCTTGAAAACACATAATTAGAACATGACCTGCCAAGGTCCTCGGATTCGCCTGGACAGATATTTTTAAAACATATTGTTTGATTCTGGGCGAATGGCTGGCCGAAAATGGAATCTAGAACCATGTATGGAAGCTGTTGGGCTAGAGAAATCGAATGGCACAAAGTAGAATTAATTTGGACTCTTAGTTTGGGCTACAAAAGACTTTTAATGTTGAAAAAGTGCTCATTTCGAGCGTTTCTGGAGGTCAAATCAAAATCAAAATTCTAAAGTACTGGTCCAATTTGAATTTTGTGTATGCCATTGGATTCAGCGGGTGAAATTGTACTTATGGTAACAATTTGATCAAAATCCACACATAAATAAACTGGGTATGGGTGATTTAGACGTTTTCAAAATCAAAATCAAAATTAGGCCTTTTGGGCCTACAAAATGGTCCAAATCCAAACATTTGTATACCGTTGGAATCGCAACGACGAGACGAATCCATATACACCCTTGAAAACACAAAATTAGAACATGACCTGACAAGGTACTCTGATTCGCCTGGACTTAAACCCAAATATTTTTTTAAATTCTGGGCGAATGGCTGGCCGAAAATGGAATCTAGAACCATGTATGGAAGCTTTTGGGCGAGATAAATCGAATGGCACCAAGTAGGATTAAGATGGACTATTAGTTTGGGCTACAGAAGACTTTTAATGTTGAAAATGTGCTAATTTCGGGCGTTTCTAAAGTCAAATAAAAATAAAAAATCTAAAGTACTGGTCCAATTTGAATTTTGTATATGCCATTGATTTCAGCGGGTGAAAGTGTACTTATGGTAAAAATTTGATCAAAATCCAATCATAAATAAACCGTCTATGGGTGATTTAGAAGTTTTCAAAATCAAAATCAAAATTAGGACTTTTGGGGCTACAAAATGGTTCAAATCCAAAAAATTTTTACTGTTGGAATCGCAACGACGAGACGAATCCATATATACCCTTGAAAACACAAAATTAGAACATGACCTGCCAAGGTACTCGGATTCGCCTATTTTAAAACATGTTTGATTCTGGGCGAATTGCTGGCCGACAATGGAATCTAGAACCATGTTTGGAAGCTGTTGGGCGAGAGAAATCGAATGGCACCAAGTAGAATTAATTTGGACTCTTAGTTTGGGCTACAACAGACTGTTAATGTTGAAAAAGTGCTAATTTCGGGGGTTTCTGTAGGTCAAATCAAAATCAAAATTCTAAAGTACTGGTCCAATTTGAATTTTGTGTATGTCATTGGATTCAGAGGGTGAAATTGTACTTATGGTAACAATTTGATCAAAATCCACACATAAATTAACCGGGTATGGGTGATTTAAAAGGTTTCAAAATCAAAATCAATATTAGGCCTTTTGGGCCTACAAAATGGTCCAAATCCAAATATTTATATACCGTTGGAATAGCAACGACGAGACGAATCCATATATACCCTTGAAAACACACAATTAGAACATGACCTGCCAAGGTCCTCGGATTCGCCTGGACAGATATTATTCAAACATATTGTTTGATTCTGGGCGAATGGCTGGCCGAAAATGGAATCTAGAACCATGTATGGAAGCTGTTGGGCGAGATAAATCGAATGGCACCAAGTAGAATTAATTTGGACTCTTAGTTTGGGCTACAGAAGACTTTTAATGTTGAAAAATTGCTCATTTCGAGTGTTTCTGAAGGTCAAATAAAAATAAAAATTCTAAAGTACTGGTCCAATTTTGAATTTTGTGTATGCCATTGGATTCAGCGGGTGAAATTGTTCTTATGGTAACAATTTGATCAAAATCCACACATAAATAAACCGGGTATGGGTGATTTAGACGTTTTCAAAATAAAACAAAAATTAGGCATTTTGGGCCTTCAAAATGGTCCAAATCCAAACATTTATATACCGTTGGAATCGCAACGACGAGACGAATCCATATATACCCTTGAAAACACAAAATTAGAAAATGACCTGCTAAGGTACTCGGATTCGCCTAGATATTTTTGAAAGATATTGTTTGATTGTGGGCGAATGGCTGGCCGAATATGAATTCTAGAACAATGTATGGAAGCTGTTGGGCGAGAGAAATCGAATGGCACCAAGTAGGATTAAGATGGACTCTTAGTTTGGCCTACAGAAGACTTTTAATATTGAAAAAGTGCTCATTTCGGGCGTTTCTGGAATTTAAATATAAATAAAAATTATAAAGTACTGGTCCAATTTGAATTTTGTATATGCCATTGGATTCAGCAGGTGAAAGTGTACTTATGGTAAAAAATTGATCAAAATCCAATCATAAATAAACCGTCTATGGGTGATTTAGAAGTTTTCAAAATCAAAATCAAAATTTGGCCTTTTGGGCCTACAAAATGGCTCAAATCCAAACATTTATATACTGTTAGAATCGCAACGACGAGACGAATCCATATATACCCTTGAAAACACAAAATTAGAACATAACCTGCCAAGGTACTCGGATTCGCCTATTTTAAAACATGTTGTTTGATTCTGGGCGAATTGCTGGCCGAAAATGGAATCTAGAACCATGTTTGGAAGCTGTTGGGCGAGAGAAATCGAATGGCACCAAGTAGAATTAATTTGGACTCTTAGTTTGGGCTACAGAAGACTTTTAATGTTGAAAAGGTGCTCATTTCGGGCGTTTCTGGAGGTCAAATCAAAATCAAAATTCTAAAGTACTGGTCCAATTTGAATTTGGTGTATGCCATTGGATTCAGCGGGTAAAATTGTACTTATTGTAACAATTTGATCAAAATCCACACATAAATAAACCGGGTATGGGTGATTTAGAAGTTTTCAAAATAAAAATAAAAATTAGGCCTTTTGGGCCTACAAAATGGTCCAAATCTAAATATTAATATACCGTTGGAATCGCAACGACGAGACGAATCCATATATACATTGAAAACACACAATTAGAACATGACCTGCCAAGGTACTCGGATTCGCCTGGACAGATATATATAAAACATATTGTTTGATTCTGGGCAAATGGCTTGCCGAAAATGGAATCTAGAACCATGTATGGAAGCTGTTGGGCGAGAAAAATCGAATGGCACCAAGTAGAATTAATTTGGACTCTTAGTTTGGGCTACAGAAGACTTTTAATGTTGAAAAAGTGCTCATTTCGGGGGTTTCTGTAGGTCAAATCAAAATCAAAATTCTAAAGTACTGGTCCAATTTGAATTTTGTGTATGCCATTGGATTCAGCGGGTGAAATTGTACTTATGGTAACAATTTGATAAAAATCCACACATAAATAAACCGGGTATGGGTGATTTAGAAGTTTTCAAAATCAAAATCAAAATTAGGTCTTTTGGGCCTACAAAATGGTCCAAATCCAAACATTTATATACCGTTGGAATCGCAACGACGAGACGAATCCATATATACCCTTGAAAACACAAAATTAGAACATGACCTGCCAAGGTACTCTGATTCGCCTGGACTTAATTAAACCCTGGTATTTTTAGAACATATTGTTTGATTCTGGGCGAGTGGCTTGTCGAAAATGGAATCTTGAAACATGTATGGAAGCTGTTGGGCGAGAGAAATCGAATGGCTCCAAATAGAATTAATTTGGAGTCTTAATTTGGGCTACAGAAGACTTTTAATGTTGAAAAAGTGCTCATTTCGGACGTTTCTGGAGGTCAAATCAAAATCAAAATTCTAAAGTACTGGTCCAATTTGAATTTTGTGTATGCCATTGGATTCAGCGGGTGAAATTGTACTTATGGTAACAATTTGATCAAAATGCACACATAAATAAACCGGGTATGGGTGATTTAGATGTTTCCAAATCAAAATCAAAATTAGGCCTTTTGGGCCAACAAAATGGTCCAAATCTAAACATTTATATACCGTTGGAATTGCAACGACGAGATAAATCCATATTTACCTTTGAAAACACAAAATTCGAACATGACCTGCCAAGGTACTCGGTTTCGCCTGGACTTAAACCCAGATATTTTTATAACATATTGTTTGATTCTGGGCGAATGGCTGGTCGAAAATGGAATCTAGAACCATGTATGGAAGCTGTTGGGCGAGAGAAATCGAATGGCACCAAGTAGAATTAATTTGGACCCTAAGGGTACTTCACATAGTCAGGAATGCGAGCTAGAATCACTAGGAGTAATGATTCCTGGTGATTCCTGGGAATACGTGTCTGCAATTCCCTGTGCACTCACAACACCGTAGGAACCAGTGGGAGTGTACCTGCGAATCACTGGGAGTCACTGGGAATCACCATGAATCACCGGGATAAAACCAGGAATGAAGTGCAAGGTATTGAAAAGTTGAACATTTCGGATTACTGAAATATACGAGTCGATAGGAGTAATATTGGCATCATTGGGAATTAGGTAGGAGTCACTGGGAGTCACCAAGCATCACTGGGATTTGTTAGGAATGAGATGCGAGTACGCCAGGCATGGCACCCATTGTGCACAGCCCCTATATAAGGGGTCCCCAAGCTGTGCCAAGCCACATGCACACTCACCACCGACCCACGGACACTATAACTACAGTCTTCTAATATCATCATTAAGTATTATGACTGTATTCAAACATCATTACAGACATTAATATAATACGATAAGTCTGTATTATTATGTACCGTAAGGTCATAATATCAATGTTTACTATACTTTAAGAAAAAAATATATTTAAACTATTGTCTAAATAGTTGATAGTTAATCCTTCCCACCTTGTTGTTTTCATTTGTTACGGAGTTCTGTAATATTGCATACGATTACCTAATATAGGTAACACTTATAGGTTGTTTTAGTTTGCTTAGGTTAGGTCAAGGGAGTTGCAGACCTTCTAGATTATTAACCGGCGACTACAACGGCCCCTAAACAACTAAACCATGATTACGCTGGCTCAAAGTCTACCCCGGCGACTACAACGCCCCTCGAAGTAGTAATCCACAAGTCCACTCTCCACCACCAAGCGAACTTGACATTTCAAAACACATACAAACACGTCTCCACCACTCTCGTTATGTTAGGTAAGGGGAGTTGCAGAACTTGTAGACTACAAGTAGGGTATTGTAACATTGAACATACATTGTTCACATTATTAATTACCTGAACTACCGTAATTTCCTTCTCTACACACAATCACTGGGTGAATACAATGTCTTGTGGGAAATTGTACTTACGCAGCTTAATACTAGGCCTATTTATAATGTTTGACCAAGAAAATTTAACTACCCATGTACTGTATATTATACTTTCACGTGAGAAGTATTACAGGTTTATATAAATAATATATGTATTAAAGTAAAAAGTAAAAAGTAAAAAGTGCACTGTATCAATGAATTGTTGTGCCAACAGTGATGTATGGGGCTGAGACATGGGCTCCGAAGAAAAAGGAGAAAAGAGGGCTGGATGTGATGGAGATGAGCTGCTTGAGGAGTATGTGTGGAGTTACTCGTAGAGACAGATTGAGGAATGAAGAGATACGTAGGAGAGTGGGGCAGCAGGAACATTTGTCAGCCAGAGTGGACAGAAGGGTACTGAGCTGGTATGGTCATGTTGAACGAATGGGAGATGAAAGGCTTACAAAGAGAATATGTGAGTTAGGTACAAGGGGAGAGAGAAGGGCAGGAAGACCCCCATTGAGGTGGAGAGACTGTGTAAGAAAAGCTTTGGATGATAGAGGAATGACTATAGATCAGGCAGGGGAACTGGTGGTGGACAGGAGTGAATGGAGAATGCTTGTGAATAGTTGAGTGAACACGTGGTCATTTGGAGTAAGGGGTCGGGCGCAAGTTGGACTAGATAATAGTCCATCAGGCGCCTGGCCCGGGGGAGACGATTAATATGAAGGGTGCGCCTGGAAGTGTGGTGGGAGGGCTTGTGGCTTTGGCTCCGCTGCATGTCTGCCTGCCGAGATCGGAACCTCTCCGGGTGGTCGGGGGCCGGGGGTGTGCTGGAGCGACCTTGGTGACGCTGGTCTCTGGGTCTTCTCCTGGGTGACCTGGATGTGTGTGAGTTTGTGATTTTTATCTGTGTTTATTCGTTGTTTTATGTTGTTTTTGTGTTTTCCCTGTTCTTGCTCTGTCTTGAGTCGGCTACCCCCAAAATGGGGATTGGGCCTGAGCATATAGATAGATAGATAGATAGATGTATTAAAGGGTACTTCACACAGTCAGGAATGCGAGCTAGAATCACTAGGAGTAGCTGAAAATTCGGATTCCTGGGCCAATTCGCGGTGAAAAATCGATGACTCCTAGTGACTCTAGCGATATCCTAGTGATTCCTGTTAGACTCCCAGCGACTCTAAACCACTCGCGGGCGATTGGCCTTGTCCGACAAAATGTTTACCGTGTTTAAAGTTCTCGCCACGAATCGGACCATTCCCAGTGACTCCCAGTTGATTCCCAGTGATCCCCAGTGATTCCCCAGTGACTCCCAGTGAGTCCTGGTGATTCTCGGTGATTCGTACCTGATTCGCAGACAGGTTTCTGTTTGTTTCAGTTCTCACCAGAATCACCAGGACTCACTGGGAGGCACTGGGGACTCACTGGGAGGCACTGGGGAATCACTGGGGATCACTGGTAATCACTGGCAATGGTCCGATTCGCGGCGAGAACCTTAAACACGGTGAACATTTTCTCGGACAGGGCCAATCGGCCGGGACTGGTTTGGAGTCACTGGGAGTCTCACAGGAATCACCAGTATATCGCTAGAGTCACTAGGAGTCATCGATTTTCACCGCGAATAGGCCCAGGAATCCGAATTTTCAGCTACTCCTAGTGATTCTAGCTCGCATTCCTGACTGTGTGAAGTACCCTGTAAGCGGCAGCTATTATCGGAATCATGATATCAGAGTTAAAATTTAGCTTAAGTAGACCTTATAAACTGACTTTTCATGTCTAGTTAAAGTGAATTGAGAAGCTTGAAGTTAATAATATTGAAGTGTCTTGTTTAATGCAAGAATAATTCGCAAAAGTCTATCAAAATAATAAAATCAATTTTAAATCTTCTCGTGTGGCTCTGGGTGGATTTCTGAGGTGTTGTAAACAAGTATATTATAGCATTATGTTATTGAAATATAGTAACACAAAAATGAATGTGGTTGTTAGAAGACTACATTACAATTTGATTAGCACTCCAATTTCATATTTTCGAGGAAATTCACGGTAAGAAAGCTAAACTCTGGGAGAGAGTTCCAGAACATATTTGTTGAGTAGAAGAAAGGCTGTGAAAATCAGTTCACTCTTGGGTTAGAGAGTTGGACAAAATAACAGTAGGAATGTGTTGAAAGTCCCCTTACTTTCCGCAATGGAGAAGGTATACACAGTGAAAGCTATGAAGAACACAAATTACTGTAATAGCATTAAAACATTAAGAGAGATGCAGCATTGCAGCGAGTAAAGAGGATGTAGGGAATTAGCAAAAGGAGGGGAGTTGGTGAGACAAAGTGTTTTTGACTCTACCCTTTCAAGAATTGTGGTATGGGTGGAACCTTCCCACACATACGAGCAATCCTCGATATATGGGCGCACTGTGCTCCTATACAGAGCAAGAAGCTGTGCAGGGGTAAAGAACCCACAGAGACGGTTGTGCACATCAAAATTCTGGGAAGCTGTGTTAGCAAGAGTGCTTCTAGAAACACCAAGGATATTGAGATAAGACAAATGGTTGATTTGTGTATTGTTGAAGAGTAAGGGATAGTCTTTGATTTACGAAAAAAATCTGTCTTTTCAGAAATGTCTTAGTGATAGCTCTATAAGCGACATATCAAGAACACATATACGTCATTGAGTTCAAGGTTGAAGCTCTCGAATTGCTATACTAGTCGAAAGGAAATGCAAAGAAATCTGCGGATGCGGCACAATGAGTTCGGCAATAACAAGACTATTATTTCACAAAACCTTGCAAATAGCCTTAATAACTATAATTATGAAAAGAAAACTAACAGAAAAGTTAACAAATTCATCCACAACAGAAATCAAATATTCTCTGTACATGACAAATAGAAATTAAAGGAACATAGGTAGGACTGCTTAGTAATATTGCAAAGCTTGAGTCGTCTATGTATTAATGTAACTATGTATCACATAACCTAACGCATTATATTAGTTGTCTGTCAATTTGGTTACCTTTAAGTGTCGTTAAGAATAACTATCTATACACACATATATATATATGTATTTCCTCATACAAATCTATTTCAAAAGAGAGGCTTCTAAAATTGTCTCTCACGCAAATGAATTTACACTAAAGGGCGACACACAACTACTAATCACAGAGTAGAAAACTACTTATTGGCCCACACGCAGAGACGTACACATATGTCACTAATTCCTTCTTAGCTAAATACAAAAATGTATATATAAATATGTGAGTAAATAAATAAATGAAATAAATAAATATCTAAATATATAAATACCCAAATAAAATTAATGAATACAATATATAAAAAACAAAATAAGTAAATACCGGTATATAAACAAATAAATATATAAGTAAACAAATAATGCCTCTAAATAAATACTAACAAAGCAGATGCAAATAACATAATGTAACTCCAAAGCTAGCGATGGGCGTTCGCTGCGGGAATAAGAGCCCATTAATTTGCACACATAAGTATTAAACCCCTGCAAACACAACTATACATCAACAAAGGACATTCACACAAAATAATTAACAAATACATTACAAATCGCTGTCTCAGTAATGACAAAAGATGTCACCAGTGTTGAGGCTATCTACCTATATAGCTATTGCCAGACACCGTGAACCCCGAAGGGGTAGCCACGAACGAACCACCCCCATTCACCTCTGTCCCCAGTCAGTCGACGCCCCTCCTCCCATCCAGCACTGCCTTAGCTCATAAACTTCTTAATTCCAGGTTTCTCCCCAATACCCCAACAAACCCTAGCATCAAGCACAAAATTCTTCATTCGTTCATCCCCACACATATAATCAATCGGTGCCTTTCGTGCCACCACTGTCTAATCCTTCCTCCTTAACACCACTTTCCATGTGTACCTATGTATCATTCTGTGTCGGAAGAAGGTGTTGACTATCCACAACCTCTTCCCCACACATACGTCCACAAGTGCACTACCATTCCCATTCAACTCTGACGGTACACCCCACCCTCCCACCACTCCATCAGAGCTGAGTCAAATAAGTATAAAACACACACACACACACACACACACACACACACCAGAAACAAACGAAGGACACTCGCAACACAAATGATAATCTGTCCATCATGAAGACATGTACCTTTTAATCACTGAACAAACTAATAAAGCACTAACTTAAGAACCAAAGAAATCACACATACAAGTAAAACACACATAAGTCCCTCTCCTAATAATGTCAAAGGAGGTCTATGAAGTGGGACAAGGTACGTATAAGAAAAATACACAAATTAGACCCTCTAATGCTATTCGGTCGAGAGGGGTCTTTTTTGGCCCATTAGAGTGAAGAATTTAAGACGTTACACCCAATTAGATTAACAATAATATGACTTTTCACCCTATGCAGGTGTCGATTTTGTTCTGGGCGAGTGATAGCGAGCCTGTAGCTTTTAATAATCGGCCTTCCGCCGGGAATATTTTCTGTCGGAAAATGTACACATTAAGCTTGGATGGAGTCGAGTTGCCATTTTCTTAGTTTGAAGGAAATCTAAGAAGCTTAGGGAACAAATTAAAGCTCTTTGAACGAAAATGGCAAAACTAAGCAAAATCTCCGGACCAGGTAGTGTTAAGTAAACGGAAAGCACCCGCTGCATAAATAGGGCTGCATTCCTTGCTGAAACATTTAACCACGGCACAAACAACTAATCACGGACCATCCGGATAATAAACAGCATACTGTAAAAAAAAAACAGTCTCCCTTTCAAGCAAAGATAATAGCAGCCATACCAAGTAAGAAAAAGGCACAAACGAAAACCACACGAAGGACAGTCATACACATACTAATTCACTAGGAAAACAAATAGTTATAACCAGTGCACAAACAACCAGGGAGAAGAAAGGGGGAACACAACAAAAGATCACATACTATAGTCCATTCATTATAGGTAGGCTTGAAATAGTTACCCCAAACCGAGCTAAAAATGGGCTAGAGTAAATGGGCTGTTATTTTCCACACCTATTCCCTGGCTGATCCTTTTTAAATGGTAAAAATATTAGCTCGAATACTCAAGTCGTTTATGTGTTATAGAGGTTAGTAGTCAAGATATTTGACCTACCTAAAATGAATAGACTATAGTCCCCTTGCCAGTTAAGACAAAGGAAGCCTCTATAATATATTAGGCAAAGTAAGAAAAATCATATGATTACCCTTTCATTAGACAAACAAGTACACACAGATAACAACACATAGGACAAGAGATCACACAACAAAATAGCTCTGACACTAGTCTGTTACGCTGGCCAGCTTGCCAGAATGCACTCGTAACTCGCTAGCACTCGCCAGGGCAGTGAAAATGGCTACAATAATCGTAGAACGATGTTCTTTCTTTCATAGAGTTCATGTTGTCACAGACAGATCAGTGGTGGTCTTTATTCTTGTCTGTGACACTTGGAAGTATTTTATATCATTGATAGAATATAAGATGCATTGTGTGAAGTTAAGGAAAAAGAGTGAGGTAGGCAGCGAGGTGGTAGTATGTGTGTGTGTATGTATGTACTGCCTCCCTCACTCGCAGGAGTTTCCCACGCTCATGATTGGCTGGCGGGCCTGACGCGTCATATGACTCTTGCTCCTCATGACGTAGTCATCTGTGATTGGGTGCTGCTGCCTTTGTTAGTGCTGAGGGGGCTCCTGCTCGCGTTTCTCCTGCAGAGCTTGGCACAGCGTGCTTGGTCCTACATGTCCTTTGCAATCTGTCCCCCATATAACCCCCTATACTACTTTCTCTCTCTCTGAACTTCTTCTTTTTCATACTTCCATCTTTATTCAATTACTTATCCCTTCTGGTTCTGCATACGACTTCCATAGTCGGCCAGTCGTATTACCAGCACCAGCTCTCACATTTATGTTTGCACTAGTTTTAGGGATTAGAGAGTCATAGTCATATGGTAGCCTAGTGTTGGGGTGCTTCTAATTATTGAGCTGTTCTTTCTTATTATTTAATGCTAGACAGTGGAAGGTATCTTTGGTCGTTGTCTGAGTTATGTATGTGGCAAGTCAGAGCCTGTACAACATCGACGAAGCTAGCTAGCCTGTAACCCTTGTGCATATTTTCTTTTGCGAGTGTAGCAGTATACAGGTGAAGGGCTTTTGCCTACACTTGCCTGTATGCTTGCTACCTCATTTTGTTGACCTTTGTGGAGCGCCAGGGCAAGACCAGATACTAGAGATCTGGACTTACCAAGAGAGCCTCCAAGTCACTTAACGTAACATAAGGGAAATCTGTTCAAGGGGAGACAGTAGGCTACGAGCATGCTTGCGCTCTGCCTAGTTTCCTAGTACCTTTTATGCCACTGCTAGACTTTATTAGTGAGAAAGACAGCATTGTGTTTATTAACTTTCATTGTGTATGCTTTAGGAATTATTCACGCCTTATTTTAGCCTAGGTTGATGCATAGTGCACAACCCAGTTTGGCCCTTACGTTGGCTAAGGAAGTACTGTTTCTGAGTGGTTATTATTAGTGCTGTCACAGAGTTGTTGCACTCCCTTGTTATATATGTGTATCCTACTTATTGGTTTATTTAAGATACACGCTTTGGTGTCCTGCCCCTGCATTTATTTATGTTCTATATTAACGAGCATCTTAGAGCATCAGACCTTTTCAGAAGATTCCATATCTGATTGCTGTAGGACTAGACTTGCAGTGTTTTTATAGAGCATTGAAGAGTTTAGTGTTGAGTACAGACTTATACTAAAGTTAACGTAAGCATATACTCCTTTATTAAATCTTGTTATAGTTTATTCAAGCATTGTTATTACTTAAGAGCATTTTATTAACGTAAAGTACTCCTGTTGTGAGTAGGCTTTGCCGTCATCGGAAAGCCTTTGTAGAAGTGCACTAAAACCTAGTTAATTGATACCCCGTTATCCAGTAGATTAACTCTGAAGGGTTTTAAGTGTTTTTGTTCACCGGCGTAATAGTTCGAGGGTTTTGGAATTAGCGTACCGTTGTTGCACATATAGCCTATCATCTAGTCCATCATTAAGTGCCCTTGTTTATATCGTAGTGCCGGTCGTAACAAATGGCGACCTTAGACCAGAATATAGTGAACTGAATATTGCATTTTTTTGTTGGAGAGATCTTATTGCCATTTGGGGTTGAATTTATTTCTCGCATTGTTGGCAGTAGACATTGTTTTGAGGATATATAGAACTTGTTGGAGTTATTGGTGACCTAGTATTGCACTCAAGAACATCTTTGAATATTTTTTGGTGAATATAGCTACGCGAAAGTTTGGCTACTTTTGTCTTGACTGAGAATTTGTTTTGTTGACTCCATCATGTCACTGGACGGGTCTGAGCATAGTGAGGGCACAGTGCGAGAGGCAGGCGAGGAGGTGGAGAAGGTGGAGTTGTTTAACGGCGTTCGGGTGGTGAACAATGAGGAGGATGCTCGGAAATTTTTGGAGGAGCCTGTGTCAGCGGATCGTGTGGGGCTAGACCGGTACGGACTGCAGTGTGTGGCCACGGTCTTAGGGTTTCCCGGTACTAGCGGTTTGTCGAGAGGTGAGCTGGTTACCTGTGTGCTCGGTGGGGTGCATGGGGTTTCGGGTGGAACGGGAGCTGGGGCACCTTCCGCCCAGCCCCCATTCCACTCGACTCCTATCATGGCGCCCCCTCGGGCTCCGGAGCCGGGTACGTTCTCGCAGGCCGATGCCCGCTGGCGGTTGGGTATGCCTCTAAGTGATTCACGGGGTGGGTCCCCGGTAGTAGCACCCCCTCCCAGGGTTTGACTCCCGAGATATTGTTTCAGCTTGAGCAGCAGAAGCTCGAGCTCGAGCAGCGCAAGCTCGAGCAGCGTGAGCGAGAGTCTGAGCGCAAGTTTGAGTCTGAAAGGTATCGTGCCGATGTTGATCTAGAGAAAACTCGTGTAGAGGTGACAAGGAACCGGGTCGTCCAGGGGGGTTGAGCCCATGACCAGTCCCTGTTGCATCTACTTAAGTTGGTTCCAGTGTTTGATGAGTTAGGAGTTACAGAATTTTTTCTCCGGTTCGAGAAAAAGTGCCAGGAGCACCAATGGCCCGAGGAGAAGTGGGCAGCCCTTGTTTCTTCACGATTGACGGGGAAAGCACTCAAGGCGTACGATGCTTTACCCCTAGATTCCTGTGTGAATTACGAGTTATTGAAAGAGGCTGTCCTGAGGGCGTATGAGCTACAGCCAGAGACCTATTGGCTGAAGTTTAGGGCAGTTCCAAAAAGAAAGGAGAGTACTTTCCAGGAACACGCTAGAGAGCTGTCAGATGCATTTGAAAATTGGTTAAGGTCGTAGAAGGCAACTACTTTTGATTCAGTAAAACAATTAGTATTGCTGGAACAATTTTTTAAATGTACTGGCAGTGACTTGACTCTTAACCTTAAAGAAAAGCGACCGAAAACTCTACAAGAGGCGGCTGAGCTGGCTGACCTCAGGTTGTCATTGATTCGCGGGTGCGGGTCTGCACAAAGAGCTGAGGCAGGTAACAAGGGGCGTACCACTCCACCCTCCCGAATTAATGACACAAACAATTATCCATTCAAGAGTACTGTTGCCAATTATGATCCCAAGTCGAAACCCTTCCCGTTAAAGAAAGGCCAGGGCCCTTACCCATCTCAGGGGAAGTCCAAGAGTGAGGTAGAATGTTTCAAGTGTCATAAGAAGGGGCATATTACGCGCTCATGTCCGAGCGCACCGCCTACAGCAGTGGTGTCACTAGTGAGCAACATTGGCGTGTCTTTGAGGTCTTCCGCGTTTGCCCGGGGTAAACAGTCGGTTGCGAAGTCATCGCCGGTGCAGAAGCAGCAGGAGGGCTCGTCACCCGTCCGTGATGTTTTTTGTGGTCATAGGGGGCACGGCACTGTGAGGTGGGCTGGTGTGAGGCATAGGTTTAAGTTGTTGCGTGATACGGGCGCTTCCCAGACACTTGTTAAGAATTTCACTGGCAAGCCTATTAACGCTGCTCGGGTTGTGGTGGTTCAAGGCATCAATGCTACGCGGTCTTACCCGCTGGCTAGAGTGGAGCTTGAGGTAGACGGTGTGACACGGGAGTTGGATGTGGGTGTGGTGGAGGAACTGCCAGTTGAGGGGGTCGACCTCCTTCTCGGCAACGACTTTGCGGTGCCCACTTCCGAGGTTCCACCCTTAGTCGTTGCCGAGAGGGCGGCCGACACGAGTAGGGAGGGGAAAGAGTGGCTGGAGAGGTGTCAGATGCCGCAGATGGCTTGCGCTGTCACCAGGTCTCGGTCCGCTCAGGTGTCACAGCCTAGTACCCAAGTTCTAGACCAGCGGAGGAAGGGTCGGAAGGAGAAAGTCAAGGCTGGTCGGGTTAAGAGTTTGGATCCAGCGACACTCCTTGGTGACTCGGTACTTGCACCCATTATGAGGTCCGGAGTGGCACCAGAACCTGTCCCCCCTAGTGACGGTTGGGCGTGATAGCACTCCGCGACAGAAACGTTCCCAGGTGAAGCAGGCAAGGCATGAGCAGCCTAGTATTGGGGGTGGCCACAAGTTGCTTCAGGAGCACTTAGATAAGTTGGCACCCTCGGATATATGCCGGTTGCAAGCAGAAGATCCGGGGCTTGAGAGTTGTGGGAACGGGGCGATCGAACTCGACGAGGACGGGGATGCAAAGTCGGGAGATTTTTTTCATGTTGGGGGAATCCTGTACCGCAGTTTTTGGATCCCAGACGTAGTTGGGATGGTGGGGCAAGAGTGGTTGACCAGTTGGTGGTTCCTGAGAAGAGTCGTGATAGCCTGTTGCGGTTGGCGCATGATGTTCCATTGGCAGGTCACTTGGGTGTGAGAAAAAAGTTGGCTTCGTTATCTAGGTTGTTCTGGTGGCCAGGTATTAACACCTTACGAGCGGCCTATGCGGTTTATTTATGTGTACCGCCCAGCGGGGTGTTTTTAGCCAAAATAGGGCTGTTTACGTGATCATTTTCATGCCTAAATAAGACCCAGAACGTAAAACAAGTACCTATCCCTGAAAGGGCATAAACAGAGCTTTCGAATGACACCATAACGATCCTTGTATGATGGATAGTTTTCTTGCAATAACCGTGCAACGCGAGTGCAAAAAGCAGGTAATTCGGTACTTTCGGTACATAATTGAGTATGTAGCGAGTGAGAGGGGGAGGAGGGAGCTGAGATTTGTGTCAGTAGGTTCGCCGCGGTGGTCTGGAGCAGTCATACGCTCGCTAGTCTCCTGCCACCACTTGTCTCTCTCTCTCAGCCACATTACGTGCTGAAATTGCCACTCGAGTTATGTCGAGCGCCGCCACATAGTCCAGCTTTATTTAACTCGACTTATGTTGCTCGCCGCTAAATAAGGGTTTAAAGCCCAAGTTTCGGCATGGGTGGCGATGTGTGGTACCTGCCAGAGGGTGGGAAAGCCCAATCAGAGCATACCCAGTGCCTGCTATTGGTCCGCCCTTCAGCAAGGTTATCATCGACATGGTAGGCCCTCTGCCTCCCACTAGTGCAGGTAACAGGTTTTTGCTAACCCTTATGGATGTCTCCACTCGCTACCCTGATGCATACCCTATGAGAAATGGCAAGTCTAAAACTGTTGTGCGAAATTGGTTGTTGTATTGCTCGAGGTACGGGTACCCGCAGGAAATTCAATCGGACCAAGGGTCGAATTTCACTTCCACACTCTTCAAACAGACCATGCAGCAGCATGGGATTCGTACAGTTGTCTCTTCAGCTTATCACCCAGAGAGTCAAGGGGTGTTGGAAAGATGGCATTCCACTTTGAAAAGCATGTTATGGTGCTACTGTTTGGAGAACGGCAAGGATTGGGACCTGGGGCTACCGTATGTTTTGTTTGCGGCAAGAGAGGTACCTGGGGAGAGCCTTGGGTTTAGCCCCAACGAGCTAGTTTTCGGGCATCAGGTTAGAGGTCCTCTGAGCATGGTTAAAGAAATCTGGGAAGGGACTGTGCATCCATGTTCTCTAATTAAGTATGTCCTCGAGAGTAGAGACAGGATGCTGAAGAGCCTGGAGTTGGCAGGGAGAAATTTGGTAGATAATCAGGCCTTGAAGGATCGATATGACACTAAGGCAAAGCTCCGAGAGTTTGTGGTTGGACAGGAGGTTTTGGTTTTATTGCCCTTATTAGGCCATCCCCTGTCGGCTAAGTTTGTCAGTCCTTAGAAGGTCGTGCGCAAGTTGTCTGTCCTAGATTACCTTGTGGCTACTCCGGATAGGCGGAAGAAATATCAGCTCTGTCATATGAACCTATTAAAAGAGTTCGTGAGGCACCCACCTGAGCCGCCTACTGTCCCTGTGTTGGCTTGCAGCGGCCAAGGTGGAGAAGGAGAGGGGGGCAGTGAGGCACAGGTGGAGGAGAGCTGGGATTGTTATGTCTCGGCGGATCAGTGGGCAGGGAACACGAACCAGGTGGCTGTTGAGGCGCTAGAGCACCTGCCTGAGCAACAGCGTGCAGCGATCCAGCACCTATTCTGTTCATACCCCACTGTGTTTGCCGAGCACCCAGGCCTCACAACTCATGCGGTGCATGATGTGGACGTTTGGAGATCACCCCCCCTTTAAATCAGTGCCTTATCGTGTACCTCCCATTAAACTTCCGGCTCTCCGAGCGGAGTTAGGCTACATGATGGAGAGAGGACTGATAGAAAAAGGGGCGGTTAGGTGGACATCTCCCGTCACTCTGCAGCCCAAACCAGATGGCAAGGTCAGGTTTTGCATTGACTTCAGGCGGTTGAACGGTTTAACTCCCACCAATGCCTACCCTCTTCCCCGCGTAGATGACAGTGTTGATAAGATCGGGTGTGCACGTTACCTCACCAAGGTGGATCTTGTCAAGGGTTACTGGCAGGTGCCATTGTCTGAGCGGGCGAAGCAGGTGTGCGGGTTTGTGGTGGATGGGAATACTTACCGTTGCAATGTTATGCCGTATGGGCTGAAGAATGCACCTGCAACTTTCCAATGCCTGATGAACGAGTTAGTGGCGGAGATCCCTAAGTGCACCGTTTATCTTAATGTGATAATTTACGACGATGACTTTGAGAGCCATTGCGAGCACATCGGGGCACTGTTCAGGAAGCTAAGTGAGGCTCATTTGGTTGTCAATCTGGGCAAATGTGATTTTGTTCGGGCAACTGTGCAGTATCTGGGGTTTGTGGTAGAGTTAGGCCAGGTGTGCCCCCCCCCCCCCCCCCCCCCCTTACCAAGATACAGGCTATTAACCAGTTCCTCAGGCCGACCACCAAAAGACAGATCATGAGGTTCTTGGGCATGATTGAGTTACGTCCTGGGATATATAAACACTGGGCTCTTTCTATTGGACTAGGTATGCGGCAACAAGCAACAACGGAAAACGCTAGATCCCCCCCTTATCTATAAACCCAGGCAACAAACCACCCTAAACTGTCAAGAGTCCTGCCTGGACAACAAGGTATCCTATGACTCCGTTACAGGGTGCACGCACTATAGACTTCTGATAGTCAAGCAGGCTATATAAAAGATCACACAATTAAGTTGACTTAAAGCTTCAAGGAAAAGATAGATAACGGAATTAAATTGCAAGAAACAATTTAATAACAAACTAGAAGAAAGTACATTTAACGTTACGTTAATACAACTAATCACCCCTGCGTGAAAGAAGGTGAAAGCAAACAGTCCTCAAAACATAGTACAGGTAGACAAGATGCAGGTTTCTAAACTGCATGCGGCTACTGTAGGATCTGATGCTTAGCAAAGAAAGTAAGTTACGGATTTAGAGAACTCTTAACTCATAAGCAGGAATAAATACTAGTGATAGGCCATACAGTGTATAATGGCATAGGTATAATTAAATAAAGGCAGCAACTCGCAACATAACCACATACAGGTGTGCTTCTCACTCTTAGTCAGGCAAGCCTGCTCGGACAGAGTCTCTAAGCCACACCCTGACTCACAATGCTCACAAAAACGGTAAACTGTGGCACAATAACAAGCATACAGATATAAACCGCTAGCTGTTAATCTGCCAGGCGGCAGAGGTCTAGCCGGAAGGATATAGGCTTCGGATACCCGGGCTGAGCCACCTGCTCTAGCCTAGGGACGTTCCCAAGTCTGTGCGCCAAATAACTCTAATTGAAAGGGTGCTCTCTTGAGAGACTCAGATCCCAAGTATCTGACTCTCTCCTGGCGACCCTAAAACAAAGCAAGACGTGCTAGCGCAGTGCTGAGTGGACTAGGCAAGGGCCCTCACTCAACACTAGACACACAGGCACACAGACAAGAAAATGCCCCCAGACTCCCACGGGATCCTAGTAAAAGTCGTGCAGGTCCACAGGACTCGCACCAGCAGACTTTACTTAAAGGATCGCAAAAAAAACTCCGGTCTAGCCCTGCTCACCTGCCACAAGAACACACTAGCAAGCATGAAACCACCAAATATGAGACAACAAAAAGCTTCCTAGGTCTCATTAACAATTACATCTCTGCATAAGGCCCAAAATCCTATCTAGTTATCTGAGAGCTCGTCGTTAATACAATAATAGATATAAGGTCTATCAAGGGGATGGGATAATTAAATAGATTGGTGAAGTAGTGGAAAGAAGGTATACAAAGTAAGAGAGAAGTTTCTAAGTGGGGTTGAGAGGATAGATATCAAGGGGGTCCGAAGGGTACGACAGTGAGGTGAGCTCTGAGTCTGAATCTGTCTGGACCCCACCTAGGCGCGAGCTACATCCATGCTTGGCAACACTCAACACCGTTGCCGGGTCAAAATCCTCTACCCCTTGCGTGAGTCGAAACTAAGCCTAACGTTGCGATCAATTGGCAACAATCAGGCTCGTCCCAAGCTAGTCTCTCCGCGCCCGCGCGAAGCAACGTCCAGCCGGTCTCTCTCTCCCGCTCGTCTCCTCCCACTCTCACTAGACTTATGTATTATAATGAAACGATCAACTATCGAGAATAAAATATACTAAGATGCGTTGGTTAAGAATAAGGGCAGCTTCCAGCTGTGAAACAACATAAGAATATCCCAAACATTAGTTACATTGTCGTAGGATATATACTAAGGAAAAGCCGGCTGGCCGGCTGCCGCCAGCCAGTTTCTAAACGGCTGGGCAGCCGACCCTTGCGCATGCCCGCACGTGGCTACTATGCAGGAGCGTCAGAATTGGGTATTACCGCAGATTCATCCGCGGATACTCCGGTGTTGGCTCCTCTGATGGACTTATTGGCAAAAGACAAAAAATTTGGGTGGGCACCTGAGTGTGAGAAGGCTTTCTCCCTGGTGAAGCATCTGTTGTGCACTCCCCCCATACTCAGGGCCATCAACTTTTCAAGACCTTTTCAGCTAGCGACAGATGCTAGCGGCGTAGGGGCTGGTGCTGTGTTGTTGCAGACAGATACGGAAGGTGTGAAACACCCAGTAAGCTTCTTTTCGAAAAAGTTCAACTCTGCACAAAAGAACTATTCAGTAGAGAAGGAGCTTCTGGCTATTGTGCTGGCGCTCAGGCACTTTGAGGTGTATGTTCCCGCTTTTGGCCCAGTCGTGGTGATTTACACTGACCACCACCCTTTGAAGTTTTTGAATCAGTTCCACAACCGGAATATGAGGCTAACTAGATGGTCTTTAATGTTGCAGGAGTATAATCTGGACATTCGCCATATTGCCGGTTGTGACAATGTGATAGCTGACTGTTTGTCCAGGGTATGTTACCACAGGTGTGTTTGGTGGAGTGGAGAAATATTAGGCTTGCCCCTGTAGTGCAACGCCGCCAAAAACACTATTAAAAATATAAAAACCTCACATAATTTTTTTTTTTTTTTTTATAGTATATAAGTGCAGTATATCACAGCAAGTATCTAAGACACTCTGAGTTGTTGTCTTAGTAGGCTAGGCTTGGTGAAGCTTGCTCGTTGAGCGTGATATAATTATTATTATGCTATTATTTTGGGGAAGTGTTGTGCAGATTTTTTGTTTTATAATGCAGTGTTTTATGTTTGTGATCGTGCCTTGTTTTCACAACTTGGGAGAGTAGCTAGGTGATGCGGGGTTGGTGGGCATTCTGTCTGGTCAGATGTGGAGTTCACCTGAGGCTGAAACGTCCCACATCTTGGGCGGGGTGTTACGCTGGCCAGCTTGCCAGAATACACTCGTAACTCGCTAGCGCTCGCCAGGGCAGTGAAAATGGCTACAATAATCGTAGAACGATGTTCTTTCTTTCATAGAGTTCATGTTGTGACAGACAGATCAGTGGTGGTCTTTATTCTTGTCTGTGACACTTGGAAGTATTTTATATCATTGATAGAATATAAGATGCATTGTGTGAAGTTAAGGAGAAAGAGCGAGGTAGGCAGTGAGGTGGTTGTATGTGCGTGTGTATGTATGTGCTGCCTCCCTCGCTCGCAGGAGTTTCCCACGCTCATGATTGGCTGGCGGGCCTGACTCGTCATATGACGTTTGCTCCTCATGGCGTAGTCGTCTGTGATTGGGTGCTGCTGCCTTTGTTAGAGCTGAGGGGGCTCCTGCTCACGTTCCTCCTGCAGAGCTTGGCACAGCGTGTTTGGTCCTACATGTCCTTTGCAATCTGTCCCCTATATAACTCCCTATACTACTTTCTCTCTCTCTGAACTTCTTCTTTTCATACTTCCATCTTTAGACAATTACTTATCTCTTCTGGTCCTGCATACGACTTCCACAGTCGGCCAGTCGTATTACCAGCACCAGCTCTCAAATTTATGTTTGCACTAGTCTTAGGAATTAGAGAGTCATAGTCATATGTTAGCCTAGTTGGGGGTGCTTCTAATTATTGAGCTGTTCTTTCTTATTATTTAATGCTAGACAGTGGAAGGTATCTTTGGTCGTTGTCTGAGTTATGTATGTGGCAAGTCAGAGCCTGTACAACATCGACGAAGCTAGCTAGCCTGTAACCCTTGTGCATATTTTCTTTTGCGAGTGTAGCAGTATACAGGTGAAGGGCTTTTGCCTACACTTGCCTGTATGCTTGCTACCTCATTTTGTTGACCTTTGTGGAGCGCCAGGGCAAGACCAGATACTAGAGATCTGGACTTACCAAGAGAGCCTCCAAGTCACTTAACGTAACATAAGGGAAATCTGTTCAAGGGGAGACAGTAGGCTACGAGCATGCTTGCGCTCTGCCTAGTTTCCTAGTACCTTTTATGCCACTGCTAGACTTTATTAGTGAGAAAGACAGCATTGTGTTTATTAACTTTCATTGTGTATGCTTTAGGAATTATTCACGCCTTATTTTAGCCTAGGTTGATGCATAGTGCACAACCCAGTTTGGCCCTTACGTAGGCTAAGGAAGTACTGTTTCTGAGTGGTTATTATTAGTGCTGTCACAGAGTTGTTGCACTCCCTTGTTATATATGTGTATCCTACTTATTGGTTTATTTAAGATACACGCTTTGGTGTCCTGCCCCTGCATTTATTTATGTTCTATATTAACGAGCATCTTAGAGCATCAGACCTTTTCAGAAGATTCCATATCTGATTGCTGTAGGACTAGACTTGCAGTGTTTTTATAGAGCATTGAAGAGTTTAGTGTTGAGTACAGACTTATACTAAAGTTAACGTAAGCATATACTCCTTTATTAAATCTTGTTATAGTTTATTCAAGCATTGTTATTACTTAAGAGCATTTTATTAACGTAAAGTACTCCTGTTGTGAGTAGGCTTTGCCGTCATCGGAAAGCCTTTGTAGAAGTG